>CM062817.1:787755804-788180804 GCA_031772625.1 Pinus tabuliformis | reverse complement strand
GAAAATTAAGAATATGCACATATTTTAGAAAGTTAAAACCAATAATGATTAAGGATCCCTTACTAGCACCCTTTTCAAAGGAAATCCTCCAACAGGTAGTAAGAAACAATACCTGTGCATTTTTAGATTGGTATTTGAGATATAACTAGGTGTTAGTTAAAAAATGTGCCTTCATTTGTCAATGACATTTGTAATGAAATGGGGAGCTTTTACATACAAAATAATGTTATTTCTTCTGGTAAATGGAGTGGAATGCTTTTCAAAAATTGTCATGGATATTTTCAAATTTTCATTCACAAACCCATGGAAGTACACCAAGATAGTTGTTTAAAAAACCATGCCATAAATTTGAGGATGACTCTTAATAAATGTAGAGACACAATTTTTTTCTTAAATCTAGAAAAAAATCTAGTTCTTACAACCTTTTTGGCAAGTTACTTGGAGATATAGTTTCAAACGGAAAGTATGTTGGTATACTCATAGAAATTAAAAGTTACTAAAAAAATTAAAACCACCTATAAACCCTTCCAAGGTTAAATTTTCTTGGGCCATACAAATATAGTGTAGAAAATTTGTAAAAAGTTATTTCAAGCTCTTCTATTTGAATAGTCACATAAAAAAAGAAAAATCATTTCAAAGGATATTAAATTGCTAGTGAGAATTTGAAGAACTCAAGGACAAGATTATGAAAACATCTATCTTAAAGTTCCTCACACTTTCATGTACAATGGACATTATGTATAATCATTGGGGCTATCCCAACACAACTATAGAACAAGAAAAAGGATGAATTATCCCATGTACTAATTGGAAGGAAAACCTCCATAACCAAGAAGAATTAAAATAACGCAAAAATAATTTTCCTAAGTGCGATTTATTATTTAAAATGTGTGGGAATTATGTACTAGAGAATAAGTTTATTTTTACATAGATCACCTAACATTAGAGTACATTTTGAACAAACCAATTTTAGAAAAGAAGAATAAGTATATGACTAATGTCATTTCAAGAATATGATTTTGAAGTCATTATCAAATGAAAAAAACCACATGTGAGATTAGACTATTTATCAAGAATAAAATATGGAAATAAAAGAAAACAAACAAATCTTTTTCTAATATAAAAGACGTTGAGCTATTTGATGGATTTTTCAATGATTTTTTTTCCTTGTAAGATTGGGCCTGATGTTACTATCAAAAATATGTACATAGGTAATTATTAGAAGCCACTGTTCTACCACTTGGGAAAGTAGAGCAATAACATAAGTTTCAAATTTTATGATTGCATATCTCATAGGTTACTAGATTGTTTTTAAAATTGAAAAAAATACCCAGGAAATAAACTAAACTAGAAGATAATAGACATTACACCGGCAATGCCATTGGGGCCATCCTAACCACGAGGGCTTCACTGTGTAGAAATTCTCACTGTAGATTAACATGATTATGAAATATAACTAAAGCAAAATACTTAATCTACTTCTATAATCAAACTTGTGGAAGCTGAATCAATTTGAGCAAGATCAAGCAGAACACATATAATAGAGAAGAAGAATCAATACACATGAAACACAGAAGAATACTCTGGGGAAAGCCTCAACTAAAAACCCCGCTATCTGTATTATCATACACGTGGAAATATCTCAGGATTACACACAGATTTAGCTCTCAGTACAATCCCTCACTACCGTTCATAGACAGAATAGACAACTCATATGCCTTCTCCTCTATCCTCCAAGCCTCCTATTTCCTTGCGTAATTTTTCCCTGGGTGCTCCAGCTGTAACCTTGTGTGACATTGATCTCACACACTGCTCCAACACATTGTAAAATTGCATAAATCTCAAGGAATGAATTCCTTCTGCATGCAAGAGATTTTCTTATAGGAAAATTCTTGCAACTGATAGTACATTGTCCCTACCTTTAATCTCAACTGGGTCTTTGTCTGAACTGATATGCATGAATTATTTATGAGAGAATATTCAGTTATCTGAAGTACACTAGTTTCATGCATGCATGCATTAATTGACTGAACTCACAATTAATTCCTCAAACTGTTTGAAACTAATTTAACTGGAATTAACTCAGTTAACTGAGCTAGCTAATTACAACTCAAATACAACTCATCCTTATCTCCTTAATTAAGGGATAACTTCCTTAATTTAAGGGATAACTGTTGCAGGGAAAATTTTAAGAACCACCCTAAATTTATATGTATAATAAATGGGCTAATCCCCATGGTACATAGGAAAAATGGGAGGCAATTTTATCAATAATATATATATATATATATATATAATTTTTTTGGCGAATCTCTCACCAGATTATATTATCTTGTACAGTGATGGAGAATATTTCACTGAATTATAAAATCTTGTAAGATCTTGGTAAATATTTTACTGAATAATAAAACATTGTGAAGTCTTAGCGAATGTTTTGTTAAAGTATGAAACCATATATGATAATAAGGAAACATATTCATTAAACTGTAATATACTAACATACATGTTTGGAAAACAGAAACATAATTTTCTCTTCCTACAAAAAATGTTCCAAGTTTCAGTGGCCGTGTTTGTCAAGGTTCTTACAGTACACTCTTTCATATCCTTCTATTAGTTTTGATAATATTCCACAACAAAGTTCTTGTAGGTGTTGATATTGACAACGAGTTCTATCAAGGTAGGAGAGATTAATCTTTTCTCTACAATTTTTGTCAAGCTACCACTTTTTTCAAGTTATCAAATTTCTTTTTTATTCCATAGACTCCAACTGCGAGATAAAAAAAACACATCAAGTTTGTTTACCCCAACACACCAACAAGTAGCAAGCCCCAAATATATCATATAAGAAAGTATTAGGTATCCCAAAGGCTTGAAGGGGATCTAATTGAAAGAAGTGACCATTGTGAGAATCCTTCCAATCACTATATGAATATATAAATGCAGATTTATTATTATTTTAATTGAAAATCTTCAATTAAATAATAAAATTTAATTACGTCTCTCCCAATCTATTTTTCTTATTAGCATAATTCACTACCCTCATAGGTCTCGCATTTTTTAACAACGTTGTAACATGTAGATTAATTTCCTTTTTGGTGAACAATCTCCACCTTTTAGGAAAATATGGTGCAATGGCTCCAACCCCTACAGATCATTAGGACAAACTAAGAATAGCACATAAGATGAAAGGTTGTACAAACTAGCTTATTTTTCAAACAACTAATCCAACATCAGTACCTAAATTTTTTCATGAAGATATCATATTGAGAATGTTTGAAAAATGGTGAGAAATCTTCTGCGAGGGTGATGCGGAAAGAGTGATAAGGTTTCATTATTTTGAATTTTTTTTGTTAAATCAGAAAAAGTTAGAAACCAATATTAATGGAGATATTGGTATTTTTTACTAAATTTTGTGAAGGGACTAAATGTAGCTTTAACCATTCACCTTAAGATGTTTTTACAATATAATTTCCTAAGTCTATTTAATATCTTCATTACCATAAAAACCAAACTATATCCATCTTAACTCCACATCTACCACTCTTAGGGGGATGAAATCTATTTATCCATCTGAGCACCTGGTAGACCCAGAATTAAGATGGATCTAAGATGATAGAATTTCCCCTTTAAATAGTCTATGCTTACATGAATACCATGGTATTACCATGGGTCAATACCATGGGTTATCATAAACATGGAGCTTAAAAATTACTATTAGTAATTTATAAAAATTAATAAAATTAATAATTGATTTTTTTATTTTTATTTTTTATTTTAACCAAGTTAAAATGTTTAACATACATTAAATTACAACATCCATTTTTACTCTTGATCCACCAAGCAATGAGAGGGATCAAATATTTTTTCACTCTATGCGAGTTTGCATATCATGATATTTGATCCCTCTTGGGGCTTAGTAGATCCAGAGTAAAGATGGATCTATGCGGGTTTAATTCCCCCATTTAAATAGGCTACATTCCATGTGAATACCATGGGTCAATACCATGTGCCATTTTTATTTTTATTAATACTAATACTAGGGTTAATAATGTTTTTTGGCATGGTATTAATAATAATCTAGCCCATGGTATTTGGCCCATAGTATTTTGCCCATAGGTTTCACCTAAATATAATGCATTTTTTGAGTGTTCATAAATATAAGGTGACTTATCGAGTAAATATTAAAAAAATGATTTATTTGTTTAACATACCTCTTGTTTATTTATATTTTTATTAATTTACCATACCTTTTGTACAAATAAGGTATTTGGCCCATAGGATTCACTTAAATAAAACCTCTTTTTTGAGCCTTCATAAATAGAAAGAGGGTTATGGACTAAATATAAAAAGAGGTTTTATTTATTTATCATACGTCTAGTATATTTATATTTTTATTTATTCACCATACCTTTTGAATAAGTATAAAAAGAGGTTTTATTTATTTACCGTACCTCCACTTTATTTATATTTTTATTTGTTTACACCCTTGCATGTATATAAGGTGACTTATGGAGTAAATATAAAAAATGTTTTATTTATTTGCCATACCTCTCATTTATTTATATTTTTATTAATTTACCATACCTCTTTTATAAATATGGTATTTGGCCCATAGGATTCACTTAAATAAAACTTATTTTTCAAAATTAGGGCGAATGGAAGGTTGTAACTCCTAATTTCAAGGACTAAATTTACATTTTTTACCATCTCCCGTAAAATAAGGTGGGCTATTTGTAAAAATGTACTATGATACAAAATATTCGCCCACTAAAAATTTAAAACCCCTTAATTTCGCCAAAGGGCGAACATTCGCCCCTAAAATTTTCCATGAACTGTTGCATGACTTCACAAAGACTTCTAGCTTGAATTTTCCATCTAATTAACTCAAGATGAATTAATTAATTATTTTTCAAGCAGCTGGTGAGACTAAATTCAAATTTTAATTCAAGGACAAATTAAAATTGGAATATTCTTGTTGCCACATTTCAACACACTAGGGGAGCAATACCATACCACTTGCGTTCATATTGGGGGATATATATTGAGGAAAAATGACATAATATATTGTGCGATATATAGGGGGTAAAGGGTTTTTATACTAGAGGGTATAAAAAATGAAGCTCAAAGTTAATGAAAAGATATAAAGGGGTATAAAAATGTTAATGAAAAATGGATACCTACAATATGTAGTGGACGTAGGGGTTTTTTAAACTGGGAAGGTGTATTGGGTTAGTATTGGTAGGGGGTTAAATAATATTAATTTTAGGGGTATTTGCCAATACGTAGCCAAATTAAGGGTATTGTTTAATATGCCATGAATGCACGTGATAGGTTAGAGGTTCATTGAGTGAATCCCCTATGATCCTAACACAATTATAGAACAAGAAAAAGGGATAAATTATCCTGCATACCCATTGGAAGGAAAACCCCTATAACCAAGAAGAATTAAAATAATGTAAAAAGAAATTTCTTAGGTGTGATTTATGATTTACAAATGTTTGTGAATTATGTAATATAGAATAAGTTCTTTTTACATAGATCCCCTGAAATTAAAGTACATTTTGAACAACCAATTTTAGCAAAGAAGAATAAGTAGATGACTAATGTCATTTGAATAATATGATTTTGAAGTCATTGTCAAATTGAAATAACCACATGTGGGATTAAACAATTTATCAAGAATAAAGAATGGAAATAAAAGAAAACGAACAATATTTTTCTAATACAAGGGGCATTGAGATATTTGAAGGATTCTCCAACATTTTTTCCCTATAAGATCAGGCCTTTTATATTACTATAAAAAAGATACACATAGATAATTATCACATGCTACTAGTCTACCATTTTGGAAACTAGAGTAGTGGCATAAGTTTCAAATTTTATGATTGTGTATCTGTATGCTACTAGACTATTTTTCAAAACAAAAAAAAAGTTAAAAAAAATAAATTATATATATATATATATATATATATATATATATATATATCATGAAATAAACTAAAGCAAAGGATAATATACATGGCATTAATAGTGCCATTGTGGTCATCCTAACTCAACTATAGAATAATAAAAGGGACAAAATATCCCACGTGCCAATTGGAAGGAAAACCTCTATAATAAAATTTCTAGGTGTGATTTATGGTTTACAAATGTTTGGGAATTATGTACTAGACAATAAGTTTATTTTTACATAGATCACCTCAGATTAAAGTACATTTTGAACAAACCCATTTTAGTAAAGAATAATAAGTAGATGACTAATGTTATTTCAAGAATATGATTTTGAAGTCATTGTCAAATCAAAAAAATCACATGTGGGATTAGACCATTTACCAAGAATAACGAATGGAAATAAAAGAAAACAAAAAAATATTTTCCTAATGCAAGAGGCATTGAGAAATTTGAAGGATTTTACAAAGTTTTTTTTCCCAGTAAGATCAAGCATTTTATATTACCATTAAAAAGATTTACATAGATAATTATAACAAACTATTAGGCTACCACTTGGGAAACCAGACCAATGGCATAAGTTTAAAATTTTATGATTACATATCTCATAGGCTACTAGAATGTTATCCAAACTGAGAAAAGAATTAGGAAATAAACTAAACTAGAAGATAATAAAAATGGCAATGCCAGTGCCATTATATATTTTTTTCTTGAAACATTTTTTTCACTTAATCATTAATCAGTTGGAGATTCCGATGGGTTTGGTGACTATGGCTCGCTGTTAACATCCAACGAAGAAAATTCAAATTTTGCTAATTTCTTGGCATAATTAAATCTTTCTTGTTAAGCCTATCCACTTTGTCCATTAGTTAATCCATGGAAATTATCATTTCTTGTTGACTGTCTACTCTATCTATAAGCACTCTACCCATGAGAGTTTTAGTATGCCAATGTAGCTTGATAGTTCACATGTAGGCGGAAAAGTGAGTTCTGGAAGAGTTTCCCACAGCAACAATCCACTCCTCGGTATCCTAATCAACCTTCCTATCAAGAATGAATCTTATAACCTATCGAACTTGGTCTTCAACATCAAAAATCACTCTATCAACTACTTCAAGGATGATATCATTGTATCTGGCTATAACAATGTGAGTCGTTGTTTGAACATGTTTCTAACTAATAAAGGGAGGAGATATATTGATGTTAGCAATGGGGCCAAGATGCCCTCTCTTTCCTCCATGATTACTAGAGGAGAAACGAGGTCTAGTCATGGCATGAGAAGCATAAAGATGGAGGAAATGAAGGTGGAATACAAAGAGAAGGAGGGTGGATTTGTTGCTAGTGAAGAGGTTGAGTGAAGATATAGTGGATAAATCATAGGTGTACCAGGAGAAAGAGCAATAAAGGTAGTAGGTCAATAGGGTTAGGAGAGTCCGAGAAAACCTAGGCTTAATCAAATAAGGTAGAGAGAGACCATCAAGGTGAAGGTAAATATATTTAGGAAAAAATATCAAATGGGAGATTGAAAGAAAAAACCACCCAAAATTAAAAACCCAAGGATGGGAGGAAAAACCAGAAAACCACTAACCTAGGGCTCATACAAAATGTCGAAAACAAGAAGTTCATTGGTGAAGCACTATTCAAAACAAAGATAAATATGATTTCAAACCTGAAATTCTTTAGTCATGTCTCCAATGAACCAAGGGTAATGAGCCTCATGCTATTAAATATCCAACTTGTAGAAAAACCTGTAGATTTACAAGTTCATGAAATATACTAAAACAAGAGACAAGAATCTACTTCTACTCTTTACATCGAAAGCCCATAAACATTGAGCAAACAATAATCAATAGAGGAAGAGAATCAAAGGCACATAACACAATAAATATCTGAGGAAAGGAAAAACTCAAAACCCCACTATCTGTTTTGTATTCATCCGAAAAATCAAGATGAAATTACAATCCTTGTTCTCTCTAGAACAATCCCAACACTCAGCAAATACAATCTCCAACTCATAAGCAATCTCAAGGCCAAAGATTAGCCAATTCACAAGCTCTCCATGTCTCTATTCCAATGTGTAATTCCTATGAAGGATAGCTTGTATTTCAAGGGAAATAAAGCCTCTAAAAATAGCGCAATCCCTCAAGGATCAGTTCCTGAATGCATGCACTATCAGTGAAACTTAGAAAAATCTAAAACAAATAGTACACCGTCCGTGCACTCTAGTCTCAACTGGGTCTTTTTGAGAATCAACATGCATGGGTTTTTGATGGTGGAATCTCCAGTTAACTAGAGTATCACTAATTAGGTCACTAGTGTCCCAACTAATTATTTACTCACTATTAGTTCCTGAAACTAATTGGAACTAATTTATCTGGACTTAACTCAATAAATTGAGTTAATTAATCACAATTCATTTATAACTCATCCTGAAATCCTATAAGTTAGGGAGAACATATACATGTCTTCTAAAAGACTTCCAATTCGAATTTCCTAAATTAATTAAGTTAATTAAACTTAATTAATTATTTTCAAATTGCTATGAGAAAAGAATTATATTTTAATTCATAGTTTAATTCAAGGACAGATTAAACTGGAATTTCTTGTTTCCATTTCTCAACACAACTGACAACCATATCTAAGCTTGCAGGCACTGAAGGCTTCAATGAGAAACTGACATTGACCCTTAAACCAGTGTATTCCATAAATGGTAACTCTGAAAAATCCCTTAAGAGATCAGATGGAGTGATTGTTTATGACACGATAGAAAATATGAAGAGCATCAACCAACTCACTTGTAACCTTCTCCCACCACTCTGTCTCACGATACTTAATTGATTGCCCAATAGTTTCTATGATTGTCTCCAAGATGCTTCTATAAGGTGGATTTAGGACAAATTGTCCTTCCCCGGATTCCCACATGACAAAAACAATCATTGCAACCTCTCGTGAACTAACTAGCTTCCCCATTAGGTGTGAGTGTACAATGTTACATGCAAAACATGATTTCTATATATGCAAAACTTTGTAGTTAAGAGGGATATATTATTAGGTCCCTATACTACTAGTGTAACCCCTTATTGTTATTATTACAACCCCCTTATTGTATTATTGTGATAATATAGTCCCCATGTTGTTATTATTATGCCCCATAGAAGCTCACTATTGTTATTGTTGTGCCATACAATATTATTGTTATATAGGCTCTGATTGTATTGGGACGCCTTAGACTCCTATATATAGAAAGGAGGTCTTGTCATTTGTATCATCCAAGAATTGTTCATTTGTGTAATGTAAAGGAGGTTTACCCCTTGAAGAGGTTGATTTTGAAGTTGTTGATCTATCTTTTCTATCTTTTTGTGAGTTGGTTTCATAACATTTGGTATCAGAGCTTTGGATTCTAGGGTTTTGCTACTCCAGATAGGCCGTCGTGGAAGTTTCGCTATAACGTTTTCTCTAAGAAGTTTCAGAAGCTAAAAAAAAATCCATTTGAGCCGAAATCGTTCTGAATCTCGGGTCCAAATTTCAGATCTTGTCTCACTATATTTTCGGAGATATGATCTGAGGACATTATGGTTTTTGCAAGATCCAGAATTCCATCTCAAACAGCTCATCGTGGCATTGTCGCTATAATGTTTTTTCTACGAAGGTTAAAACTATGAAAATTTAAACCCATGTGAGTTGACATCTTGATGAAGCTCAAACCTGAATTTCAGATCTTTTTTCGCTACATTGTCGGAGATATGGTCCAAGACATTTAGGGTTTTTGTAAGCTCCCAAATTACATCCCAAATAGGTGACATTGGGGAAATCATCATAACTTTCTCTTTGAGCATTAGATTGAAATTTCGTAAGAATTTATAGAAAGTGGACAGATTGTGCTTTTCTATGTATCATTATTAGGTCCGAAGGTAGAAACAATGACACGTGGCACTTCATACAAGTTCGCTCTACTGAAAAAGTATATAATCAGGTCATCTTGGGAGATTGGACATAACTCTTTCTTGGAGAATCCAATTTCGATAAGACTGGTGGAATTGGAAAGAGGACATAGAGGGATATCACAGGTCACAATTTCAAATCTTGGAGATCCAAAATTTCAAAGATACAATAGATTCAAAATTGAGCTCCTAAAAGCAAGAAAAAGAATGACTCGAATCAAGAAAATAGAAACACCTACTACGCAAAATTGGAGGGATGATTTGAAGAATGTGATCGAAAATATGATCAATAAGATAAATGGTATAGAAGAAAAATTGAATGGAAACATGGAAGATTTGAAGAAATACATGGAAGGTTTGAAGGAAGGTGGGACAAAGTCACTACAAGAAAGGCTTCCTAATTCCGAAAAGGTAGTAGAGGAAACTCATGATGAGAACAAAAGAAATGTTAATCATGATTTCATAGACTCTAATGTTGGATTGAAGACCCACCATATTCCAAATATAGATATGAGGAAATTTGATGGCAAGGATCCGGTAACTTGGATACTACAGATGGAGAAATATTTTTATCTACATGATGTGCAACTGCCACAAAAGGTATGTATTGCATCTTTATATTTAAAATCGAATCAGTTTGTATGGTATAGAGGGATTTTTTCTTGTAAACAACTTGTCACCAGGTCAATTTTCACGGAGGAAATGATAGCACATTATGAGGATAAAAAGAGCAACACCTTATTTAGCCAATTGATAAATCTCAAACAAAAGGGTTCAGTGACATAGCACATTGAGGACTTCCAAAAATTGAATATAAGGGTAAATGATATTCTAGAGAAGCATAGGATTGAAGTCTTCATAGGGACTTTAAATGGTAACATCCAACATGAGGTTCTCCTATGGGAACCTGATTCATTGAAGAAGGCATACAGGTTAGCAAGAAAAATTGAAAACAAAATTATGGCAACAAGGAATCCTACCACTCATAACTATAAAGATGGAAGTGTTGTTGCTCCTAGCCTTTCACAACCTACAAGGTTGACACCACAACAATTGGAAGAAAAAAGAGCAAAAGGGCTCTGTTACAATTGTGATAGAAAATACACTAAAGTCATAAGTGTGCTGAGAAGAAATTAATTTACATAGATGAGGAAGATAAGCAAGAACAGGAACAAGAAATATTAAAAGAAGAGGATATACACCAGGAACCAATCCCAGAGAAAGAAGAAATAAATCTAACCATATCTTGTAATGCATTGACAGTAATTACCATTCAAACTCTCAAGATAGAAGGGCATATCAAGAAGAAAAAGGTAATAGTGTTGATTGATTCGGGTAGTACCCATAATTTTATTCATTGTAAGATAGCCAAGGAATTGAATTACTTCCTATATCCAACACTAGAGTGTCAAGTAATGGTTGCAAATGGAGGAACCATAAATTGCTCTGGGAAATGCCATAATATCAACCTATCCATGGTAGAATATGTCTTGCATAGTCCAATGCTTTCCATTCCAATGGGTGGTGCAGATGTTGTACTAGGAGTCCAATGGCTACAATCTTTGGGTACGATAGCTTTTAATTTTCAAGAACTTTTCTTGAAATTTTTTGGGAAGGAAAGGAAATTGAATTAAGAGGTATCGCAGGGAAACGAGAATATAATAAGCTCTAACAACATGAAAAGGCTTCTAAAGAAAGAACAACGGGGCATAATTGTAAAATTATGTTCACTAGAGGTTCCCACATCAAAATCATCTATTTCTCCAGATCTCCAAAACGTTTTGGACAATCATTCCAAGGTATTTGTGACTCCCAAAGGCATCCCACCTATTCGTGGTCATGATCATGCTATTCATTTGATTCCAGGAAGTGTTCCACCAAATATCAGGCCTTACAGATATCCATATACCAAAAAGATTGAAATTGAACATATGGTTCCAAAAAAACTAGAGGTTGGTATAATTCAACCTAGTCAAAGTTTTTTCTCTGCTCCAGTGGTATTGGTACACAAGAAGAATGGATCATGGTGCATGTTTTCGGATTATAGGGAGCTCAACCAGCTTACTATTAAAGATAAATTTCCCATTCCTTTCATTGATGAATTATTGGATGAATTACATGGATCAATTTACTTTACCAAGTTGGATCTTCGTTCAGGATATCATCAAATCATAATGAAGACTGAAGACATTCCAAAAACAACATTTAGAACTCATGAGGGTCATTATGAATTTTTGGTCATGCCTTTTGGCCTTACCAATACACCTTATACATTTCAAGGTTTGACAAATTCAATTTTCAAACCCTTCCTTAGAAAATTTGTGTTAGTATTTTTTGATGATATACTAATCTACAACAAGTCTTGGAATGATCATGTTCAACATGTTGATAGGGTGCTCAAACTATTGGAGGAGAAATAATTATATGCAAAAAGCTCCAAATGTTTCTTTGGAGTACAAGAGGTGGAATATTTGGGTACTTAGTTAACTCATAACTCATCTTATCATCCTCAATCTGATGAGTAAACTAAGATAGTGAACAAATGTTTGGAAGGATATCTATGTTTCTTTGTATCTGATAAACATACACAATGGATCAAATGGTTTCCTCTGGCTGAATCATGGTATAACACTTCCTTCCATATTGTAGCAAAAATGACCCCATTTATGGCACTTTATCGATATCATCCACTGTCCATCACATCATCTTTAAAAGAAAATTCTAAGGTTAAAGCAATGGAAGATCACATCGAGCATCAACAATAAGTTCTCAAACTCTTAAAGGATAACCTCACTTTGGTGCAGAATAGAATGAAAAACAGACAGATCAACATCGCAGTGAAAGAAGTTTTGATGCAGGTGACTGGGTATTTCTACGACTTCAACCATACAAAAAAATGTCCCTCAAGCAAGCCAAGAAGGATAATAAATTATCACCAAAGTATTATTATCCGTACAAGGTGTTACAAAATATTGGTACTATGGCATACAAATTGGAGGTTCCTTCATCTTCCCAAGTGCACCCAGTTTTCCATATTTCATGCTTAAAAAAAGTTATAAGTGAGAAGATCCCAGTTCAAACAATATTTGCAGGACTTAACGAAGACAGAAAAATCATATTGGAATCGGAAGCAGTTACAAAAACAAGAAATTGACAGCTATGAAGTCGATCAATTTTAGAGTATCTCATCAAGTGGAAGAACTTACCCGCTAAAGATTCCACATGGGAGGATGATAATTTTATAAAGAAACATCCAGAACTACCCAAGCGTTGAGGACAACACTTTTTTAAGGACAAGGGCATGTTAGGTCCCTATACTATTAGTGTAACCGCTTATTGTTATTAGTACAACCCCCTTATTGTATTATTGTGCCCATATAGTCCTCATGTTGTTATTATTATGCCCCATAGAAGCCCACTCTTGTTATTGTTGTGCCCCTACAATATTATTGTTATGTAGGCTCTGATTGTATTGGGACCCCTTAGACTCCTATATATAGAAAGGAGGTCTTGTCATTTGTATCATCCAAGAATTGTTCATTTGTGTAATGTAAATGAGGTTAACCCCTCGAAGAGGCTGATTTTGAAGTGGTTGATCTATCTTTTCTATCTTTTTATGAGTTGGTTTCATAACAGATATATATATATATATATATATATATATATATATATATATATATATATATATATATATATATATAGTTTAAAGTTAGTTTTTGAATGCATGAATGGACTAAAAGCATTGTAAATCTCCTTGGGGACTTGGACTATGTAAAATACACTATTTAACTTGAAATTCCATCAAATTGAGACACAATTAACTGAAAAACATAAATGAAAATGGACGAAAATGTAAAATAGTGAGACTACTTGTAATGTTTTAACCATAAGAATATTTTTTCCAAATGTTTTCTATAATATATACGTAGTTTTTTTTTTTAAACCATATATATATTTCTCATTGCAATATTTTATTTATGATCTACATCGATTTTTTTTTTCTTTTTAATATTTTTTAAATGTCACATATCAATTTTATATCAAAATTCAAAGAATTACACCTCCCTTTTTTTAGAAAGTCACTGAATATTTTTAATTACTTTTTCTTTGCGGAAAAAATATTTTATCATGGTCAACGTTAAAATACCTTTTTCTTACTTTCTCTATATATATAGATATATACAAAGTTGATATTAAAATATTTTAGTTAACATAGATATTCAAATTGCTTATTTAAGTCTTTTATTAATTTTTTTTTTAAAATATAAAAATTGTATATCTTCCTCATACTTAAAAGTAAAAATATAATATTTTTTTACAATCACATGAACAATTTGATCTTTTAATTAGACAAAAACTCAAAAAGGTATCGTTTCCAAAGAAGCAAGCATAAAAGAGACTCGATTGGACATTGGATTCCTATTGGTAGAAAGATCCAGGAAAAAAAATCTCTATCGGGACCTAATGAGTTAAACAAGGATTCATTATCACTATTTCATAACAATGTAAGGCATTTCATAACAATGTAAGGCATTTCATAACAATGTAAGGCAAGTATTGTAGTTCAAAATGCGATTATGTTATTTCCCTACACATATTCTTTAAGGAAGCTAATGAAAAATGATTTATTTAGCATTATCATTTTCCAACGTCTTCAAACGTAGTGTACGATACTATCTAATATTTGGTTATGGTGTGGTACGGGTGAGAGGAATAATCTAGATAACAGGTTAAAGTTTCATTTCATATACGGAAACCCATAGTTTCATTTAATTTATGAAAACTTTGATCCTAAATTTTTTTGCTTAAACATGTGTATGAAGAAAGGTTTTGTATTTTAAGTGAAGTAAATAGGTTGCATAATTTTGATTATATTATATTTACCATTTACTGTATGAGAAGATTTTAGATTTTGTGTTTCCTGTTAGTAAATTTATTGAGTATTTATTTATTTTTTTGTTTTTTGTTTTTTTTTTTTTTTAATTATTTGGAAAAAAAAATTATTTAAAATAAAATTTTGGTGGTTTGTAGGTTTATAGATTTAGTTTATCCTCTTTTAAATTTCTTTCTATATTTGTGATGTGGGGCATTTGGTTAGAGAGAAATATAGTTCTTTTTCAAAATGGTGTTGTATACTAAGCATTAACTGCACATAATTCTAGAGTTGCTTTTCTAGAATGAGTCTAAGTCCTTCAAATCAAAGAAGACAATAATTATAAGGGAGTTAGTGTTATCTGAAAGAACTATATGAGATTTTTGTGATGGTGCATGTCAAAGGAAAAATTGTTGGGATGATATTGTCATTCTATTACATCATAATGTGGCTTTAAAATATAAGTTGGGCATTGGAAATGGTATGAACTTTGTTGTTGACTTGATTGCTCCGTGGTGTGCTTTGTAGTTAGATTTGTGGAACCAGGTGAAGGTTTTTAAGTTGATTGATGAGTCCAAAACAATATTGGATTGGTTCAATGGAAAGGTGGATCTTAGTCTTTGAGTTGGAATCATAGAAAAGAAAGATTCGACAATTACAACAACAATTTGATGATCTTCAAATCCTTCACTATTATAGGGAGCATAATGTTCTAGTGGATCTGCTCTCAAAGAAAGCTTTACTTTTAAATGTTAGGATTTGAAGCTTTACCATAACTTCAAATTCAAGAAAACATCATATGGAGTGGAATTGCTACAAATTCACCCAAAAACTCTCGTACTTAGTTTCCAATTTCCACCAGCCCTTCTGCAAGTGCCATATGACAAGCAAGATCCCCGGCAATATTTCGAAGCGTTAGTTGCGGCATCGATATCGGAATGTACTGAATGAGGTACGTATAGTAAAATAAGCAGGCGACATGGAAAGTATACGGTTATGTAGCAGCCGCTGTTGACCATTGACAAGCGTCAGTGGGGAGTGTAAGTAAACGTAAACGCATCAGATTAGGTCACCAATGTCGGTTGGTTGGCCGCGCCCAGTCACCGTCCCCTGTCACACAAGATGGAACGCAACAGTACAGTATGTGAGTTGAATGACAGTAGGGCTTTCCGTCATCACCCGACCCAAACACTGTTGTCCCTCCCAGAATCTCTTGGCGTCGTGAAATTTGTCATCACCTTTTTTTTATTATCTGATCTAAACACTGTTGTTGTTGCAACCTCCCATCTTTTTTTAAGTATTTTTTGGCTACACAACATTATTATGGATTTTTTTATTGGTAAATGCAATAAGTAAATGATTGTTTATTATTTTTCCTGCTTATTTATTGAATAATATTATTTTTATAAAATAAATAAAATAGAAAAAACAATAAAACAATCATTAACTTATCAGAGAAGACATAAAATTTGCCTCCTAAATTTTGCAGAGTCCCATAACCATGTCAACCACAATCTGAAGGCGTTCCTGGTGTAAGGAAGTTGAATGGTTGTTTTGCTTTGCAGGTCAGTGTAAGGAAGTTGAATGGTTGTCTTGCTTTTTAAAAGTGATGTGTGATGGTAAGGGCAACATTAGAAATGTCTGTCCTTACAAGAGGCAATGAGCTATTTTGAGGATTTTTCAATGATTTTTTTTCCTTGTAAGATTAGGTATGATGTTACTATCAAAAATATGTACATAGATAATTATCACAAGCTACTCGTCTACCACTTGGAAAACTAGAGATAGAACAACCAATTTTAGCAAAGAGGAATAAGTAGACGACTAATGTCATTTGAAGAATATGATTTTGAAGTCATTGTCAAATCGAAACAAAACACATGTGGGATTAGAGCATTTATGAATAATAAAGAATGGAAATAAAAGAAAACAAACAAATATTTTCCTAATACAAGAGGTATTGAGATATTTGAAGGATTTTCCAACGTTTTTTTCCCTATAAGATTAGGAATTTTATATTACTATAAAAAAGATACACACAAATAATTATCACACGCTACTAGTCTACCACTTTGGAAACTAGAGCAGTGGAATAAGTTTCGAATTTTATGATTGCATATCTCGTACACTACTAGACTCTTTTTCAAACTGAAATAATAATAATAATAATAAAACATGAAATAAACTAAAGTAGAGGATAATATATATGGTAGTAATAGTTCCATTGTGGCCATCCTAACTCAGCTATAGAACAATAAAAAAGAGGTGAATTATCCCACATAGAAATTGGAAGGAAAACCTCTATAACCAAGAAGAATTAAAATAATGTTAAAAGAAAATTCCTAGGTGTGACTTATGGTTTACAAATGTTTAGGAATTATGTACTAGACAATAAGTTCATTTTTACATAGATCACCTCACATTAAAGTACATTTTGAACAAACCAATTTTAGTAAAGAAGAATAAGTATATGAATAATGTCATTTCAAGAATATGATTTTGAAGTCATTATCAAATAAAAAAAACCACATTTGGAATTAAACCATTTACCAAGAATAATGAATGAAAATAAAAGAAAACAAACAAATATTTTCCTAATACAAGAGGCATTGAGAAATTTGAAGGATTTTCCAAAGTTTTTTTTCCCTATTATATTACTATTAAAAAGATGTACATAGATAATTATAACAAACTATTGGGCTACCTCTTGGGAAACTAGACCAATAACATAAGTTTAGAATTTTATGATTGCATATCTCATAGGCTACTCAAATGTTTTTCAAACTAAGAAATAAAATAAGAAATAAATTAAACTAGAAGATAATAGACATGGAAACGACAGTGGCATTATATATATTTTTCTTGGAACATTTGGATCACTTAATCATTACTTAGTTGGAGATTCCAACGAGTTCGGTGGTTATGGCTCATCGTCAACATCTAAGGAAGAAAAGTCGAAGTTTGCTAATTTCTTGGCCATAATTGAAACTTTCTTATTAAGCCTATCCACTTTATCCATTGGTTCAACCATGCAGATTATCATTTCTTGTTGAGCGTCTACTCTATCTATAAGCACTCTATCCATGAGAGTTATAATATGCCAATGTAGCTTGATAGTTCGCATGTAGGAGAAAAAGTAAGCTCTAGATGAGTTTCCCACATCAACAATCCAGTCCCTGGTATCCCGATCAACCTACATGTCAAGAATGAATCTTCTAGCCTATCTAACTTGGCCTTCAACATCAAAAATCACTCTCTCAACTACTTCAAGGATGATATCATTGTATCTAGCCATAGCAATGTGAGTCGTTGTTTGAACATGTGTCTAATGTGAGAGATGTTAGCAATGGGGCCAAGATTCCCTCTCTTGCCTCCATGATGACTAGAGGAGAAACGAGGTATAGCCATGGAATGAGATCCATAAAGACAGAGGAAATGAAGGTGGAATAAAAAGAGAGGGAGGGTGAAATTGTTGCTAGTGAAGAGGTTGAGTGAAGATATAGTGGATAAATCATAGGTGTACCAAGACAAAGAGCAATAAAGGTAGTAGGCCAATAGGGTTGGGAGAGTCTGAGAAAACTTAGGCTTGACCAAATCAACTAGAGAGAGACCAATGAGGTGAAGGTAAAATACCTTTAGGAAAAATATCAAATGGGAGATTGAAAGAAAAAACCACCCAGAATTAAAACCCCAAGGATGGGAGGAAAAACTAAAAAACCACTAACCTAAGACTCATACAAAATGTCGAAAATAAGAAGTTCATTGGTGAAGCACTATTCAAAACTGAAATTCCTTAGTCAAGTCTCCAATGAACCAAGGGTAATGAGCCTCACGCTATTAAATATCCAACTGACAACCATAGCTAAGCTTGCATGCAACGAAGGCTTCGTCGAGAAACTGACATTAACCCTCCCTCTCTTTAAACCAGTGCATTCCAAAAATGGTAACTCTAAAAGATTCCTTAAGAGACCACATGGAGTGATTGTTTACGATACAATAGGAAACATGAAGAACATCAACCATATCATTTGTAACCTTCTCCCACCACCCTGTGTCATAATACTTAATCGATTGCCCAATAGTTTCTATGATTGTCACCAAGATGCTTCTATAAGGCAGATTCAGGATATATTATACTTCCCCAGATTCCCACATGACAAAGACAATCATTTTTGTAACCTCCCATGAACTAACTAGCTTCCCCATCACATGTGAGTATATTATGTTACATGCAAAACTTGATTTCTATATATGCAAAACTTTGTAGTTAAGAGGAATATATATATATATATATATATATTCATTGTTTAAAGTTAGTTTTTGAATGCATGAATGGACTAAAAGCATTGTAAATGCCTTTGGGGACTTGGATTATATATATATATATATAATGAGTGTATTATGTTACATGCAAAACTTGATTTTTATATATGCAAAACTTTGTAGTTAAGAGGGACATATATATATATATATATATATATATATATATATATATATATATATATATATATATATCATTGAAATATTTTATTTATGATCCATGTTGATTTTTTTTCTTTTTTATGTTTTTAAAATGTCACATATCAATTTTATATCAAAATTCAAATAATTACACCTCCCTCTTATTAGAAAGTCACTAAATACATTCAATTACTTCTTCTTTTTTGGAAAAATATTTTATCATGGTCAACATTAAAATACTTTTTTATTAGTTTCTCTATATGTACGTATATATGAAATTAATATTAAAATATATTAGTTAATATGGATATTCAAATTAATTTTTTAAGTTTCTATTGATTTTTTTTTTAATTGAAAGAATAATACATCTTCCAAAAAAAAAAAAAAAAAACAATTTGTTTCTTTAGTTGGACAAAAACTCAAAGAGATATCGTTTCCAAAGAAGCAAGCACGAAGGAAACTTGACTAGACATTGGATCCCCATTGGTAGAAAGATACAGGTCGGGATAAAGGTCTTTGTTGGGGCGGGATCAGTTAAATAAGGATTTTTTATCAGGATTTCACAACAATGTAAGGCAAGTATTGTAGTTCAAAATGTGATCATGTTATTTCCCTACACATATTCACGAGGGAAACTAATGGAAAATTATTTCTTTAACAATGTAAGTATTGTAGTTCAAAATGTGATAATGTTATTCATATTCACGAGGGCAACTAATCGAAAATTATTTCCTTAGCATTATCATTTTCCAACGTCTTCAAGGGTAGTGTATGATACTATCTAATATTTTGTTATGGTGTGGTACGAGTGAGAGGAATAATCTAGATAACAAGTTAAAGTTTCTAAATTACTATTCAATAATGAATTGAAAGAAGTATGAATGCAAAGACACCGAAGAAGTTTATAAAAAAATTCAATCTTGAAAACTTGAGTTCCAAGTATATGAGAATATATACAATTTAGGATTTGATAGTTAAAAGATATTTTATGATATCTAAAATGAGGGAAATTGTAAGGATTTGATAGAGAAACAATTCATGAATTGAAAAAAGTTGTATTTTCAGTAAAAATGGTTTTTTTTCCTAGTTGTGAGGTTTTATTTACGGTAGCTTATAATGTTATTGTTTAGGATGTGTTTATTCTTAAGCTTTGTGAATTTTGAATCATATGATAAAATAAAATTTAAGATGTTTCATGGAAGAAAGGATTATGTTATGTGAATGGTATGTTCAAGTTATGGTGAATTGAACACTATGACTATGTTTAGAGGCTACATTTTGTAGGCATTTTGATTGGAGACTCGTGCACTTTGATTAAGGAATCATATCGTTTATTCACATTAAGGGAAACCATATTGATAGGGGATGTTTGATCATAGACACCAGGATCAAGTTTAAACAAAAGGAAAAGGATAGGGTTTTCATCTCACAAAAAGCACAATGTAGTGAATATGCCACTAAAGAGCAACCCCAACCTATAGCTAAACCAAATGATATCCAAACAAAACAAGGAAGTAACATAGTGGGAGAGGTAGTTGCTCCATAAAACCAACATAATGAAACAAAAGTGTTGGAATAGGGGACATCTTATGAAGAGTTATAAAAGCCATCTCATCAGAGAGTCAAGGGGTGAGATGAATTGAAGAGACTTGATTATAGAACCTTTCATGAAACAAATAGGGATATATACAAAGCAACAATACCAACATGTCAAAAGAACCACTATTTAATGAATGGATATAAATGGAGATAATCACAATTTTCTTCTAAGTCACTATGATAAGTAGACAATGAAGTTAATATTATAAAGAAATGGGTCATTGTTGGCTGCGTGGGGCCTGACCCAGGTTCAGCATTAGTTAGCCAAACAAATCCCTACACTACTCGCCCTTTCGGCATCAGCCCGCAGAGCGTGGACCGAAGTCTCACCCGAAGTAGTATGGGGGGGATGCTGGAACCAAGTTTCCGCACACTGAGATGGTCATGATGTCGGTTTATACCCTCTATTTTTGCTTTCATGCAGGTCATTAAGTTCTAGGGCTCTGTTAGTCTAGCCCTTTGTTCCACCCTTCACTACCTCAGCGAAGGAGTACAATTGACCTTCACGCAGCCCTAACCTGCGGTCCAGGTACTTTCGTGCTACTATGACAACGTATCGTACAAGTTCCCAAGTTATCTTAAGTATTTTACTTATCTAACTAAACAATCACAATTAGCGCCGCATAAACTAAGATTCTCACTTGCGTTCAATTAACCAACATAATTACATGCATTTGCGCATCACATAAGCATTGTAAATGAAATCCATACACAATATAACAAGATGCATTAACAAGAAATAAAGACACAAAATTTGTAAAATAATTCTCTTTATTGATATCTCTAGATTATTACAGACTCTATCCGCCCTGTGCACACAGCTGCAGGGGTCCGCACACTCAGCTGCAGACTTCTACCCTAGGCCTCTGCGCACTTAGCTGCAGAGCCTCTACTTACGCTAGGACCCGAAACTTAGACTTCTCTATCAATATTCTTCACTCCATTCTTCGCTAACTTCTAACTTATGACTACTTAGAGCTTACTTACTTAGCTCTTTTTATACAATCCCATGGTCCGCGGACCATGGGTAGATCTTCACAACCGACTTTACACTTTACAAAATAAGGGCGGAAAACCCTTTATGACTCATGACACCTTCGCTCTCCGCAACCACAAAATTTGGAGACTTTACGATTTTATTACAAAATTGACCCAAAACATGGGCTTTTAGCCCCAAAATTATCCTTGGGGGATCCCATTCCCAACAGGTCCCAAAAAAAAAATCGTGACTCACCCTCGAGTCACTCTGCGGGCGCGGAGATCTTAGCGCGAAGACCTCCCAGCTTGACTTGTATGACCGCAACCTCGCCAGTGCACTGTGCGGTCGCCTGCTTCGCTTCTTCAACCATCTTCTTGGTCACTGCTCCTGAACTGTTGGCCTGAAGCTTTTGCTGAGTTGCTTGCAGAGTCACAAGATTTCCTTCAATAGAGGCCGTAATAGCATAAACCTCGTTCAAACAGGGCTTCAGTCGTGCCTTCAGCACTTCCTCCTTGTGTTGCACTGCATCTACTTGCTCTTTCAACTGCTTAGCCTCCTGCAACTTTGCCAGTCTCTGTGTGAGCGCGATGGTTCGCGCTGTGCCTTTTACCTCATCATAGTGCTGCTCCAGTTCTTGTGTTCTATCTCCAGCTGTTGAACATTAGGGTCCTCCTGCAGGCTCGTCAGGACCTCGAACGACTGTTCAAAAAGTTGTGTGTAGTTTGCTACTGCACTGTCGACCACCGCTATCGCCTCTGTGACAGCAGTTGCACGCTGCTCCTTTACTTCTAGCGGAGTTGAAGGCTGGGCCTTCAACTGTAATTCGATAGTTTGTAGGTTCAACTCCAGCTGAACCCGAACCATCTCTGTGTGAGCATCGCGCACCCCTGTAGCCAGCGTACGGACACACACCTTGACAGATTCTTCCTCAGGAATGGCAAACTCCAGGACCATTTGGTATGCCTCCTCCACGGCTTGAATTATACACTTGTTTTGGTCGGTTACTTTGGTCATGGCGGTGATGAAAGAGTCTCGCTGTAGGGAAATCTACTCATTGTTAATCCTATGCTCGTTGATCACCTGTAGAGCGCGGTGTTCATGGGCCCTTAGCTCCGCAATCACTACATCCTGCAGTAGGTGGAGCGCCTCACCAGGGAGTGCTGCCAGATTCAACCCTACTCACTTAAGGCTGCTAACAGTGGGCTTGTCAGCTTCATTCTCTGTGGTCAGTGCTCCATCGAGCAACACTATGGCGTTGGAGACCTTCGCGTGCGACATCTCGACAGCTTCTGAAGTGCTAATAGCGAGGCTGGTGGACACCGTGCCAGCCTGTGACGCGCAGGTCTACAGCTCCTATAGACCTGTCTGGATGGCCCCCAATATTAGTTGTTGTTGCTGATCAAACTATTGTAGGGCCTCCGCAGTGACATCTCGCACCGTGTCTCTAATGTTGTGAAAATCGCCCTCTGTGAAGGTGATTGGGTCGAATGACGTCTTAGTGGCCTTGGATTTCTTCCTCGACCCTCCTTTCTCTTGTTTCTGTGGACGCTTGATGCGGGCAGAAGTCACATGTGGGTCTGCGTCGTGCTGCTCTGTCTGCTCATCCATCTCTTCCTCTATCTCGGGTGAAGGCGACTTGGCGCCTTTGTCAGAGTCCCGCTCTATTCCACTTGTTTGCTTCGACGTCTGCTGAGTGGCATTGCGCTCCGCCTGGGCCTTGTCAGCGGCCTTGCTCTTCCTCTTATTGGCCAGATGTGCCATCTTGAGCTTGGCCTTCTCCTTCTTGCGCTGCGCGGTGCACTTGCTCGCCCCCACCACCAAGTCTGATGTAGTGCACCATTCTGCCGGCCATCAATCGAGTACTGCATCAATGGCGTCATTCGTTACTAAGTAAGGCAAGTCATACCATGTCTGTGCAGGGTCCTTCCATGCCCTGATTTACACATGGTGAAAATATACCTTGAACTCCGCGTATCACTGCAGGTTGGAAAACATAGTAGAAGACAACTACGGTTTGCAATTAATCGCCATGCGGATGTTCATCTCCATCAAGATTAAAAAGATCTTGCTATCCTTGATGTGTTGCGCATCCTTGGTTGCCCACAGCGAAGCGTACTTCGCTACTTTTGGTAGGTCCGACGCGACCAAGGGGAATTGACTGTCTTCTAGTAGCTCCCATGCTGCCAACACAATAGATAGCAAGAGCCACGCGTAGTGGAAGGTCTTGCTGAGCTCCTGTCTCTCGCGGCAACTCGCAAGGAACTCACTGCAGAGACAATGCACCCAATTGAACTAGACTCCTTCGGCGCACTGGGTTGCTAGCGCGACAACAGATGCCGACACTTCATCAGCACGAGACTTCCTCATCACCTTCTGTTGGAGAGGTAAATCCCCTCTACAGATAGAGGCGATCCCTACTAGCCCAATAGGGGTCTAGCAACAATCACACAATGCTGCCACGCATGTTCCTAGTTACACTTAAACAAGAAGTAAAGAGCACCTACTTGGATTCCTGCGCTGTCGTTGGACGAAGAGATGTCTCCTTCGCTCCTTCGCTTCGGCTGGTCACAGTCCTCCGCGATCCCCGCGAACGGACACCTGCACACACGAAGAGAAGGCAAACGCAAGCGTGAAATCTAGTAAAAGTAACTATATGCCAGTCAGAAAAGACATAATTCACATTTATCCATTGCATAAACAAACGAGAATGGAACAATAATAGTAGTCATCTATTATTAATCAGAATAGAGAAGAGTACAACCAAATGTTCTGACGTCGATAAACTTCTCAGGAGGGATCAGTCAGCATGTATCTCAAGCATTCACCTTTGAGGATGGTTCTCCCAAGACAAACAACTCTCTCTCTCTCACACAAATGTCACAAACAAACTTCCCCAAGCAATCAATCACTTCCACTCCTAACACACCAAACCTATAGCAGCAATCTGAGCACTACAAGCTCTGTACAATCCAAGCTAAGTCTAGCTAGTTCCCACTAGTTTCTAACTAGATCCAACTAGCTGCTCATGGTAATGGTGGAAGTTTATATAGGAGAAGGAGTCTCCTAAAAGGGTGGAAGGATGAGCTTATCTTCAAGGGAAGTAGTTGCAAAGGGTCGAACAGACATGCCATAGAAGGGAGTCGACATTCACAAAGCTAACAACCAAGCCTGGAGAGATCTGGAAGGCTGGTTGTTTGAACGAATTCGCCCAAACTGGATCAGCGCGGATAATGAGGAAACTGTCGCGCTGTCAGCACATATCAGTAACTGGACAAGTCACGTCAGCGCGGAAGAACACGGGAAAGGCGCGCTGTGCACCATCGCGGAAAAGTGATGTTCTTCCGCGATGGCAGCGCACAAAATACACTGGAAAGCGCCTGTCATCTCGGTTATTTTAGGAATAGACGCGCTGATGCATAAAACTTTGGAAAAAGGGGGTTTAGAGCTAGTTCAGAAGGCATGAAGCTTAGTGATTGACACAGCAGGGTGACTGACAGGAAGGCAGTGACAAATTACTGTGTAACAGATGCCCCCTAAAGCATGAAGTCCGAGAGAGTGGGAGGGGTGAAATGCTTTACAACACACGCCGAACTGGAACACCACCAGGAAGGACCGACAATCTCTGACAATCATATACATGCAGTCTAGGCATGGGCGCAGCCATCCAAAAGACATGCGAGACGGTCTGTGGAATGGACACAGCCACCCAGCTAAAGAGACCATAATAATGACAAGGTATGGTCGCAGCCATCCATGAAGACTCAGGTATGGGCGCAGCCATCCATCAGTGAGTCATGTAATGATCATCCACAAATCGCAACCTGGACCATAACAGACAGGGATCCAGGGTCTTGCACTCCGTCCCGATCCGAACAAAGTACAAGTTCAAGCATGTGAATATATGGGTCGAAGTCGAACATGCATGAACATCGTCTGATTACCAGTCAATGATGAAAACTGTTAACAGACGCGAGAGGTACCACCAATAATGACAATGGCCCTCAAGGTACTATAGGTACAATCCGCGGCATGTGAATCAATGAGCTGGTGTCGAACACCCACGGAATCATTCGATCGTAGGTCAATGATGTAAACCTTGCGTCGAACACGAGGAACCTGCCATTGAGGCATGCAGGCTCCAAGGCACCTGGAAGGAGTCTCTAAGTCACTTTCTCGGATAATGAGTTGAAGTCGACGAGAAGTGGCCTTGATCGAAGGTGGGCCATGATGATTCCCACATCATCGACACGAGACAGAGATATAATGATTTACGACGAGATAGCGAACGAGGTTGCATTGGGGCAGAGGACAACTTCTCTTGAACATATAACGGCACTATAATGGATTTGGCAGTACTTGACATCAAATGAGCAGCGGATAAGATGATGACGGCAATGAACAGATGAGAGGTCAAATAGAATATCCCAAACCCATGGAGGCTAGTGAAAACGAGATGAGATGACCCCACCCAGACACGAAACAGCGGAGTGCCATGTTCAAGAGTGACGTACTGCCGAGACGACTGTAATCAAAGTTCCATTTTCCCCACCTTTGCAGGCAGGTACCCCGATTATTTTTGGATGACAAGCTTGACGGGGATAACATATGCTTGATGTGTGTCATGTTGACAATATCCGATGTCATTGAGTGTTTAACGAGCCTGACAAAGGAAAAACTCGGCTTCTTTTCTTGTTTCGAGAGTCTGAAAAGAATGCGGAAAAGGAGACTCCAGGGGGGTCCTTTTTCGTACAGTTGTGTCTCTCGAGCCCGAAAAAGTATAAAACAATGCTCGAGAGAACCGCCCGACCAGTATGATCGAGGAGTACTTTTCATGAGTAGTGATATCGATCTGAAAAAGTAAAAAAGTAATCGATATCACGTCGTTTCGTAACCATTAACGAACCGGAAACGACAAAGGTCCGACAATCTTTTCGTTTTTACACGGTCGGAAAAGGGTTTAAAGACGACCGCCTCTTTTTACTTTTAACGAGTCAAGAGGGATAACTCGGCAATCTTTCCATCTTTAAACGGTCGGAAAAGAGCTGAAAGAAGACCTCCATTTTTATTCTCTTTAACGAGTCAAAAAGGGAAAAATACTCGGCAATCTTTTCACATTTTACGAGTCAGAAAAGAGCTTAAAGGAGACTCGTCCTAGAGGAACGAGTGGTATAAAGGGTAGCAACTGGTTCCAGTAATGGTGGAACTATTCAAAACATGTAATGGTTAAGAGGCTGGCTAATAAAACCACTCATCGCTGCGGTTCCTCAGGAAAGGATAAACAACCAAGTGAGAGCATATGATCGGCCAAAGAGATGGTAGCAATGGAATGAAACAACCAAGGCTCATCTAGCAGAATTCAACGGATAAAAATGGCAATCACGAGATGTAAATCGGGTATGGGTTCATTTTTACACAAGCTTGAACCATGGAGAACTTTGCTTGGATTCGGTTTCATTTTTACACAAGCTTGAAACGAAAAACTATGCTTGTTACAAGTTCGCATGCCCCCTAGCATAATGACGCAAATCGAGGTACATGCCCCCCAAGCTTTATTACATTCAACAAAGTGGATGGAATGAAGGTTCACTTTCGAGATCTTGGAAAGACTCGACTGGGATTTTACGAGATCTTAATCAAAGACTCGATCTGAAAAGGGAGTTGTTTCATTTTTGTAATGAGGTTGACACAGTAAAAGAACTATCCTCATAAACCTTGTTTCATGTTTTAACGAGCTTGACACAAGATCAGGAACTATGCTCGACTCCTTGTTTCGTTTTTTAAACGAGGTCGACACAAGATCAGAACTATCCTCGGACTAAGCCTAGTTTCATTTTTTAAGGAGCTTGACACCAGAAAGGAACTATGCTCCAACCGGACCCAATTTCATTTTTTAAGGAGCTTGACATAGGGAAATGAACTATGCTCCGACTAGATCCAATTTCATTTTTTAAGGAGCTTGACATAGGAAAGTGAACTATGCTCCGACCGAACTTCATCATAATGAACAGGAAGTCGGGGCTTCCAAGAGTGGCGCTCCCGGTGGCAGGTCAATATCTCGGAAGTCAGGACCCAATGCCCCCAGGACACTATGCACGATGGTGTCATCACTGGGTATGGGCACGGGGTAGGTGGCCACGTAGTTGATTTGCGGCGAGGCAGATGCAACTTGTGGATGAAAGCCGGGAGGGAAGGACGAGTGCGCCGGAGGGGCTTGTGGACGAACGAACGATAATTGATCGAACGTCACGATTCTTCCATCGTGTGGAAAACAAACCACACGGAAAAGTGAAGAAACAAGGGCTCCCATGGCATACACATAATCACGACCAAGGAGAAGACTGAAGTCTAAAGAACCTTGGGTAACCGAGACGTCGATATAGACAGTCTTGCCTCCCAAAGTGATAGGAAACTGTGGAAGGATCCCTAATGGCTGACTCGTTCCTCCGTCAAACGCGGTGAGATGCGGTGCGACAGGTACAAGCGATGGGGAACCCAAAGCTCGCCAAGTAGTAACAGGCATAAGACTAACCGATGCTCCTTCGTCTAACACAGTGCCGGGCAGCGCCCTATTGCAAGCATAGGCGGTGACCCAGAAAGGCACGTGGGATGGAAGGGGAGGGGTAGTCAAACGACTCCAATCAAAGGAAATGACCGAACTACTTGGTGGGGGAACCATATGGTTGCCCCCCTGCTCAGAAAGAACCGAATCTAAATTCTCCGGAGAGGTTTCAGGAGAACCTTTATCAAGCTCAGGAGAATCCGAGGAGACGAGAAGAACATGAGAACTTTGCTCTTCCGAAACAGAGTGGTTGAGAGGAGGCGAACTCAGGTCAACACCCTTTCCGACCAACGACGGGTCTAGAACAGGCTGGGAACAGCTAGGTTCGGGAAGAGGGGCCTGGACAATAGGAGAATCTGAAGCGATCTCTTTGTGAACAGGGGCGCGATCTACAGCTGTAGAAAGACGTTGATAACCAGCGGGAAATGGATTCGGAGGAGCAGCAAGACTTTCTAACACAGCAGAGGCTTTATCCATGAGGGGACAAAGGTGAAGGGGATGTTTGCCTTCACAAAGTCGACAGGGGATTCGAAACTTCCCTTTCTCCTTACCATTCCCAACTGATGAGGTAGCATCGCCATGATCATCAGTGGACGATGAAGGGTGGGCTGGATCGTGAGACCAAACTGCTAATACCCTGGGAATGCCAGGACAATCACGAAGCAGATGGTCCTCCCTGCATAATCGGCAAGGAAACTTAACCTTCCGCGGAGGAGCAGAAGGTGACCCGACTTCAGGTATACTGGAGGGGATAGCTGGACTTGAGGGGGGGACAGTGCGTGTAAGCTCTCCCTTAGGAGACTTCTTCTGCTTGGTCTTCCTCTTCTTCTTCTTAGCCACCTGGTTATGTGCGTCGAGACTTTCACCAGGCGAAGTATAAGAGGACGACGTAGAAGTAGGCGTCAAAGGGGAGAGATCCACCTTAGGATCAACATGACGTTGTTCAGGTGGAGGGACTGATGGACTAACAGCCGATACGGTAGGGACCAAAGAGGTTGAAAACAACCACACAGGCAACCCGACAGTTAACCCTGGTAGGGACAACGTCGCCATATACGGAGCACCAACATTCCCAAGAGGAGGGAATTGTCCTGGGTTCCCATCAGAGGTGGAACCTGGGTTAGTGAATCCTGGAAAAGTTGCCATAGCAAACGAAAACGAAACCTACTCAAGCTAACGCACACAAGATCTAAAACAGGTGATGTTATCGTGGCCAAATAAACTTTTAAGACACAGGAACCAAACTTGACCTTTTCATGTTTCAAGAGTCGAGAAAAGGACGAAAAGATGACTCCAGTCTCCTTCGAATGTTTAATGAGCACGAAGTGACAAGACGCTCACAGGCACCTTTTCATTTAGGGAGTCCGAAAAGGATCAAAAGTGACTGCTCTGGAGATTCTAGGTAAAAGGTGTGCCAGACTTTTCGCAAAACCACAGAATACTTTTTAGGGTACGGGTGGTCAATCTTCGTGAATGCTGTGTTCACTGCATTGCGAATCGTAAGGCGGCAGACTCGGCTTCCTATGGATCAAGGATAAAAGCCTAGTGGGGTCTCCCTATATACGCGACGGTACGTGGGAGCACAGTCCGTGTTAGACCACTATCGAGTCACAGAAGGAGGAATCACCCAACCGTAATGTGAAACAACAGTGACTATGTTTAAAGACGCCGGAACACGTCTCTAACCTAGACCTCTAGATATTTGCATTTAGTTCCAATGCGTTTTTAGATTCATTCGGTTCATTTTATAGTTGATCTTGAGATTAAGTTTCGATTTCAGGCTCTATCGTATGTTCGCTCACAATTACCTAGATGCAAACTACATGCCAAAGAGAATCATTTTGTTCGATGAATTCTAGCTACGAGAGGGCAAGGAATTTTTAATCAAACAAAACAAGTACAAGCAAACAAGCAACTTAATGCAACTAAAGCGAGGAAAGGAAACTTTTTCTTTTTGAAAATGCAAATCAACGAAATGTTCTTTTCCTTTTCAAATTTTAAAGCAAGCTACTAATTCGTTTTCTTTTTAGTGACATAAAACATCTAAAAGAATTTGGAGGAACCTGAACACCAAGTAAACTACTTAATGAGAGCACACAAAGTTCCCAAAAACACTCAACCGAAGTCTCGAAATCAAAAGGAAACAAGGCAATGCACGAGCTATGTGATCTAAGCTCTGCAAAACAAGCAAGGATCGCAAGCAAGGAGGAAGCGAAAAAGACCACTTGGAAGCACAATCCAATACACTCTGACAATCACTGAAAAAATGCGAAAACGAGTCTAGAACGAGCTGGTCAATCAAGCAAACAGGGATCCTCACGGGAGGCTTGACACACACACGGCCACTAGATGTCCTAGGGTTCAGAGTGCGAAATCAATAGAGAAAAGCAAACATCCGACGGACCAGAGTCGCAACCAGTCAATTAGAGACCCAAACACAATCCAGTAATCGCAAAAGTAAGGATGAAAACACAAACCAAGCAGCTAGAAGGGAAGTTGTTTGCAAACTCAAAACCAAGCAAAACGAAACCCTATGGAGTTGAGCTCCGTAATCAAACAGTTCAAAGTTCAGAGAGTGAAAAACAAGTCATCAGACAAGTGGGGAGAAGAAGGGAAAGTCACAGCAAGAGGTTTAGGAGGTCAATTTGGAAAAAAATGAGTTTTTCAGGCTCAGCGCGGGTAGCCTTCAGCAACTTGGCGCTGACAGGGGGAGGCCTTCAGCAACTTTGCGACGTCAGCGCGGAAAGTCAGGGAAAAGGCGCGCTGCCCTAGAAGAAACGAGGTCAGCGCGGATATAAGGCACACAGACACGACGACCAAAATCACAAAGAAGAGTGGGCGCGATGTCAGCGCGGAAGAACACGAATAAAGCGCGCTGCCCTTGAAAACGAGGTCAGCGCGGCTGTTAGACGTACAGGCGCGATGAAGAGAAAACCAAAGAACAGAGTCGCGATGTCAGCGCGACTGTTCCGAAATAAAACACGCTGAGAGCAAAAAACAAGGAAAACCGAAATAAAACTTCCCAAACCAAAGGCAGGAGCTTTTCAATGATAAAAATGCTTCCCAGAAACGCCCAGAAAGTTCATAAGCAAAAAGACAATCCCAAAAACTCGAAAAGAGATCAATCAAAGCCAAACACAAAAGTGGACTCAAGAGACAAAAAGGCTGATCCCCAGCGGAGTCGCCAAATTGTTGGAGAGGTAAATCCCCTCTACGGATAGAGGCGATCCCTACTAGCCCAATAGGGGTCTAGCAACAATCACACAATGCTGCCACGCATGTTCCTAGTTACACTTAAACAAGAAGTAAAGAGCACCTACTTGGATTCCTGCGCTGTCGTTGGACGAAGAGATGTCTCCTTCGCTCCTTCGCTTCGGCTGGTCACAGTCCTCCGCGATCCCCGCGAACGGACACCTGCACACACGAAGAGAAGGCAAACGCAAGCGTGAAATCTAGTAAAAGTAACTATATGCCAGTCAGAAAAGACATAATTCACATTTATCCATTGCATAAACAAACGAGAATGGAACAATAATAGCAGTCATCTATTATTAATCAGAATAGAGAAGAGTACAACCAAATGTTCTGACGTCGATAAACTTCTCAGGAGGGATCAGTCAGCATGTATCTCAAGCATTCACCTTTGAGGATGGTTCTCCCAAGACAAACAACTCTCTCTCTCTCACACAAATGTCACAAACAAACTTCCCCAAGCAATCAATCACTTCCACTCCTAACACACCAAACCTATAGCAGCAATCTGAGCACTACAAGCTCTGTACAATCCAAGCTAAGTCTAGCTAGTTCCCACTAGTTTCTAACTAGATCCAACTAGCTGCTCATGGTAATGGTGGAAGTTTATATAGGAGAAGGAGTCTCCTAAAAGGGTGGAAGGATGAGCTTATCTTCAAGGGAAGTAGTTGCAAAGGGTCGAACAGACATGCCATAGAAGGGAGTCGACATTCACAAAGCTAACAACCAAGCCTGGAGAGATCTGGAAGGCTGGTTGTTTGAACGAATTCGCCCAAACTGGATCAGCGCGGATAATGAGGAAACTGTTGTGCTGTCAGCACATATCAGTAACTGGACAAGTCACGTCAGCGCGGAAGAACACGGGAAAGGCGCGCTGTGCACCATCGCGGAAAAGTGATGTTCTTCCGCGATGGCAGCGCACAAAATACACTGGAAAGCGCCTGTCATCTCGGTTATTTTAGGAATAGACGCGCTGATGCATAAAACTTTGGAAAAAGGGGGTTTAGAGCTAGTTCAGAAGGCATGAAGCTTAGTGATTGACACAGCAGGGTGACTGACAGGAAGGCAGTGACAAATTACTGTGTAACAGATGCCCCCTAAAGCATGAAGTCCGAGAGAGTGGGAGGGGTGAAATGCTTTACAACACACGCCGAACTGGAACACCACCAGGAAGGACCGACAATCTCTGACAATCATATACATGCAGTCTAGGCATGGGCGCAGCCATCCAAAAGACATGCGAGACGGTCTGTGGAATGGACACAGCCACCCAGCTAAAGAGACCATAATAATGACAAGGTATGGTCGCAGCCATCCATGAAGACTCAGGTATGGGCGCAGCCATCCATCAGTGAGTCATGTAATGATCATCCACAAATCGCAACCTGGACCATAACAGACAGGGATCCAGGGTCTTGCACTCCGTCCCGATCCGAACAAAGTACAAGTTCAAGCATGTGAATATATGGGTCGAAGTCGAACATGCATGAACATCGTCTGATTACCAGTCAATGATGAAAACTGTTAACAGATGCGAGAGGTACCACCAATAATGACAATGGCCCTCAAGGTACTATAGGTACAATCCGCGGCATGTGAATCAATGAGCTGGTGTCGAACACCCACGGAATCATTCGATCGTAGGTCAATGATGTAAACCTTGCGTCGAACACGAGGAACCTGCCATTGAGGCATGCAGGCTCCAAGGCACCTGGAAGGAGTCTCTAAGTCACTTTCTCGGATAATGAGTTGAAGTCGACGAGAAGTGGCCTTGATCGAAGGTGGGCCATGATGATTCCCACATCATCGACACGAGACAGAGATATAATGATTTACGACGAGATAGCGAACGAGGTTGCATTGGGGCAGAGGACAACTTCTTTTGAACATATAACGACACTATAATGGATTTGGCAGTACTTGACATCAAATGAGCAGCGGATAAGATGATGACGGCAATGAACAGATGAGAGGTCAAATAGAATATCCCAAACCCATGGAGGCTAGTGAAAACGAGATGAGATGACCCCACCCAGACACGAAACAGCGGAGTGCCATGTTCAAGAGTGACGTACTTCCGAGACGACTGTAATCAAAGTTCCATTTTCCCCACCTTTGCAGGCAGGTACCCCGATTATTTTTGGATGACAAGCTTGACGGGGATAACATATGCTTGATGTGTGTCATGTTGACAATATCCGATGTCATTGAGTGTTTAACGAGCCTGACAAAGGAAAAACTCGGCTTCTTTTCTTGTTTCGAGAGTCTGAAAAGAATGCGGAAAAGGAGACTCCAGGGGGGTCCTTTTTCGTACAGTTGTGTCTCTCGAGCCCGAAAAAGTATAAAACAATGCTCGAGAGAACCGCCCGACCAGTATGATCGAGGAGTACTTTTCATGAGTAGTGATATCGATCTGAAAAAGTAAAAAAGTAATCGATATCACGTCGTTTCGTAACCATTAACGAACCGGAAACGACAAAGGTCCGACAATCTTTTCGTTTTTACACGGTCGGAAAAGGGTTTAAAGACGACCGCCTCTTTTTACTTTTAACGAGTCAAGAGGGATAACTCGGCAATCTTTCCATCTTTAAACGGTCGGAAAAGAGCTGAAAGAAGACCTCCATTTTTATTCTCTTTAACGAGTCAAAAAGGGAAAAATACTCGGCAATCTTTTCACATTTTACGAGTCAGAAAAGAGCTTAAAGGAGACTCGTCCTAGAGGAACGAGTGGTATAAAGGGTAGCAACTGGTTCCAGTAATGGTGGAACTGTTCAAAACATGTAATGGTTAAGAGGCTGGCTAATAAAACCACTCATCGCTGCGGTTCCTCAGGAAAGGATAAACAACCAAGTGAGAGCATATGATCGGCCAAAGAGATGGTAGCAATGGAATGAAACAACCAAGGCTCATCTAGCAGAATTCAACGGATAAAAATGGCAATCACGAGATGTAAATCGGGTATGGGTTCATTTTTACACAAGCTTGAACCATGGAGAACTTTGCTTGGATTCGGTTTCATTTTTACACAAGCTTGAAACGAAAAACTATGCTTGTTACAAGTTCGCATGCCCCCTAGCATAATGACGCAAATCGAGGTACATGCCCCCCAAGCTTTATTACATTCAACAAAGTGGATGGAATGAAGGTTCACTTTCGAGATCTTGGAAAGACTCGACTGGGATTTTACGAGATCTTAATCAAAGACTCGATCTGAAAAGGGAGTTGTTTCATTTTTGTAATGAGGTTGACACAGTAAAAGAACTATCCTCATAACCCTTGTTTCATGTTTTAACGAGCTTGACACAAGATCAGGAACTATGCTCGACTCCTTGTTTCGTTTTTTAAACGAGGTCGACACAAGATCAGAACTATCCTCGGACTAAGCCTAGTTTCATTTTTTAAGGAGCTTGACACCAGAAAGGAACTATGCTCCAACCGGACCCAATTTCATTTTTTAAGGAGCTTGACATAGGGAAATGAACTATGCTCCGACTAGATCCAATTTCATTTTTTAAGGAGCTTGACATAGGAAAGTGAACTATGCTCCGACCGAACTTCATCATAATGAACAGGAAGTCGGGGCTTCCAAGAGTGGCGCTCCCGGTGGCAGGTCAATATCTCGGAAGTCAGGACCCAATGCCCCCAGGACACTATGCACGATGGTGTCATCATTGGGTACGGGCACGGGGTAGGTGGCCACGTAGTTGATTTGCGGCGAGGCAGATGCAACTTGTGGATGAAAGCCGGGAGGGAAGGACGAGTGCGCCGGAGGGGCTTGTGGACGAACGAACGATAATTGATCGAACGTCACGATTCTTCCATCGTGTGGAAAACAAACCACACGGAAAAGTGAAGAAACAAGGGCTCCCATGGCATACACATAATCACGACCAAGGAGAAGACTGAAGTCTAAAGAACCTTGGGTAACCGAGACGTCGATATAGACAGTCTTGCCTCCCAAAGTGATAGGAAACTGTGGAAGGATCCCTAATGGCTGACTCGTTCCTCCGTCAAACGCGGTGAGATGCGGTGCGACAGGTACAAGCGATGGGGAACCCAAAGCTCGCCAAGTAGTAACAGGCATAAGACTAACCGATGCTCCTTCGTCTAACACAGTGCCGGGCAGCGCCCTATTGCAAGCATAGGCGGTGACCCAGAAAGGCACGTGGGATGGAAGGGGAGGGGTAGTCAAACGACTCCAATCAAAGGAAATGACCGAACTACTTGGTGGGGGAACCATATGGTTGCCCCCCTGCTCAGAAAGAACCGAATCTAAATTCTCCGGAGAGGTTTCAGGAGAACCTTTATCAAGCTCAGGAGAATCCGAGGAGACGAGAAGAACATGAGAACTTTGCTCTTCCGAAACAGAGTGGTTGAGAGGAGGCGAACTCAGGTCAACACCCTTTCCGACCAACGACGGGTCTAGAACAGGCTGGGAACAGCTAGGTTCGGGAAGAGGGGCCTGGACAATAGGAGAATCTGAAGCGATCTCTTTGTGAACAGGGGCGCGATCTACAGCTGTAGAAAGACGTTGATAACCAGCGGGAAATGGATTCGGAGGAGCAGCAAGACTTTCTAACACAGCAGAGGCTTTATCCATGAGGGGACAAAGGTGAAGGGGATGTTTGCCTTCACAAAGTCGACAGGGGATTCGAAACTTCCCTTTCTCCTTACCATTCCCAACTGATGAGGTAGCATCGCCATGATCATCAGTGGACGATGAAGGGTGGGCCGGATCGTGAGACCAAACTGCTAATACCCTGGGAATGCCAGGACAATCACGAAGCAGATGGTCCTCCCTGCATAATCGGCAAGGAAACTTAACCTTCCGCGGAGGAGCAGAAGGTGACCCGACTTCAGGTATACTGGAGGGGATAGCTGGACTTGAGGGGGGGACAGTGCGTGTAAGCTCTCCCTTAGGAGACTTCTTCTGCTTGGTCTTCCTCTTCTTCTTCTTAGCCACCTGGTTATGTGCGTCGAGACTTTCACCAGGCGAAGTATAAGAGGACGACGTAGAAGTAGGCGTCAAAGGGGAGAGATCCACCTTAGGATCAACATGACGTTGTTCAGGTGGAGGGACTGATGGACTAACAGCCGATACGGTAGGGACCAAAGAGGTTGAAAACAACCACACAGGCAACCCGACAGTTAACCCTGGTAGGGACAACGTCGCCATATACGGAGCACCAACATTCCCAAGAGGAGGGAATTGTCCTGGGTTCCCATCAGAGGTGGAACCTGGGTTAGTGAATCCTGGAAAAGTTGCCATAGCAAACGAAAACGAAACCTACTCAAGCTAACGCACACAAGATCTAAAACAGGTGATGTTATCGTGGCCAAATAAACTTTTAAGACACAGGAACCAAACTTGACCTTTTCATGTTTCAAGAGTCGAGAAAAGGACGAAAAGATGACTCCAGTCTCCTTCGAATGTTTAATGAGCACGAAGTGACAAGACGCTCACAGGCACCTTTTCATTTAGGGAGTCCGAAAAGGATCAAAAGTGACTGCTCTGGAGATTCTAGGTAAAAGGTGTGCCAGACTTTTCGCAAAACCACAGAATACTTTTTAGGGTACGGGTGGTCAATCTTCGTGAATGCTGTGTTCACTGCATTGCGAATCGTAAGGTGGCAGACTCGGCTTCCTATGGATCAAGGATAAAAGCCTAGTGGGGTCTCCCTATATACGCGACGGTACGTGGGAGCACAGTCCGTGTTAGACCACTATCGAGTCACAGAAGGAGGAATCACCCAACCGTAATGTGAAACAACAGTGACTATGTTTAAAGACGCCGGAACACGTCTCTAACCTAGACCTCTAGATATTTGCATTTAGTTCCAATGCGTTTTTAGATTCATTCGGTTCATTTTATAGTTGATCTTGAGATTAAGTTTCGATTTCAGGCTCTATCGTATGTTCGCTCACAATTACCTAGATGCAAACTACATGCCAAAGAGAATCATTTTGTTCGATGAATTCTAGCTACGAGAGGGCAAGGAATTTTTAATCAAACAAAACAAGTACAAGCAAACAAGCAACTTAATGCAACTAAAGCGAGGAAAGGAAACTTTTTCTTTTTGAAAATGCAAATCAACGAAATGTTCTTTTCCTTTTCAAATTTTAAAGCAAGCTACTAATTCATTTTCTTTTTAGTGACATAAAACATCTAAAAGAATTTGGAGGAACCTGAACACCAAGTAAACTACTTAATGAGAGCACACAAAGTTCCCAAAAACACTCAACCGAAGTCTCGAAATCAAAAGGAAACAAGGCAATGCACGAGCTATGTGATCTAAGCTCTGCAAAACAAGCAAGGATCGCAAGCAAAGAGGAAGCGAAAAAGACCACTTGGAAGCACAATCCAATACACTCTGACAATCACTGAAAAAATGCGAAAACGAGTCTAGAACGAGCTGGTCAATCAAGCAAACAGGGATCCTCACGGGAGGCTTGACACACACACGGCCACTAGATGTCCTAGGGTTCAGAGTGCGAAATCAATAGAGAAAAGCAAACATCCGACGGACCAGAGTCGCAACCAGTCAATTAGAGACCCAAACACAATCCAGTAATCGCAAAAGTAAGGATGAAAACACGAACCAAGCAGCTAGAAGGGAAGTTGTTTGCAAACTCAAAACCAAGCAAAACGAAACCCTATGGAGTTGAGCTCCGTAATCAAACAGTTCAAAGTTCAGAGAGTGAAAAACAAGTCATCAGACAAGTGGGGAGAAGAAGGGAAAGTCACAGCAAGAGGTTTAGGAGGTCAATTTGGACAAAAATGAGTTTTTCAGGCTCAGCGCGGGTAGCCTTCAGCAACTTGGCGCTGACAGGGGGAGGCCTTCAGCAACTTTGCGACGTCAGCGCGGAAAGTCAGGGAAAAGGCGCGCTGCCCTAGAAGAAACGAGGTCAGCGCGGATATAAGGCACACAGACGCGACGACCAAAATCACAAAGAAGAGTGGGCGCGATGTCAGCGCGGAAGAACACGAATAAAGCGCGCTGCCCTTGAAAACGAGGTCAGCGCGGCTGTTAGACGTACAGGCGCGATGAAGAGAAAACCAAAGAACAGAGTCGCGATGTCAGCGCGACTGTTCCGAAATAAAACGCGCTGAGAGCAAAAAACAAGGAAAACCGAAATAAAACTTCCCAAACCAAAGGCAGGAGCTTTTCAATGATAAAAATGCTTCCCAGAAACGCCCAGAAAGTTCATAAGCAAAAAGACAATCCCAAAAACTCGAAAAGAGATCAATCAAAGCCAAACACAAAAGTGGACTCAAGAGACAAAAAGGCTGATCCCCAGCGGAGTCGCCAAATTGTTGGAGAGGTAAATCCCCTCTACGGATAGAGGCGATCCCTACTAGCCCAATAGGGGTCTAGCAACAATCACACAATGCTGCCACGCATGTTCCTAGTTACACTTAAACAAGAAGTAAAGAGCACCTACTTGGATTCCTGCGCTGTCGTTGGACGAAGAGATGTCTCCTTCGCTCCTTCGCTTCGGCTGGTCACAGTCCTCCGCGATCCCCGCGAACGGACACCTGCACACACGAAGAGAAGGCAAACGCAAGCGTGAAATCTAGTAAAAGTAACTATATGCCAGTCAGAAAAGACATAATTCACATTTATCCATTGCATAAACAAACGAGAATGGAACAATAATAGCAGTCATCTATTATTAATCAGAATAGAGAAGAGTACAACCAAATGTTCTGACGTCGATAAACTTCTCAGGAGGGATCAGTCAGCATGTATCTCAAGCATTCACCTTTGAGGATGGTTCTCCCAAGACAAACAACTCTCTCTCTCTCACACAAATGTCACAAACAAACTTCCCCAAGCAATCAATCACTTCCACTCCTAACACACCAAACCTATAGCAGCAATCTGAGCACTACAAGCTCTGTACAATCCAAGCTAAGTCTAGCTAGTTCCCACTAGTTTCTAACTAGATCCAACTAGCTGCTCATGGTAATGGTGGAAGTTTATATAGGAGAAGGAGTCTCCTAAAAGGGTGGAAGGATGAGCTTATCTTCAAGGGAAGTAGTTGCAAAGGGTCGAACAGACATGCCATAGAAGGGAGTCGACATTCACAAAGCTAACAACCAAGCCTGGAGAGATCTGGAAGGCTGGTTGTTTGAACGAATTCGCCCAAACTGGATCAGCGCGGATAATGAGGAAACTGTCGCGCTGTCAGCACATATCAGTAACTGGACAAGTCACGTCAGCGCGGAAGAACACGGGAAAGGCGCGCTGTGCACCATCGCGGAAAAGTGATGTTCTTCCGCGATGGCAGCGCACAAAATACACTGGAAAGCGCCTGTCATCTCGGTTATTTTAGGAATAGACGCGCTGATGCATAAAACTTTGGAAAAAGGGGGTTTAGAGCTAGTTCAGAAGGCATGAAGCTTAGTGATTGACACAGCAGGGTGACTGACAGGAAGGCAGTGACAAATTACTGTGTAACAGATGCCCCCTAAAGCATGAAGTCCGAGAGAGTGGGAGGGGTGAAATGCTTTACAACACACGCCGAACTGGAACACCACCAGGAAGGACCGACAATCTCTGACAATCATATACATGCAGTCTAGGCATGGGCGCAGCCATCCAAAAGACATGCGAGACGGTCTGTGGAATGGACACAGCCACCCAGCTAAAGAGACCATAATAATGACAAGGTATGGTCGCAGCCATCCATGAAGACTCAGGTATGGGCGCAGCCATCCATCAGTGAGTCATGTAATGATCATCCACAAATCGCAACCTGGACCATAACAGACAGGGATCCAGGGTCTTGCACTCCGTCCCGATCCGAACAAAGTACAAGTTCAAGCATGTGAATATATGGGTCGAAGTCGAACATGCATGAACATCGTCTGATTACCAGTCAATGATGAAAACTGTTAACAGACGCGAGAGGTACCACCAATAATGACAATGGCCCTCAAGGTACTATAGGTACAATCCGCGGCATGTGAATCAATGAGCTGGTGTCGAACACCCACGGAATCATTCGATCGTAGGTCAATGATGTAAACCTTGCGTCGAACACGAGGAACCTGCCATTCAGGCATGCAGGCTCCAAGGCACCTGGAAGGAGTCTCTAAGTCACTTTCTTGGATAATGAGTTGAAGTCGACGAGAAGTGGCCTTGATCGAAGGTGGGCCATGATGATTCCCACATCATCGACACGAGACAGAGATATAATGATTTGCGACGAGATAGCGAACGAGGTTGCATTGGGGCAGAGGACAACTTCTCTTGAACATATAACGGCACTATAATGGATTTGGCAGTACTTGACATCAAATGAGCAGCGGATAAGATGATGACGGCAATGAACAGATGAGAGGTCAAATAGAATATCCCAAACCCATGGAGGCTAGTGAAAACGAGATGAGATGACCCCACCCAGACACGAAACAGCGGAGTGCCATGTTCAAGAGTGACGTACTGCCGAGACGACTGTAATCAAAGTTCCATTTTCCCCACCTTTGCAGGCAGGTACCCCGATTATTTTTGGATGACAAGCTTGACGGGGATAACATATGCTTGATGTGTGTCATGTTGACAATATCCGATGTCATTGAGTGTTTAACGAGCCTGACAAAGGAAAAACTCGGCTTCTTTTCTTGTTTCGAGAGTCTGAAAAGAATGCGGAAAAGGAGACTCCAGGGGGGTCCTTTTTCGTACAGTTGTGTCTCTCGAGCCCGAAAAAGTATAAAACAATGCTCGAGAGAACCGCCCGACCAGTATGATCGAGGAGTACTTTTCATGAGTAGTGATATCGATCTGAAAAAGTAAAAAAGTAATCGATATCACGTCGTTTCGTAACCATTAACGAACCGGAAACGACAAAGGTCCGACAATCTTTTCGTTTTTACACGGTCGGAAAAGGGTTTAAAGACGACCGCCTCTTTTTACTTTTAACGAGTCAAGAGGGATAACTCGGCAATCTTTCCATCTTTAAACGGTCGGAAAAGAGCTGAAAGAAGACCTCCATTTTTATTCTCTTTAACGAGTCAAAAAGGGAAAAATACTCGGCAATCTTTTCACATTTTACGAGTCAGAAAAGAGCTTAAAGGAGACTCGTCCTAGAGGAACGAGTGGTATAAAGGGTAGCAACTGGTTCCAGTAATGGTGGAACTGTTCAAAACATGTAATGGTTAAGAGGCTGGCTAATAAAACCACTCATCGCTGCGGTTCCTCAGGAAAGGATAAACAACCAAGTGAGAGCATATGATCGGCCAAAGAGATGGTAGCAATGGAATGAAACAACCAAGGCTCATCTAGCAGAATTCAACGGATAAAAATGGCAATCACGAGATGTAAATCGGGTATGGGTTCATTTTTACACAAGCTTGAACCATGGAGAACTTTGCTTGGATTCGGTTTCATTTTTACACAAGCTTGAAACGAAAAACTATGCTTGTTACAAGTTCGCATGCCCCCTAGCATAATGACGCAAATCGAGGTACATGCCCCCCAAGCTTTATTACATTCAACAAAGTGGATGGAATGAAGGTTCACTTTCGAGATCTTGGAAAGACTCGACTGGGATTTTACGAGATCTTAATCAAAGACTCGATCTGAAAAGGGAGTTGTTTCATTTTTGTAATGAGGTTGACACAGTAAAAGAACTATCCTCATAACCCTTGTTTCATGTTTTAACGAGCTTGACACAAGATCAGGAACTATGCTCGACTCCTTGTTTCGTTTTTTAACGAGGTCGACACAAGATCAGAACTATCCTCGGACTAAGCCTAGTTTCATTTTTTAAGGAGCTTGACACCAGAAAGGAACTATGCTCCAACCGGACCCAATTTCATTTTTTAAGGAGCTTGACATAGGGAAATGAACTATGCTCCGACTAGATCCAATTTCATTTTTTAAGGAGCTTGACATAGGAAAGTGAACTATGCTCCGACCGAACTTCATCATAATGAACAGGAAGTCGGGGCTTCCAAGAGTGGCGCTCCCGGTGGCAGGTCAATATCTCGGAAGTCAGGACCCAATGCCCCCAGGACACTATGCACGATGGTGTCATCACTGGGTACGGGCACGGGGTAGGTGGCCACGTAGTTGATTTGCGGCGAGGCAGATGCAACTTGTGGATGAAAGCCGGGAGGGAAGGACGAGTGCGCCAGAGGGGCTTGTGGACGAACGAACGATAATTGATCGAACGTCACGATTCTTCCATCGTGTGGAAAACAAACCACACGGAAAAGTGAAGAAACAAGGGCTCCCATGGCATACACATAATCACGACCAAGGAGAAGACTGAAGTCTAAAGAACCTTGGGTAACCGAGACGTCGATATAGACAGTCTTGCCTCCCAAAGTGATAGGAAACTGTGGAAGGATCCCTAATGGCTGACTCGTTCCTCCGTCAAACGCGGTGAGATGCGGTGCGACAGGTACAAGCGATGGGGAACCCAAAGCTCGCCAAGTAGTAACAGGCATAAGACTAACCGATGCTCCTTCGTCTAACACAGTGCCGGGCAGCGCCCTATTGCAAGCATAGGCGGTGACCCAGAAAGGCACGTGGGATGGAAGGGGAGGGGTAGTCAAACGACTCCAATCAAAGGAAATGACCGAACTACTTGGTGGGGGAACCATATGGTTGCCCCCCTGCTCAGAAAGAACCGAATCTAAATTCTCCGGAGAGGTTTCAGGAGAACCTTTATCAAGCTCAGGAGAATCCGAGGAGACGAGAAGAACATGAGAACTTTGCTCTTCCGAAACAGAGTGGTTGAGAGGAGGCGAACTCAGGTCAACACCCTTTCCGACCAACGACGGGTCTAGAACAGGCTGGGAACAGCTAGGTTCGGGAAGAGGGGCCTGGACAATAGGAGAATCTGAAGCGATCTCTTTGTGAACAGGGGCGCGATCTACAGCTGTAGAAAGACGTTGATAACCAGCGGGAAATGGATTCGGAGGAGCAGCAAGACTTTCTAACACAGCAGAGGCTTTATCCATGAGGGGACAAAGGTGAAGGGGATGTTTGCCTTCACAAAGTCGACAGGGGATTCGAAACTTCCCTTTCTCCTTACCATTCCCAACTGATGAGGTAGCATCGCCATGATCATCAGTGGACGATGAAGGGTGGGCCGGATCGTGAGACCAAACTGCTAATACCCTGGGAATGCCAGGACAATCACGAAGCAGATGGTCCTCCCTGCATAATCGGCAAGGAAACTTAACCTTCCGCGGAGGAGAAGAAGGTGACCCGACTTCAGGTATACTGGAGGGGATAGCTGGACTTGAGGGGGGGACAGTGCGTGTAAGCTCTCCCTTAGGAGACTTCTTCTGCTTGGTCTTCCTCTTCTTCTTCTTAGCCACCTGGTTATGTGCGTCGAGACTTTCACCAGGCGAAGTATAAGAGGACGACGTAGAAGTAGGCGTCAAAGGGGAGAGATCCACCTTAGGATCAACATGACGTTGTTCAGGTGGAGGGACTGATGGACTAACAGCCGATACGGTAGGGACCAAAGAGGTTGAAAACAACCACACAGGCAACCCGACAGTTAACCCTGGTAGGGACAACGTCGCCATATACGGAGCACCAACATTCCCAAGAGGAGGGAATTGTCCTGGGTTCCCATCAGAGGTGGAACTTGGGTTAGTGAATCCTGGAAAAGTTGCCATAGCAAACGAAAACGAAACCTACTCAAGCTAACGCACACAAGATCTAAAACAGGTGATGTTATCGTGGCCAAATAAACTTTTAAGACACAGGAACCAAACTTGACCTTTTCATGTTTCAAGAGTCGAGAAAAGGACGAAAAGATGACTCCAGTCTCCTTCGAATGTTTAATGAGCACGAAGTGACAAGACGCTCACAGGCACCTTTTCATTTAGGGAGTCCGAAAAGGATCAAAAGTGACTGCTCTGGAGATTCTAGGTAAAAGGTGTGCCAGACTTTTCGCAAAACCACAGAATACTTTTTAGGGTACGGGTGGTCAATCTTCGTGAATGCTGTGTTCACTGCATTGCGAATCGTAAGGCGGCAGACTCGGCTTCCTATGGATCAAGGATAAAAGCCTAGTGGGGTCTCCCTATATACGCGACGGTACGTGGGAGCACAGTCCGTGTTAGACCACTATCGAGTCACAGAAGGAGGAATCACCCAACCGTAATGTGAAACAACAGTGACTATGTTTAAAGACGCCGGAACACGTCTCTAACCTAGACCTCTAGATATTTGCATTTAGTTCCAATGCGTTTTTAGATTCATTCGGTTCATTTTATAGTTGATCTTGAGATTAAGTTTCGATTTCAGGCTCTATCGTATGTTCGCTCACAATTACCTAGATGCAAACTACATGCCAAAGAGAATCATTTTGTTCGATGAATTCTAGCTACGAGAGGGCAAGGAATTTTTAACCAAACAAAACAAGTACAAGCAAACAAGCAACTTAATGCAACTAAAGCGAGGAAAGGAAACTTTTTCTTTTTGAAAATGCAAATCAACGAAATGTTCTTTTCCTTTTCAAATTTTAAAGCAAGCTACTAATTCGTTTTCTTTTTAGTGACATAAAACATCTAAAAGAATTTGGAGGAACCTGAACACCAAGTAAACTACTTAATGAGAGCACACAAAGTTCCCAAAAACACTCAACCGAAGTCTCGAAATCAAAAGGAAACAAGGCAATGCACGAGCTGTGTGATCTAAGCTCTGCAAAACAAGCAAGGATCGCAAGCAAGGAGGAAGCGAAAAAGACCACTTGGAAGCACAATCCAATACACTCTGACAATCACTGAAAAAATGCGAAAACGAGTCTAGAACGAGCTGGTCAATCAAGCAAACAGGGATCCTCACGGGAGGCTTGACACACACACGGCCACTAGATGTCCTAGGGTTCAGAGTGCGAAATCAATAGAGAAAAGCAAACATCCGACGGACCAGAGTCGCAACCAGTCAATTAGAGACCCAAACACAATCCAGTAATCGCAAAAGTAAGGATGAAAACACGAACCAAGCAGCTAGAAGGGAAGTTGTTTGCAAACTCAAAACCAAGCAAAACGAAACCCTATGGAGTTGAGCTCCGTAATCAAACAGTTCAAAGTTCAGAGAGTGAAAAACAAGTCATCAGACAAGTGGGGAGAAGAAGGGAAAGTCACAGCAAGAGGTTTAGGAGGTCAATTTGGAAAAAAATGAGTTTTTCAGGCTCAGCGCGGGTAGCCTTCAGCAACTTGGCGCTGACAGGGGGAGGCCTTCAGCAACTTTGCGACGTCAGCGCGGAAAGTCAGGGAAAAGGCGCGCTGCCCTAGAAGAAACGAGGTCAGCGCGGATATAAGGCACACAGACGCGACGACCAAAATCACAAAGAAGAGTGGGCGCGATGTCAGCGCGGAAGAACACGAATAAAGCGCGCTGCCCTTGAAAACGAGGTCAGCGCGGCTGTTAGACGTACAGGCGCGATGAAGAGAAAACCAAAGAACAGAGTCGCGATGTCAGCGCGACTGTTCCGAAATAAAACGCGCTGAGAGCAAAAAACAAGGAAAACCGAAATAAAACTTCCCAAACCAAAGGCAGGAGCTTTTCAATGATAAAAATGCTTCCCAGAAACGCCCAGAAAGTTCATAAGCAAAAAGACAATCCCAAAAACTCGAAAAGAGATCAATCAAAGCCAAACACAAAAGTGGACTCAAGAGACAAAAAGGCTGATCCCCAGCGGAGTCGCCAAATTGTTGGAGAGGTAAATCCCCTCTACGGATAGAGGCGATCCCTACTAGCCCAATAGGGGTCTAGCAACAATCACACAATGCTGCCACGCATGTTCCTAGTTACACTTAAACAAGAAGTAAAGAGCACCTACTTGGATTCCTGCGCTGTCGTTGGACGAAGAGATGTCTCCTTCGCTCCTTCGCTTCGGCTGGTCACAGTCCTCCGCGATCCCCGCGAACGGACACCTGCACACACGAAGAGAAGGCAAACGCAAGCGTGAAATCTAGTAAAAGTAACTATATGCCAGTCAGAAAAGACATAATTCACATTTATCCATTGCATAAACAAACGAGAATGGAACAATAATAGCAGTCATCTATTATTAATCAGAATAGAGAAGAGTACAACCAAATGTTCTGACGTCGATAAACTTCTCAGGAGGGATCAGTCAGCATGTATCTCAAGCATTCACCTTTGAGGATGGTTCTCCCAAGACAAACAACTCTCTCTCTCTCACACAAATGTCACAAACAAACTTCCCCAAGCAATCAATCACTTCCACTCCTAACACACCAAACCTATAGCAGCAATCTGAGCACTACAAGCTCTGTACAATCCAAGCTAAGTCTAGCTAGTTCCCACTAGTTTCTAACTAGATCCAACTAGCTGCTCATGGTAATGGTGGAAGTTTATATAGGAGAAGGAGTCTCCTAAAAGGGTGGAAGGATGAGCTTATCTTCAAGGGAAGTAGTTGCAAAGGGTCGAACAGACATGCCATAGAAGGGAGTCGACATTCACAAAGCTAACAACCAAGCCTGGAGAGATCTGGAAGGCTGGTTGTTTGAACGAATTCGCCCAAACTGGATCAGCGCGGATAATGAGGAAACTGTCGCGCTGTCAGCACATATCAGTAACTGGACAAGTCACGTCAGCGCGGAAGAACACGGGAAAGGCGCGCTGTGCACCATCGCGGAAAAGTGATGTTCTTCCGCGATGGCAGCGCACAAAATACACTGGAAAGCGCCTGTCATCTCGGTTATTTTAGGAATAGACGCGCTGATGCATAAAACTTTGGAAAAAGGGGGTTTAGAGCTAGTTCAGAAGGCATGAAGCTTAGTGATTGACACAGCAGGGTGACTGACAGGAAGGCAGTGACAAATTACTGTGTAACACCTTCCTTGCCAAAATCTGCGTGGCCACCTTTACGGCAGGGTCACTTATACTTGATATGGCATATCCACATGGCTACTTCACAAACTTAAATTTCTCCTTCATGGCCTCCGCGAGGGCCTGCTTGCCACCTTTTCCGCCAAACATCATGGCCGGATTCTCTCTTGTGTAGGGCAGCCGTGTGATCTGATGGATCAATCTGTCGGTGATGGTTATTAGCTCCTGTAGCCACAGACACCCATTATGCACCAAGCATAACTGCTGCTTGATGACCAAGACTGTAATTGGGGTGCGGTTGTAGTGTGGCACCCATAGTAGGTTGAGAAGACCTGCCTTGTCTACTCCCATGATCCACTTCTGCGACTCCAATGCGGTCATCCTAATGGTTTTGTCAATAATGATGCGCATTAGATGCTTGGTCGCCAAGTGAGGGAACTTCTCATGGATAGCTAAGTCCCAATCTTCAAGTTTTAACAAAGGAATCTGCCCCAAGCGCGGTCCTTAAAAAACAATCTCATCTGGTAGCAGAGGGGTCTGCAAGGGGACCTTTCTCTCGTTGATATCTTTTGGCACCTTGGTCTTGCCCTTATGCGGAGGGACGTACTCAGGCAACTGAGTGATAGGGTCAGCACCTTGGACTTCAACTTCATCCACGTCTATCCCTACGTCCTCATCATCCATTAGGATGTCTTCGATTTCTTCCTCCTCCAGCTCCAGATTAATGGCTTTGCCCTTTTCCTATGCGGTGGACTTGTCCTTTGGTGGGTTTCTTCTCAGTGATGCGCGCATCGGTATTGTAGGCTGCTTGCCATTATTATCCTTCGCGCTCTCCTTGGTTGGGGTTGGCTTTGGTCTTAGCGTCTGTGGCAATTTGAGAAATTCAGCTAAGACTTCGGCAACCTCTGGAGCAGCTTCCTCTGCCTCCATAACGACTTATGGCACAGCCTCCTTGGCTGTCACTACTTCGGTATCCATAGCTTCTGCAAGTGCCGACATGACGCTATTCAATAGTTCTCGTGTCATCTCTGGTAATTTCTCAAACGCCAAACTTGGTATCAGAGCTTCGAAGAATTCTCGGTTCATATACGCCTGAGAGCTCAACAACTCAATTCTCAAAATGCCGAGTGTTTTTCGCTGGGAAGCCACTTGTAATTTATATGGCATTTTGAATTCAAAGCCGACCGTTCCCCCCACATTCGCTTCATTAATGCTGAATTGGTGGCAAATTTCCAAGGATCTGATCCATAAATTCTGTCTTAAATGTCGGCTGCCTGCTCCCTTTGGCCGCATTTCTATCCTCAAATCATGAACAATGACTTTAACAATCACTTTCCAGTTGACCTGCATGATTTCTCCTTGGGTAGTGCAGCTCTCTTTGTGCTGTCACGAACCCTATGACATTTCCTCGCTTCGCACAATCCTCCAATCACGCAGCTCCCCAACCCGGGTAGTGTATTTTATAGTCTCGCGCCTCCTTTCAGCTACCTGAAGCACTAAGACTATGCTACCCTCATATAGTCACATGGCCGGACCACCGGTGTATGGCTTTAATCTGCTGCCATTCACCTTTCTTGGGAAGGGATCTCCATTCAATTTAACCAACTGAACCGCCCCTTCGTCAGTGATCTCCTTAATGACATAGGGCCCTAACCAGTGCATTCTAAACTTCACTAGAGATTTATCAAACATGCTTTCATATAACAAAACCAGGTCATTTACCTTAAAGGTATGCAACTTATTATGCCGATCATGCCATGCTTTTTCGCGTTGCTTTTGGACCTGTTGGTGAAATCCAGCTAGATCTCTTCCTCAAGCTCAGCCAGCTACGCGAGCCTCTCTTCTAGGGCTCTGCAATCCATCATACCTGTTAGTGCTGCTATGCGCAGACTAGGCACAATGTATTCCATGGGCCTCACTGCTTCAACACCATATACAAGCCTAAAGGTTATCTATCCAGTCAAATTTTTGCATGTCGTCTGATAAACCCATAGTACTTCGGGTATGCGTAGGTCCCAATCACTTCGTTGAGCGTTGCAAACCTTGGTCAGTGCATTCTCTAGCACCTTATTGAATGCTTCCACCGTCCCATTAGCTTATGGGTGATAAGGTGTGCTCTTCTGGTGATATACCTAAAATTCCTCTGTCAGCGCGCTGATCGTCTCATTTAGAAAGTGCATACCGCGATCACTCATCAAAAAATTTGGACACCCAAATCATGTTAGTACATACTAAAAAGGGAACTTTGCAGCAGTCGTGCCTGTGCAATCCTTCACAGGCTGTGCCTTCGTCCATCGAGTCAAATACTCATTCGCGGTGATAATGTATCGTGTTCGCGTCTTCTTCCCTTGGGGCTGAATGGGTCCCGCAAAATCTATCACCCATTTCTAAAAGGGTTGTAACGTCATCTACAGATTTAGAGGCAGCTCATCCCTCTGTGATGGGTTTCCAGTCCTTTGACACACATCACACGCCTTGCAGTAAGCTTTTGAGTCATGATGGAGGGTTTCCCACCACAACCCTGCACGTAGAATTTTCTGTGTAGTCGCTCTTCCTCCATAATCACCTCTCGCGGCGCCCCCATGAGCGTCTATGAGAATACTGCTCCTTTCAAACTCCGGTACATATCATCGCAATATTTCATCAGACCCCATTTTGTACAGATGCCCGACAATGACAGAAAAGTCCGTCGCGCTCACCACTAACTCCTTCTTCTGCTGGACGGTGTAACCTTCTGTTGTGGCCAGCAACACCCCCCCCTTATTCAATTAAGTATCAGCCATGATACTGAATGAATGGGGACCCTTAGTTAATTTTTAGGAAAAGCAAGAGTTTCTTTTTTGAAGTCACAATCATACGCTTGGAAAAAGCCTCTTAGATATTTTAAAGCCTAAGTCTATGATAAAAGAGAAAACCTTAAGGTCGCATTGCAAAAGATAGGAAACACCTTCATTTCCCTTTTTATGCGCACCATCCTCTTGTTAATAATGACATCGCATCGCAAATTAGTAACGCTCATGAAGAAAACTTAAAGATCCGCCAATCTGCGATAACGCCGATCGCTAGATCGCATATCGCAGAAATGAGCCAGGCAAGATTTTGTGAACATCAAATTCCTGCGATCTGCGATATTGCGATCACTGCAATGCCGCATCCATGCGATTTGCGATGACACGATTAGATATCACGCGACATGCGAGGTTACTTCAGCAAATCATAAATCACTTCGGTACGAATCCCTCGGGCGCGCCATTCAAAGAAAAAGCCACTTACTATAATCTAACCCGAAATCATGCGCTTTTAATGATAGTAAATGAATTAGTTGTCAGTTATTAAATGGATTAAAGACGCGTGCCTTGGTAGAGATTTTCTTCACGTAAGGTGGCATATTTGATTTATCTCTTGCATTTAAAACTCCCCCATCACCTTTCTGGATTAGTCATTTCCATTTCACTCGTAACCTGCAGGAACAAAACGCGAAGATGACTTAGACAGAAACGCAAAGCGAAATGGGAAAGAAGAACAAAGCTCAAAGCTCCGAAGCAAGAGAGAAGACCAAGGAGATGGCACCCCTATACACAGACACAGCCTGCAACAATGACGAAGGGATATCAACATGGGACGGTATGTACAGGCTGCTAGAGGAAGAAAAGCCTAGAATAATGAAGGTGACTGCTGTCGCGGGCGCACCACGCTCTTCTGAGGCGTCCTTGGAGGACCTAGCATGTTCATTCCTTCACAGAATAGCGGCAAGACCCAAAATTCTACCATACACAGATATGATCAAGTGGATATTGGATGATGCAGAATTGAAGGGCAGACAATTCAAAGTTCATGGACATGGGCTTGTAGGATCGTTTGCTGCGCAAGATTTGAAGCTTATGTATCATCTTCCTGAACCGCAAGCGACCTATAATGCACAATTCATTAAGAAGTTCGCGGCGGAGAATCCAGATCTATCAGACACCACTAAAGAATGGTCTAGAAGAGACGAGCCGCTAAAAAAGGATAAAAACGGTATGTACAGCACTGGTTCCCTCACCTCTCCATATTGTTTTGCTGCGGCTATGCTCTGTAGGATATTTGGGATGCCAGATATCAACAAGTTTTCATCTGAGTGGTTGCCATTAATTGATGCTGCCACTAACTCCGACATCCTAGATTGGGCCAAAATCCTTTCAGATACTCTATACACGGCTGTTCTCAATTACCGGTCTAAAAGATCCTTCTCTCAAAGGGTCTATCCTCCTTTTTATCTGTCTGCCTATATTATGGATTCTGTTTGTCTTGTATCTAATTTTCCTGCTATGGGTTGGAAATGGACTACCCAAGACCCATTGCCCATCCATGTTTATCATAAGATCTTATGGGATTCCCAGTTTGCCCCTCATTTTTACTAGATTTGCCATAGGGTTATTTTGCCCCTATATAGAATGATATACGATAAGGACCCCCCAAGGTGCTCCCCCGAGGCCCAAATTGACATCATCCCCGTCGCAAGATGGTTTGGGGAAGAATGGTTTACTTACATTAGAGTTTTTGGAAGCACTGTACCTCCACATGTCCTACCCCTATATATCCCTGATAAACTTTTGGCCCGGGAAATTGCTTATCAAACCTGTTCTGAAGGCGGCTTAACCAAGGACCTAAAGGACAAGAAGAAGGCCATTTGGCCTCAATTTCCCGTCACTTGTGGGGCCTTCTCTTTGTTCGATGTAGGACACGCTTTTGGCGAGGTGGAGAATGTGACATGTCTTCAATTATTTAAGTTCCCATCGAGGCCATTCGACCCAAATGATGTGGCCCAAGAATTCACAACGAACGTCAAGATAAGAGTGTTCTCTGGAAAGAAAGATCTGTTTGATGATCTCTTTCAGAGTAAGAGCTCGCTCAAAGAAATTTTGCAGGAAGCTCAGTCGAGGTTGTCTTCGGGTGACCTCCAGAAATTCACGTTATACAGAGAAAGAAGGCTGGCTAGTATTTCACTAGAGAGGCTGCGAATACCTACTAGAGAACTGACTCCGAGCATCAGCCTCAGTGAAAACACCAGCACTTCTAGGTCTAAGTCCAACGCCGCACAAGAAGTATCTGAGCATCCTGAAGAGTCTGGTCACGAGCAAGGAAAAAACAAAGAAACGACCAAAGACACAGCGCAGTCGAGTGCAATGTCTCAGCAGCAAGTTATCGCCTCACCACCAAGAGATGTCCCCCCTCCTATCATCGAAGCACTCCTTTGTCACAACAGAGCTAGATAAAGAGTGGGAAACCTTCAATGAATTAATTAATCTTGAAGGGCAAGTCCCGAAGACACCTGTGAGCAATACACAGGTGGTGCAAGAAGTCGTTTCGACCATGGTCAGTAGCGCCACAGAAGCTGAACACCTTCCTATCGCTCCAACCTCAGGACTTCTACTTAACGTAGAAGAAATTCCCCCACTGGATGTATTCTATAGTCCCCAACACAAACCAGTTGTAAGGAGACAGAGAAAAAAGAGAAAGCTTGAGAATACGCTGTCTCAAAATGCTGAACATTTGGACATCTTGTGGAAAGACCCAAATAATAATCCGACCGAAAATCTCACGAAGCTGTCTCAGATTGCAGGAGCATATGCTTCTGCAACTATTGACAAGGCCTCTGAAGTTCAGCAACTTTTAAAGGAACAAGAAAATCATATACAACTGCTACAACAACAGTTGCAACAAGCCAACGTGAACACTGAAGCTTCCAGACAGCTCGAAAAGCTACAGGAAGACTTTCAACAGATGCAGATAGGCTATCAAAAAAGTCTTGAAGAAAAAGAAAAACAACTGCAGATGGTGCAAGAAATGCATAAAGATGAGCCTAAGCTGGCAGAGTTTATTTCAGAGTCCATCGGATTGAACGAGCAACTATTGCAGCAACAGGAAAAGTTGGGACGTAAAATATCACAGTGGAGGCACTTTTGTGAGCTGAGCGACAAAATCACTAGTCAGGTGGTGGAATTGCAGAGCGACTATGATCAGAACGACAAGAGGGTGACAGAATATCTGACTTGGCAAGATGATGAGGAAGGGAAAAGAGCAGGGGCACCCAGGATTAATGAAAATCATAAGGAGCTGCTCTTTAATAAATGGGACGAACAAATCACGCAGGCGGAGCAAGCAGCAGAGACAGCGGCGACACAGGTGAGCATTCTTATCGACTGTGTAAATGAAAATTTACACAGGGCCAATTTAATTACAGAGACCACCCCGGGGTACCTACCAAACAAGTTGCAACTGGAGACAGAATGGAGGCAGAAAGCGCAGGCAAAAGGGAAAGCAATCCAAGCATTGGCTAGGCTAAATTGGGAAGGTTACTGGACGTACTTGGTTAAACCGCACAACCAATGGATGACGGTGAAGTGCATTACGAACGCAGCCGAGAAGGTAGCGCCAGCTCTCATAGATGCCATTTTCGCAGCCCAGCTCAGCGCAGAAATCAGCCAGCCGACTCTTCTCAAGCCTATGCTGGACACTTGCAACTTCAAAGACCAAGTTCACAAATGATTTCATTTAGAATGTTGTTTTTTCTCTTTTAACTAGATTAGAAAAAGGACGGTCATTTGAAAACCGTATCCTAAAATTTTGTAATGATACTATTATTAGAATTAGGAAGTAGTATTTTAACCCTTCTCATTGCATTGGAGAGGGGTCCAAAAATTTGTCAAAAAATTGTCCTCGGAACATGCACTTCTGCACCCTCAGAGGAGGTTTTGATGAATGGAAGGATTGAGATTTATTTATGTTTGCATTTTAATGTCTGCTACTGATGTTGCACTTCTGTACTCTTAGTAGATGTTAGAAGTAAGTAGAGATAAATCATTATTGCTTGAAGTTTGTGAGTGAAATCAGTCATAAATGGTACTTTTATCTCTTGATTAATTTCTGCTTATATTCTTAAAGTGATATGCAGTTTTAGTTGTTTATATGTTAATGTATGGATGTTTGGGTTACCATTTGGCACTTCTGTACGGTGGAGTCATTTATTTATGCTTGACATATGAATAACTTATTATGCGATATGCTGTTCACAACTGTTTTGCCTAACTTCTTATGCAGAATGGTTTATCTTAATTGATTTATATTCTTATGATAGCTGAATGATCTTTATTACCAGTTATTGTTCGAAATATTTTTAGATCGCATGATAGAAGAGTTATATCCCGGGTTAGCGTAGATTAGATATGTTGTTCTCATTAGATTATAATAACATAGATTTAGTTTATAAGTTAGATTTGAGTTAGCTCTAAAGTACTTCCAGAATCAACATAATCAAACTCTACACACACACACACACACCCTTTAGATTGGGAAGCTGGTCCCATTATCCCCAGTCGGACCCGCTACACCAAACGGGCAAGGAGCCGCCAACCAGGTTCCCGACCGGGTGGGTATCCCCCTTGTTGTTGACCCGATCTCCGGGCCCTCAACATATTTGGCGCTAGAAGGAGGGCCTGAGCATAGTGTCCGTTGGAATGTTTTCCAAGTTATAAATCTTGAAACAGGATGGTTGCTCATAGAATTCCTATTTGGAGTTGCATCCATGTTCCTACCTCTTCCAACACTCCACCAGATGTGGTAAGGCTCTTGTCTCAGGTAAAATTCAACGGTAAGAATAATTCTTCTACATTTAATCATGCCCTTCAGTTCATTCAAAAAGTTTCGAGTTCTGATATTCAGAGAATTGATGAAGGCGTTTTGTGCAGGATTTTTACTCTTACATTCACAGCGGAAGCTAGAAAATGGTGCAGAACCCTCCCAGTTGCATCAATCCACAGCTGGGACCAATTCGTTAGGACTTTCATCTTGGAATTTGATTGTTACGACTACGACCAGGTATATGATGAAATTGATTATCTACGGAAACAAGATGAACCCGTAAGGGATTTCAATATGCGATTTCATCTTAAATGTCTACAGTGTAATCTCGAGGATGAGCTCACAGATGAAGAACCTTCAGATTATGATGAGTATTTCCTACCTCCTATATCTGACCAAGCAGAAATTAGCTCGACCTTTGTTTCGTTTTCTTCTAATATAGATGAGCATTTCAAGTCAAATACACAAATCATCCATAATGAGGAAAATCTGCAAAGCCTAGGAGTCATGCATGCTCTAATACCAGAAAATAAAGACGAAAATGCTGAAAAGGGAACTACCTTGGAACCAGAAGATGACTCTGACATAAAGTCAGACAATATCATTTCAAATCAACGAATGCCTATGCCAAGGTTAGATCAACCAACTGTTTCTCTTTCAGAAAGTATCAGCGCACAAAGGTATGATCTAAAACCCAATGTTTATGATGAATCTGATGAACAAAATTTTTTTCATGATGTTTTTAAATGCATTGTTCCAGATTCACATTTTTCTCTTTATCCCGATGTTTTTAGTGATGACAATGTTTCCCCTCTCAATATCAAGCATATCTCAAAAAACACAGAGGGTTATTCAAACGACTCATCATTAGGTTTTCAAGATAAAGAGACCGCTTTAGCACAACCTTTGATTAATGAAAAACGAGAGCTTCCTGACCTCCCTTGTCTGAAAACATATAATGAAAAAGAGGAACCTAGGGAAATCTGTAGAGTCTTTTGCGATAGTCACTTTGACAATGATGATGTTCTTGAGTTATCTCAAGTAACTCAACTAGGGTCAGATAATAAGGAACATCTTAAATCAGAAATCATATTAGCCGATCCTCATCTCAAAGTAAAAGCTCAGTTGAATAATTTTACTATCCAAGACAATACCCCGATCTATGATTCATATCATGAGGAAAGCTCCATCCCTGTTCGCAATCATAACTTAGTTCCTGATTCGCAAAACCTGGCCAATTTTTGTGAGGAGCAAGATGTTACAAGTAAATCCCAGTTGTGCTGTAACACTATTTGTATAAATACCCAATCATCTCTTTCTCACTTGCACTCATTTTGTACAAAATCGGATTTCTTTTTAAATTTTCAAACTTCGGATAGATTATGTTTTAGCGATTTATATAAGAGAACTCTCGTTTCAAACGAAATCGCTAAAAACTCAGCGTTAACAAAAAACAGGTTACAAGCCATTGAAACTAAAAAATCATCTTCACAATCTGACTTGTTATCCTTCCTATTGAGAGATCATCAATTCATAACAGAAATTCATCCTAATTTTTATGATCCAATAGGTATCCAGTTGGAAAAAAGCTCTCATGAGAAAGGAAAATCAGACAGAATTCCAATTGAGGTTATATGTTCTTATTCCATAGCCAATATTTATGATCCAAGGAAAGTTTGGTTCTTTTTACTCATGCTTGGAAGATTCATACGGCTAGGAATAATAATGAATAGATGGTTCCATTGGAAATTTCATTTCACATAGTTATTTCCTGTATATAGTTAGAATAGGAGTAGGAGTAATTTAGCTAGGTTATTAGGTTTGCTTTTAAATAAATCGATAGGCAAAGTTATTCATATTCTCTACATAACCCTAGGGAATGTTTGCCTCTCATAATAATGTTTGTTTTGGTTAACGGCATTTGGCATTTACTAAAGATGCCTTTTCTCTGTTAAAATTTTTTGAAACCTCTGCTTCTATGAACAGCAAATCTTTTAGGAATTTGATCTTTATTATCAATAGAACTTTAACCCAGATATGATGATAGTTTCAACTGCCGAAAAATTTGAAGAAAGCTATCTCAGTGAAGGATTTGTTTTAGGTCAGTACAATGAAAGGTATCAATATTAAAATAAAAATTCTCTGTGAAAGCAGCCATTTACCAAAAGCAGCCCTATCATTGTCGTCCAGAACTTTCTTAAGGAAAGAAAAATTGACTTCCTCCCTGCTAAAGGAAAACGCAGCATTCAGAGGAATAATCTAAGAAGACACTATATCTCAAAGAATGAGAGGTCTCATCACGAGCCGGCTTATCATGATCACAAATATTATAACTTGCTGACTTTGCCAAAACTATCTACCAAAACAGGGCAATGGCTCAAGATTGTTGCAATCAAAAGGCAAGGGGTCTCATCACGAGCCAGCTTGTTCAGCAAAAGTGTAAATCAAGTGAATGACTGTGTCATAATTTGGCCACCAAACCAAGACATTGTTCTTTAGAGAATAAAAAAGGAAAAAGTGTCAAAAAAGGATTTTCTCTGAAAAAAGTTGTAAATAACCTTAAGTAGGATAAAGGATCATTGCTGGGTAATAGGTAACCCTTTCGAGGCTATGGACGCCTGCTGGCAGCAGAGGCTCTACCTGCGACAAAGGAGCATATTTAAAAAGGGCTGATACATAGAGAAGACTTTATTTTATATTTTACAAGACCAAGTAACGACTGATTTAAATGCAAAGCACAAGCTGAAGATGCAAGTAATTGAAATAGAAAGAGGTTGAAATGAAACATCATTGACAATTTGAAGTATCATTTGCTTTTATCTTTTTATAATAAAGTTCAAGTTTTTCTTTAAGAATTTTTTTTTTTTTTTTCAGGAGTTTCAAAGCGTCAATATAAAAGCAGAGATAACTGGTTCTCCCAGGTGAATCGCCAATTGTTGTGGCCAGCAACACCCCCCCTTATTCAATTAAGTATCAGCCATGATACTGAATGAATGGGGACCCTTAGTTAATTTTTAGGAAAAGCAAGAGTTTCTTTTTTGAAGTCACAATCATACGCTTGGAAAAAGCCTCTTAGATATTTTAAAGCCTAAGTCTATGATAAAAGAGAAAACCTTAAGGTCGCATTGCAAAAGATAGGAAACACCTTCATTTCCCTTTTTATGCGCACCATCCTCGTGTTAATAATGACATCACATCGCAAATTAGTAACGCTCATGAAGAAAACTTAAAGATCCGCCAATCTGCGATAACGCCGATCGCTAGATCGCATATCGCAGAAATGAGCCAGGCAAGATTTTGTGAACATCAAATTCCTGCGATCTGCGATATTGCGATCACTGCAATGCCACATCCATGTGATTTGCGATGACACGATTAGATATCACGCGACATGCGAGGTTACATCAGCAAATCATAAATCACTTTGGTACGAATCCCTCGGGCGCGCCATTCAAAGAAAAAGCCACTTACTATAATCTGACCCGAAATCTTGCGCTTTTAATGATAGTAAATGAATTAGTTGTTAGTTATTAAATGGATTAAAGACGCATGCCTTAATAGAGATTTGCTTCATGTAAGGTGGCATATTTGATTTATCTCTTGCATTTAAAACTCTCCCATCACCTTTCTGGATCAGTCATTTCCATTTCACTCGTAACCTGCAGGAACAAAACGCGAAGACGACTCAGACAGAAACTTAAAGCGAAATGGGAAAGAAGAACAAAGCTCAAAGCTCCGAAGCAAGAGAGAAGACCAAGGAGATGGCACCCCTGTACACAGACACAGCCTGCAACAAAGACGCAGGGATATCAACATGGGACGGTATGTACATGCTGCTAGAGGAAGAAAAGCCTAGAATAATGAAGGTGACTGCTGTCACGGGCGCACCACGCTCTTCTGAGGCGTCCTTGGAGGACCTAGCATGTTCATTCCTTCACAGAATAGCGGCAAGACCCAAAATTCTACCATACACAGATATGATCAAGTGGATATTGGATGATGCAGAATTGAAGGGCAGACAATTCAAAGTTCATGGACATGGGCTTGTAGGATCATTTGCTGCGCAAGATTTGAAGCTTATGTATCATCTTCCTGAACCGCAAGCGACCTATAATGCACAATTCGTTAAGAAGTTCGCGGCGGAGAATACAGATCTATCAGACACCACTAAAGAATGGTCTAGAAGAGACAAGCCGCTAAAAAAGGATAAAAACGGTATGTACAACACTGGTTCCCTCACTTCTCCATATTGTTTTGCTGCGGCTATGCTCTGTAGGATATTTGGGATGCCATATATCAACAAGTTTTCATCTGAGTGGTTGCCATTAATTGATGCTGCCGCTAACTCCGACATCCTAGATTGGGCCAAAATCCTTTCAAATACTCTATACACGGCTGTTCTCAATTACTGGTCTAAAAGATCCTTCTCTCAAAGGGTCTATCCTCCTTTTTATCTGTCTGCCTATATTATGGATTTTGTTTGTCTTGTATCTAATTTTCTTGCTATGGGTTGGAAATGGACTACCCAAGACCCATTGCCCATCCATGTTTATCATAAGATCTTATGGGATTCCTAGTTTGCCCCTCATTTTTACCAGATTTGCCATGGGGTTATTTTGCCCCTATATAGAATGATATATGATAAGGACCCCCCAAGGTGCTCCCCCGAGGCCCAAATTGACATCATCCCCGTCGCAAGATGGTTTGGGGAAGAATGGTTTACTTACATTAGAGTTTTTGGAAGCACTGTACCTCCACATGTCCTACCCCTATATATCCCTGATAAACTTTTGGCCCGGGAAATCGCTTATCAAACCTGTTCTGAAGGCGGCTTAACCAAGGACCTAAAGGACAAGTAGAAGGCCGTTTGGCCTCAATTTCCCGTCACTTGTGGGGCCTTCTCTTTGTTCGATGTAGGACACACTTTTGGCGAGGTGGAGAATGTGACGTGTCTTCAATTATTTAAGTTCCCAGCGAGGCCATTCGACCCAAAAGATGTGGCTCAAGAATTCACAACGAACGTCAAGATAAGAGTGTTCTCTGGAAAGAAAGATCTGTTTGATGATCTCTTTCAGAGTAAGAGCTCGCTCAAAGAAATTTTGCAGGAAGCTCAGTCGAGGTTGTCTTCGGGTGACCTCCAGAAATTCACGTTATACAGAGAAAGAAGGCTGGCTAGTATTCCACTAGAGAGGCTGCGAATACCTACTAGAGAACCGACTCCGAGCATCAGCCTCAGTGAAAACACCAGCACTTCCAGGTCTAAGTCCAACGCCGCACAAGAAGTATCTGAGCATCCTGAAGAGTCTGGTCACGAGCAAGGAAAAAACGAAGAAACGACCAAAGACACAGCTCAGTCGAGTGCAATGTCTCAGCAACAAGTTATCGCCTCACCACCAAGAGATGTCCCCCCTCCTGTCATCGAAGCACCCCTTGTCACAACAGAGCTAGATAAAGAGTGGGAAACCTTCAATGAATTAATTAATCTTGAAGGGCAAGTCCCGAAGACACCTGTGAGCAATACACAGGTGGTGCAAGAAGTCGTTTCGACCATGGTCAGTAGCGCCACAGAAGCTGAACACCTTCCTATCGCTCCAACCTCAGAACTTCTACTTAACGTAGAAGAAATTCCCCCACTGGATGTATTCTATAGTGCCCAACACAAACCAGTTGTAAGGAGACAGAGAAAAAAGAGAAAGCTTGAGAATACGCTGTCTCAAAATGCTGAACATTTGGACGCCTTGTGGAAAGACCCAAATAATAATCCGACCGAAAATCTCACGAAGTTGTCTCAGATTGCAGGAGCATATGCTTCTGCAACTATTGACAAGGTCTCTGAAGTTCATCAACTTTTAAAGGAACAAGAAAATCATATACAACTGCTACAACAACAGTTGCAACAAGCCAACGCGAACACTGAAGCTTCCAGACAGCTCGAAAAGCTACAGGAAGACTTTCAACAGATGCAGATAGGCTATCAAAAAAGTCTTGAAGAAAAAGAAAAACAACTGCAGATGGTGCAAGAAATGCATAAAGATGAGCCTAAGCTGGCAGAGTTTATTTCAGAGTCCATCGGCTTGAACGAGCAACTACTGCAGCAACAGGAAGAGTTGGGACGTAAAATATCACAGTGGAGGCACTTTTGTGAGCTGAGCGACAAAATCACCAGTCAGGTGGTGGAATTGCGGAGCGACTATGATCAGAACGATAAGAGGGTGACAGAATATCTGACTTGGAAAGATGATGAGGAAGGGAAAAGAGCAGGGGCACCCAGGATTAATGAAAATCATAAGGAGCTGCTCTTTAATAAATGGGACGAACAAATCACGCAGGCGGAGCAAGCAACAGAGACAACGGCGACACAGGTGAGCATTCTTATCGACTGTGTAAATGAAAATTTACACAGGGCCAATTTAATTACAGAGACCACCCCGGGGTACCTACCAAACAAGTTGCAACTGGAGACAGAATGGAGGCAGAAAGCGCAGGCAAAAGGGAAAGCAATCCAAGCATTAGCTAGGCTGAATTGGGAAGGTTACTGGACGTACTTGGTTAAACCGCACAGCCAATGGATGACGGTGAAGTGCATTACGAATGCAGCCGAGAAGGTAGCGCCAGCTCTCATGGATGCCGTTTTCGCAGCCCAGCTCAGCGCAGAAATCAGCCAGCCGACTCTTCTCAAGCCTATGCTGGACACTTGCAACTTCAAAGACCAAGTTCACAAATGATTTCATTTAGAATGTTGTTTTTTCACTTTTAACTAGATTAGAAAAAGGATGGTCATTTGAAAACCGTATCCTAAAATTTTGTAATGATACTATTATTAGAATTAGAAAGTAGTATTTTAACCCTTCTCATTGCATTAGAGAGGGGTCCAGAAATTTGTGAAAAAATTGTCCTCGGAACATGCACTTCTGCACCCTCAGAGGAGGTTTTGATGAATGGAAGGATCGAGATTTATTTATGTTTGCATTTTAATGTCTGCTACTGATGTTGCACTTCTATATTCTTAGTAGATGTTAGAAGTAAGTAGAGATAAATCATTATTGCTTGAAGTTTGTGAGTGAAATCAGTCATAAATGTTACTTTTATCTCTTGATTAATTTCTGCTTATATTCTTAAAGTGATATGCAGTTTTAGTTGTTTATATGTTAATGTATGGATGTTTGGGTTACCATTTGGCACTTCTATACGGTGGAGTCATTTATTTATGCTTGAAATATGAATAACTTATTATGCGATATGCTGTTCACAACTGTTTTGCCTAACTTCTTATGCATAATGGTTTATCTTAATTGATTTATATTCTTATGATAGCTGAATGATCTTTATTACCAGTTATTGTTCGAAATCTTTTTAGATCGCATGATAGAAGAGTTATATCCCGGGTTAGCGTAGATCAGATATGTTGTTCTCATTAGATTATAATAACATAGATTTAGTTTATAAGTTAGATTTGAGTTAGCTCTAAAGTACTTCCAGAATCAACATAATCAAACTCTACACACACACACACCCTTTAGATTGGGAAGCTGGTCCCATTATCCCCAGTCGGACCCGCTACACCAAACGGGCAAGGAGCCGCCAACCAGGTTCCCGACCGGGTGGGTATCCCCCTTGTTGTTGACCCGATCTCCGGGCCCTCAACACCTTCTAAGGCAGTTCCTGTCGTTAGGAAGTGTATGACATCTTCAAAATGACCATCCGTGACGTGCACTACAAATAGCTGCACGTCAGGCAATCCCTCCTCCAAATTAGTGGGCTCTTCCCCTGTTTCGATGCGCAATAGATGGTCTGGTCCCGCGTTCAGTTGTCCAAGCTTCACAATAACTTCAAAATCATACTCCTGCAACAATAACAACCATCTACAGATTCGCTCCCCCCAACACAAGCTTATTGACCAGGTATTTCAACATGGAATGATCCATATACATCTTAAAATGGCCTCCGAACAAATAGTGTCTAAACATCTGGAGCGTGTATACCATGCCTAACCCTTTGCGCTCGGTGGTAGAATAGTTCTTCTCAACCTTGGATAACCTTCTTCTTGCAAACGCTATAGGATGGTCCAAGTCTCCTCAGCCAGCCTCTGTCAGCACTGCTCCCAGCGCTATACATGACGCGTCGACATGTACATGAAACTCCTTCTTCCAATCCGGGAAGACTAAAATCGACCTGGTGACCATCTTTTCTTTCAATATCCCTTGATAAACTTCATGTAATACCCAGTATTTCCTAATGTTGCGCACAGCGGTTTCACACTCCTCGGCACCTCCAAGTTAAGTATCACTGCGATCTTCGCAAGATCTACCATCAATCCCTATCTACAAACCATATGACCCAGCATGGTCCCAAAATGAACACAAAACAAGCATTTCTTCAAATTGAGCCTGATTTGGTACCTTCGATAAGTATCTACCATCAAGTGCAAACTTGCTACATGGCATTTTACTAGCCCAGACACAGTCCAGTCATCAAAGTACACCTCCAAAAACTTATGAATAAATTCCTTGAACGCAGCAATGACTATGCGCGAAAAAATCACAGTTGCATTCTTCAATCCGAAAGGCATTACAGTGTATTGAAAACATCCCCATTCAGTTGCGAAGGTCATCTTACTTCTATCCTCTGGCGCAATTTTGATCTGATGGTACCTAGAGAACCCACCAGTGAAGGAATACGCTTCCTGGCCACCTACATTATCCAATACCTCATCAGTGAACGGAGTCGGGAAAGGATCATGTACGCAAGCGTCATTCAACTTCCTGAGGTCTACCCTTCTACTTCTTTTCCTGTACCACCATTAGGCTTACCCAATCAGATTCTTCTACGGGTTCAATGATGCCTGCCATGAGAATCTTGTCTAGCTCTAAGCGGACCTTCTCCTTATTCCTCGGATTGAGACGGTAAGGTCTTTGCTTAACCGGCTTCGCGTCGGGTTTTAACGTGATCTTCATAACGCCCAGGTCTCCTATTATCCCATTTAGCTCCATAAACTTGGTAGGGAACAAATCCTGGTATTCGCGGAGAGATTTAGCGACCTCATCCACCATCGCGTCATCCCAGTAATCTCCAAGCTTAGAAAATTTGGGCTTCGCATCCATACCAATATTTACATGTTTTGTTTTCAGTGGCGTGGTTATATCAAGATTCTCAATCTGTGGTCCCTCAACCTCGTGGTGTCCTTCTGTTTCAGGGATGTCAATCTTTCGCGGATCCCCATCTTCTTCTTTAGCAGTCACGTTATATCATTCTAGCGTGTGGCTCAACTGAGTAGTCCAATCGAGTTGAATCAGATCCAAAGGATCCTATGGTATCCTAAAGATTGTTGCTTTCACTTCTTGTAGCGCTTCGTCAATATAGTCAAACCCATCTTCAAAGCTGAATGTCATTATGAATCCTTCGCGCAGGAGATCCCATTCACCTGTACCATGGCAGAGCTTTGTTTCCAAGTACCAATTCATTGGAATGACATCCAAGGTATGACAGAACAAGTGCACCCATTTAGGTTGGGCCTTTGATCCATAAGCCTGAGCCCATTTGGCCAAGTGTGTGCGCGGATCGTCCTTCCCGTCATACTTGTCTATCATTCGTACCTTCCGCTTCTGAAAGCAGGTTCTCATCTTCCTCCTACACTCGCGCCAATTAGCAAAGCTACCCTTTTGCGTACCCTGCCATCTTGCGGGCTTAGCACGCAGTGCCCAGTCCAAAGCCTGGAAGCGATGCTTTTCTGGTACCCCCCTCTTAAATGCATCCAGAAATACATCTACATCATTCAAGCCATCATAAGTGGGAACACTTCTTACCTCTAACGACACATAGTGCAGCGACCGGGACATCATGTTACAGCTTAGCGCGGTTACTTCATGTAGCCGATTCTTCCAGCACTCTAATTCTTCATCAGAGTCTGAGATGCAGTAACTCTCGCGATCCCGTGTAATTCGTCCATCCGCTGTTGGATTCACTCAATCTTGGTTTCACGCTGTTATCTTATATATACAGTCCAAGTTGTCATTGCTCTCATAATCGCGGACTGGTTCAGTATAGCACGATCCTTAAAGAGGATCTAGGGGTACTATTACACGAAGCGATTTCTTTTCAAATATCATCTTCCTCTTCTTTAGGTTGATTACCCCCTTCATATCAATATCCCAATCAATGCCAAGGAGTGCAGGGTAGGGGTTGCTATTATCCACAATTTCTATTACTTCAAAGTCAGCCAGCGTGCTCGCGCCTTCAATATCAACAGTCACCCCTTGCAGCCACCTCATGGGGATGATATTTTGCTGATTTTCCATCCTTAACTGAATCAGAGACCACTGTAGCGTGATTCTTCCCATCCGCTCCCAAGTCTGCTTTGGTAACACGTTCCCATCTGACCCCAGATCCAAAATAACCTAATCCATTTCATATTCTCTTATATGCACAATCAGTCTCATCTCTCGTCCTGTCCTTGTTTCATGCTTACCAATATTCCGAACCACGCGGGGTTCACCAGGAGTGTTTCCAACACATCTATTTATAAGATCCTGTAATCCCTTCACAACCTTGCTATCGCGTAGCAGCTTCATGCAAGTTTCTAGAAAGGTCATAAGCATAGAAGGGTCTATCCCCTGATCAGGCTTATCCTTGCTCCCTGAAGTGGAGGCCTTAGGGAAGCTCTTCTTTGCTTCCATGAACGTTTTGTATGCATGCTCTAAGTCAAATTTAGCCTCCTTCGCCGGAGCTTTGCGCACCCATGCGCTGTCTTCGGGTTGTTTCCCCTTATCATCCCCTATTGCAATTCTGCTTTAGAGCACTATATTCACATTTGGATCCTCTTCGCGAGGCTCAAACCTCATCATCTGCAAGTTCTGAGTCGGTTGAGGTGGTAGTGCCCCTTTGTCGTGTATCCTTGCAATCACGGGCATAGTTTCCTGGTCCTCCGCAATTGTAGCAGATTAACTGTCCCTGACCTTTGTCAGGTCCTCCTCTGTCTTAGCCTCGTCCACGCCCCTGAAAACCTGTTCGCGCCATCCATGCGCTCTGGTCAGGGGGCTACGTTTCTGCCTAAACCCTATAGGCGGGTGTTTTTTCCATCATTAATTCATAACTTGTGCAGTTTCGATCATCATGCCCTACGAGCCTACAAAAGTTGCAGAACGGTTGTTGCAGTGTTCGTACAAACTTCTGTAACAAATGATAGTTATCCCTCGTATGTTTTCCTGCTACCTGACATATAGCACACCACAACGTAGGCCCTGCGCTTGGTCCTGCTTGGGCCTCCGGCCTCAAAGGCATTGGTCCCTCTCCTGCAATATAGTTCGCAAAGACCGGGCAATGGTCTTTGTCATGCCCCTGACCCTTACATTTCAGGCACCATACCTCTTCGCGCACCTCCAGTCGAACTGTTCTGTCCTGCTTCAAAATTTGCATTTCAAGGCAAATATTTTGCAACTGCGCATGGATCTGTTGAACCCCCAGATTCATATCTTGCATCAGTGTTTCATGCAGTCTCATTGCAATCTCCAAGGCCTCTACCTAAGTCGTAATCTTTTGTTGTGACAACGCAACCCTTAGGTGTGGCAAGAGCGAAGCCACAAACCACTCACGGTGTTGTCGATCTGTTAAGTTCATATTAGGTTCGTGTATTTTACACTTCAACCTATGATCCAATTCCCAAGGTGTCTCGCCTAGTTTCATCGCGATTTCCTTGAACCCCACAATCGACTGTGCCTCAGATTTAGGCCTACTGAACTCTTTATTCAGCGCGGTCTAAATGTCCACCACCCCAGCATTTGGGTTATCATTAGAGTACTTGATGTACCAGGTTAGCGCGTGATCCTGCAAAGCACTAACCAATGTTTCCTTCTTCATGTGATCATTTGTAATGCCCTGAGCTTCCCATACAGCTTTCACAACGAACCAAAACTGGTCCAGGTGCTCATTTCCCAAGCCTTTAAATAAAGGCAGCTTCATTGAATTTGCCATGCTGAACTGTGGTGGAGGTGGTGGTGGTATGGGTGAAGTCGCAGGTGATGGCGGTGAAGTTGGAGGTGGCACTCGCGGGAATCCTTGTCTTATCAACTAAATTGCACTTCGCGGAGAAGCTTGCGCTACTCCCTCTTCGTCACCCAATGGAGGTGAAATCAATGGACTATATTCAGGACCCTTTTTTCCTTCGTTCTTGTAAGTCTTTCCACTTCGCGTAGCTCCAAACATAAAGGTAGCTTTATAACCCATTTTTCGTACAATAACATCTTAATCTAGGTATTTAATGACTTTAAGTACTTACCTCGCAGACCTTTGAAAAGTGTCGCTCCGCCTCGCTGTAGCTAACTGAGGTATCGATCGCGAATTCAGTCACAAATCCTCCTATGATGCGATTGAGCCAATGATCGACAGCATGGGCGATCTTATCCTCAGAGGCTTCTAGTCTCTATACTAACTCCGAGATCCAGGCAATAGGACTGTGAAGTCTCCACCTTCCTTGGCTATCCGCTAGCTTCACAATCCACTCGTATAGCTCAACCGGAAAGGAACAGAAAAAGATGTCATGAATTTTTGTATTCAGGTGCCTATCCAGCCACTATTCCTTTGTTAGCCACGGATTTATGTTCTCCTGCAGCGCGAATTCGTGGATCTTCCTGTCCAACCAATCTTCAACCTCTTTCTTATTTGGATTCCAATGATATGACATCACACATCTCTTATGCAGATTCCGGTCCCGGCAACGGAACCATTTGTTGGCTACGTGGGGCCTGACCCAGGTTCAGCGTTAGTTAGCCAAACAACTCCCTACCCTACTCGCCCTTTCGGCATTAGCCCGCGGAGCACAGACCGAAGTCTCACCCGAAGCAGTAGGGGGGATGCAGGAACCAAGTTTTCACACCCTGAGATGGTCATGATGTCGATGTATACCCTATGTTTCTGATTTCGCACGGGTCGTTAAGTTCTAGGGCTCTGCCAGTCTAGCCCTTTATTCTGCCCTTCAGTACCTCCGCGAATTAGTACAATTGACCTTCGCGCAGCGTTAACCTGCGGTCCAGGTACTTTCACGTTGCTATGACAATGTATCGTACAGGTTCCCAAGTTATCTTAAGTGTTTTACTTATCTTACTAAACAATCACAGTTAGTGCCGTGTAAAATGAGATTCTCACTTGCGTTCAATTAACCAACATAATTAAATGCATTCGCGCATCACATAAGCATTATAAATGAAATCCATACACAATATAACAAGATGCATTAACAGGAAATCAAGACACGAAATTTGTAGGATACTTCTCTTTATTGATATCTCCATATTATTACAGACTCTATCTGCCAGGGTCCGCGCACTCAGCTGCGGACTTCTACCCTCGGCCTCTGCGCACTCAACTACAGAGCCTCTACCTACGATAGGACCTGAAACTTAGGCTTCTCTATCATGATTCTTCACTTCATTCTTCGCTAACTTCTAACTTATGACTACTTAGAGCTTACTTAGATATTTTTATACAATCCCATGGTCCGCGGACCATGGGTAGATCTTTACAACTAACGTTACACGTTACAAAATAAGGGCGGACAACTCTTTATGACTCATGACACCTTTGCGCTCTGCGACCACAAAATGCGGAGACTTTACAATTTTATTACAAAATTTACCCAAAACATGGGCTTTTAGCCCCAAAACTATCCTTGGGGGATCCCGTTCCTAACAGTCATATTCAAGGGACCACTTTGGGGACTAGTATTAACATGGTATATAAAGTGTGAGAAGTAGTTGCACATTTTCAATACATTTTTTGTAGAAGAAAAATTACAATTTTATTCAATTTGAAACTTAAGGAACAAAAGTACATTCTGCAGATTTTGTTAAGCATTCAATCATGTCATGTTATTGGCCGATGAGAAATATAAAGAAAAACAATACAAAATTACATAAAGATGATGGGGATTAAGTGTGATAATAATCACTTAACTTCTCCTTTTTGCCTTTCTTCTTCTGAACCTTTTCCCAAAATTCTTGAGGGGGTTCAACTACTACCATGGATAATTCATTCTCAGTTGCTAGCACAGGGTTTTCTTTATCTTAATCATAACTTTTAGATAAATGGGTTCTCTTTAGACCTATTATGCCTGCTTTGTTATGTGATTCCTCTTTCTGCATATCCACTACTTTGGTTTCTACCATTTATGTACCCTTTTGAATACGGGTCTAAGTTCCTATTGGGTCCATGCCCCCTCCTTCCGCTTGGTTACCCTGTTGTTTGTGTGGTTCCTTCTTTGAATTTTCTGCCTCATTCTCCTCCTCTTCTTCTTAAAAAAGGTAAGGACCAAGTACTTTCCATCCCTTCGGCTAATGTGCTTGCTCTTTTTCATTTTTGGGAGATTTTTTTCCAATGGGAAAGTGTTATGTAGGTGTCCTATTTGAAAACATAATCAACATCTAAATTTCTTTTTCTCATAATCTAAGACTTGTGTCCATTGAAAATTTTTATTTTTCAAGTGGATTTAGTCAGGTAGACCTTTGTTGATATCTATCTCTACATAGATTCTAGCAAAGGTCAAGAAACCTTTTTCTGTTATATCAAGATCCTTCTTTTTTAATTTTACAAGCAAGTTTCCAATTTCTTCTAGAACTTGATGGTGCTAGAAGGGAAGAGGAAGGTTTGGTAATCTTACCCAAATCGACATTGTTGCAAATTTTCAATACATGACCAAAGGTTTAACATTCAATTTTTTTTGGACATATATGACTCAAATTAAAAAGTTCATCAACATTCACATGAATTAGGGAGATGAAACAAACGGAGAGGTAAACAATCATACACTATGATGTCCAACTTAGAAACTTTATTGGGTAGCTTAGGTATGATGTATAATAGATCAGTTCATCACAAAGGTAACTCAATACTATTTAAACATATGTAAAGATGACTAAACCACAATGCTACAAATACATAATACATACAACCATTCAAATGGAAGGATAAAGACTCATTGTAACAAACCAAAGAAGGAAAAGGAAGAACATGTTGAAAGAATATAAAGATTGGAGGTAGAATTGAATAAGACTAAAGAAGTAAAACAACATGAATCCATGACAATATAAGACTAAATAATCAAGGAAAATTTGAAGGGATATACAAATTCAATGAAGATGACTAGTTTCAATTTCTATTGGACCCATAAAACAATAGAATACTTATGGAAGAAGCACCCCAAGAGTTCAAGGAACCAAGAAGGACCTTACGAAATTAGGTACCCAAAGAGCACAATAGAGGAAATTATGAAATTGAGGATTCAAACAATGGTTATACTGTAGCTTATACAAGGCATAGGCATATAATAACCTTAATGACTATATATTTTTAAGAGGAACAATAATATGAAAATTCTATGTTTGTGGTGCATTGGAACACACAACAAACAATTTCATTTTCACCATACCGAGACTCATAATATGTTTGAATTGTGCACTAGATAACCATGATAGTAAACATTGTTTCAAAATACTAAAAAAGCTTCAAGAAAGAATCTACAAGATAATATAGGTTGAGAGACAATGGAAGGTGAATGAATCCCTAGTCACAACCATGAAAAGGACATAAGGATGCAATAAGAATGATCTAATAAAAATGATAATATATATATTATGATGTTCAAAAGGAAGTATACAAGAAATTCATCCTTGTAATTAGGGATTTGAGAATAGAGGAGAAAGAGAAATCAAGAAGGTAATGAAGTAAAAATTCAAGACTTGATTGAATAGTTGAAGCGATATTTAAAGAAGATTAACGACTTATTTGGACATCTTATAAACATTGATGAATCTCAAGAAAGTGATGAGAAGGAAGTTCAAGAGCATAAAATCAACTCTATTTTTCAAAAGGAATTACAAATACCTACACTAATGACGGGAAAAGAAATTCTAAACATAGTAATGCACTAAAGTGTGGATATTAACCTTATTTCCTCAGTGTTAGGAGGAACTCAATGGATCACTAATAGAACAAAGAAAAATCATGATAAGGGTAGCCAACCATATGACATGCACACCCTTGGGAAGGATAACGACAGTAAAAAATAATGCATGTAAGGGCATGGGTCGTGCATATATTAAAATTATCCAAGGAAGCATACAATATGTTATTTGGGAGACAATGCATCTATTTTATGAGAGGCATGATTTTATTTGACAAGGAAGATCTTATACTTAGAAAAGATAGAGATACCAGCAGATAAACCAAACGAAATAGTAGAAGTAGAAACGAATACCAAGCATAGAGATGAATCATTGAGATCACACCTCGACATAGAGAACCTATATCTTATGAAAAAGAGGATGAACAAAATCTTGATGAGCATGGTGTACTACACACATAAGTCTCATTAAGGGAGGAATCTAGTGAAGTGTTGCAAAAGTGGGCATAGGAAAACCATGAAGTTTGCCCCAAATACATTCAGGACATATTTCAAATTGAAGAAGCAAATTAAAAAAAATGAGTATGGGGAGAACCCATCCACACTTGTAAGAAAATTTGAAAGAAAAACAACTTCTTATCCAACAAAGAATAATACAATAATTCACTTACAATCTCAAAGAAATACTTTTTTAGTAGTGGTGGACGTATTTCTCATCATGACCACTCGTGACATGGGAACAAATAAGATCACTTTATCTGTGTTAATTTCAAAAGATAAGGGAAAACAATTGTGGCTATTATGCAGTAGTAATACTACACCACTTAAGACACCTAATCCACATCCAATAGAGGTACATAAATAACCATGGAACTCTAGAAGAAATATTAACACATATCATACCTATATGTGCCTTAATTGATGGGTTTGCATATAAATGGTATTATCATCAAGAAAATATATGAGGGACAAAAGAAATAGAATGCTATTCGAACAAATTACAAGAATAGTTAGATGAAGGGCTCATTGATGAAAATCCCACGCTCCAAGGCCTACTAACCAAGCTTCACTAATTTAGAAGATAACATATTTCATAATAGAATGAATGAACTGTATTCAATGTCTTAGTATAATAAAAGGAAAATGGATATTAGACCAACATACAAAGGAATGATTTCACCCAAGGGAGATTAACACAATGACAATAAATAAACAAAATAAGAAAATAGAAAATGATAATTTAAAAGGATAAGCATGGCCAAAAAAGGGGAAGTCTATGTATATTGCAATAGAAAACTAGTGGGATGAAAAGATAGTGCCACGAACAATTGCATTATTCACAAAATTTCAAATGTATTTGTATATAACTAAGATAGATCCATCTTAACTTTAGATCTACTAAGCACAAAGATAAATCAAAACACCTCAATATGCAAGCTTTCTTTTGACTGAAAAAATTGAGGAAAGGTTTGCACCTTGACAGATTTAATTACTCTTGATGCTTGATAGGTCCAAAGTTAGGATGGATCTATAATGGTTCTTAATAAGACTATTTATATTATATAAAAATTCCACATCTCCATATATATAAATATTCTTATTTTTAATTTTATTAATGCTTTGATAATACAAATAAATAAAAACATATTCCCTTGAAATTTTCCTTTGATATATTTTATAAGTTTTTATAATTTGATTTTTTCATGTAATCTATATATATATATATAGAGAGAGAGAGAGAGAGAGAGAGAGAGAGAGAGAGAGAGGAGAGAGAGAGAGAGAGAGAGAGAGAGAGAGAGAGAGAGAGAGAGATTATTGTATCATGGTTATGAATATGAATAATCATTATTTAAATTTCTTTTAATGTGGTAAACATCGGTGAGTTAAGGCCCTGAAATATGATTCATAACCGTTGGATCATTTGCGGTCAGTCTACGGCCAAGATTAATCGTGCTTGTTTGTGGGTCCGAAACATAGGTTAAGTTTCAAGCCGTTCGCTCGACCTATCTGGAATTGCATGCATATGGTGGAATTCGGGCGCTGAAACTAAACGAAGGTTGTGCCAAAAATGGACCCGATAGAATTATCAATTATGGTCTAATGAGTTCATCGATTCCGTTTTGCTTGTTAAATGATGCGCTTTTTGGCCACTCGAAATGTTTCTCTTCTGTTGGATCTCTAGCTCAGGATCTAACGGCTAGTTGTGGGTTAAATCATTTGTACACTATTTAGTTTTTTCCAACTGAATAGAAGGATCTGCTCTTGCCTTAGCAAAAAAAATATTACACCACTTAAGACACCTAATCCACATTAAATAGAGGTACATAAATAACCATGGAACTCTAGAAAAAGTATTAACACATATCATACCTATATTTGCATTAATTGACGGGTTTGCATATAAATGGTATTATCATCAAGAAAATATATGAGTGACAACAAATTATAATGCTATATGGAAAAATTCCAAGAAAAATTAGATAAAAGATTGATTGACGAAAATCCCACACTCCAAGGTCTATTAACTAAGATTCACCAATTTAGAAGAGAACCTAATGCTTAATAGAATGATTGAATGGTATTTTATATATTAGTAGAAGAAAAGGAAAATGGATACTAGACCAACATACAAAGGAATGATTTGGCCCAAGGGAGATTAACACATCAACAAATAAACAAAATTAGAAAGTAGAAAATGACAATTTAAAAGGATAAGTGTGACAGAAAAGGGGAAGAATCTAGGTATGTCGAAATAGAAAACTAGTGGGATGAAAAAATGGTGCCCAAGCACTAGCACCAAAGCACATGAAATCGCTAACAAGAAAAACACCAATGAAGAAAACGACAACAAAGCCCCCCATGAATGTGGCACACAAAAATGTCAATGCGAGCCTCACCAACAGAAATAGATAGACGACCACAAAAAATCAAACTTAGAGGATGAAAGAAGGTAGCACAAACCAGAGGGTGTCGAGCGTTAGGGTTCCAGTCATCCAAGAAAATAACTAATTATAAAAGGCATGAATAATATCTGAGATAAAAGAAATGAATAGGTTTAAACTATTGTAATGTCTAAGCAGAAGAATGGAAAATTAAGAATATGCACATATTTTAGAAAGTTAAAACCAATAATGATTAAGGATCCCTTACTAGCACCGTTTTCAAAGGAAATCCTCCAACGGGTAGTAAGAAACGATACCTACACATTTTTAGATTGGTATTTGAGATATAACTAGGTGTTAGTTAAAAAATGGACCTTCCTTTGTCAATGACATTTGTAATGAAATGGGGAGCTTTTACATACAAAATAATGTTATTTCTTCTGGTAAATGGAGTGGAATGCTTTTCAAAAATTGTCGTGGATATTTTCAAACTTTCATTCACAAACCCATGGAAGTACACCAAGATAGTTGTTTAAAAAACCATGCCATAAATTTGAGGACGACTCTTAATAAATGCAGAGACACGATTTTTTTTTTAAATCTAGTTCTTACAACCTTTTTGGCAAGTTACTTGGAGATATAGTTTCAAACGGAAAGTATGTTGGTATACTCATAGAAACTAAAAGTTACTAAAAAAAACTAAAACCACCTATAAACCCTTCCATGGTTAAATTTTCTTGGGCCATACAAATATAGTGTAGAAAATTTGTAAAAAAATTATTTCAAGCTCTACTATTTGAATAGTTACATAAAAAAAGAAAAATCATTTCAAAGGATATTAAAGTGCTAGTGAGAATTTGAAGAACTCAAGGACAAGATTATGAAAACATCTATCTTAAAGTTCCTCACACTTTCATGTACAATGGACATTATGTATAATCACTAGGGCTATCCCAACACAACTATAGAACAAGAAAAAGGGATGAATTATCCCATGTACTAATTAGAAGGAAAACCTCCATAACCAAGAAGAATTAAAATAACGCAAAAAGAAATTTCCTGGGTGTGATTTATTATTTAAAATGTGTGGGAATTATGTACTAGAGAATAAGTTTGTTTTTACATAGATCACCTGACATTAGAGTACATTTTGAACAAACCAGTTTTAGAAAAGAAGAATAAGTATATGACTAATGTCATTTCAAGAATATGATTTTGAAGTCATTATCAAATGAAAAAACCACATGTGGGATTAGACTATTTATCAAGAATAAAATATGGAAATAAAAGAAAACAAACAAATCTTTTTCTAATATAAAGGACATTGAGCTATTTGATGGATGTTTCAATGATTTTTTTTCCTTGTAAGATTAGGCCTGATGTTACTATAAAAAATATGTACATAGGTAATTATCACAAGCTACTGTTCTCCCACTTGGGAAAGTAGAGCAATAACATAAGTTTCAAATTTTATGATTGCATATCTCATAGGTTGCTAGATTGTTTTTCAAACCGAAAAAAAGACCCAGGAAATAAACTAAACTAGAAGATAATAGACATTACAACGACAATGCCACTGGGGCCATCCTAACCACGGGGGCTTCACTGTGTAGAAATTCTCACTATAGATTAACCTGATTATGAAATATAACTAAAGCAAAATACTTAATCTACTTCTACAATCAAACTTGCGGAAGCTGAATCAATTTGAGCAAGATCAAGCAGAACACATATAATAGAGAGGAAGAATCAATACACATGAAACACAGAAGAATACTCTGGGGGAAGCCTCAGCTAAAAACCCCACTATCTGTATTATCATACAAGTAGAAATATCTCAAGATTACACACAGCTTTAGCTCTCACAACTATTCAGCTCTCAGTACAATCCCTCACTGCTGCTCATAGACAGAATAGACAACTCATATGCCTTCTCCTCTATCCTCCAAGCCTCCTATTTCCTCGCGCAGTTTTTCCTTGGGTGGTCCAGTTGTAGCCTTGTGTGACACTGATCTCACACATTGCTCCAACACACTGTAAATTGCATAAATCTCAAGGAATGAATTCCTTCTGCATGCAAGAGATTTTCTTATAGGAAAATTCTTGCCACTGATAGTACACTGTCTCTGCCTTTAATCTCAACTGGGTCTTTGTCTGAACTGACATGCATGAGTTATTTATGAGAGAATATTCAGTTATTTGGAGTACACTAGTTTCATGCATGCATGCATTAACTGACTGAACTCACAATTAGTTCCTCAAACTATTTGGAACTAATTTAATTGGACTTAACTCAATTAAATGAGCTAACTAATTACCACTCATCCTTATCTCCTTAATTAAGGGATAACTTCCTTAATTTAAGGGGTAACTTCCTTAATTTAAGGGATAACTGTTGCATGACTTCACAAAGACTTCTAGCTTGAATTTCTCCAACTAATTAACTCAAGATGGATTAATTAATTATTTTTCAAGCAGCTGGTGAGACTAAATTCAAATTTTAATTCTCAATTTTAATTCAAGGAAAAATTAAAATTGGAATCTTGTTGCCACATTTCAACACACTAGGGGATCAATACCATACCACGTGGGTTCATATTGGGGGATATATATTGAGGAAAAATGACATAATATATTGTGCGATATATAGGGGGTAAAGGGTTTTTATACTAGAGGGTATAAAAAATGAAGCTCAAAGTTAATGAAAAGATATAAAGGGGTATAAAAATGTTAATGAAAAAATGGATACCTACAATATGTAGTGGACGTAGGGGTTTTTTAAACTGGGAAGGTGTATTGGGTTACTATTGGTAGGGGGTTAAATAATATTAATTTTAGGGGTATTTTCCAATACGTAGTCAAATTAAGGGTATTGTTTAATATGCCATGAACGCACGTGATAGGTTAGAGGTTCATTGAGTGAATCCCCTATGATCCTAACACAATTATAGAACAAGAAAAAGGGATAAATTATCCCGCATACCCAGTGGAAGGAAAACACCTATAACCAAGAAGAATTAAAATAATGTAAAAAGAAATTTCTTAGGTGTGATTTATGATTTACAAATGTTTGTGAATTATGTATTATAGAATAAGTTCATTTTTACATAGATCCCCTAAAACTAAAGTACATTTTGAACAACCAATTTTAGCAAAGAAGAATAAGTAGATGACTAATGTCATTTGAATAATATGATTTTGAAGTCATTGTCAAATTGAAATAAACACATGTGGGATTAAACAATTTATGAAGAATAAAGAATGGAAATAAAAGAAAACGAACAATATTTTCCAAATACAAGAGGCATTGAGATATTTGAAGGATTCTCCAACATTTTTTCCCTATAAAATCAGGTCTTTTATATTACTATAAAAAAGATACACATAGATAATTATCACATGCTACTAGTCTACCACTTTGGAAACTAGAGAAGTGGCATACGTTTCCAATTTTATGATTGTGTATCTGTATGCTACTAGACTGTTTTTCAAAAAAAAAATAAAAAAATCAATCAATCAATTATATATATATGAATGAAAAATACAAATAAAAATCATGAAATAAACTAAAGCAGAGGATAATATACATGGCATTAATAGTGCCATTGTGGTCATCCTAACTCAACTATAGAATAAAAAAAAGGGACAAAATATCCCACGTGCCAATTGGAAGGAAAATCTCTATAACGAAGAAGAATTAAAATAATGTAAAAATAAAATTTCTAGGTGTGATTTATGGTTTACAAATGTTTGGGAATTATGTACTAGACAATAAGTTCATTTTTACATAGATCACCTCACATTAAAGTACATTTTGAACAAACACATTTTAGTAAAGAATAATAAGTAGATGACTACTGTTATTTCAAGAATATGATTTTGAAGTCATTGTCAAATCAAAAAAATCACATGTGGGATTAGACCATTTACCGAGAATAACGAATGGAAATAAAAGAAAACAAACAAATATTTTCCTAATACAAGAGGCATTGAGAAATTTGAAAGCTTTTATAAAGTTTGTTTTCCCTTTAAGATCAAGCATTTTATATTACCATTCAAAAGATTTACATAGATAATTATAAAAAACTATTCGGCTACCACTTGGGAAACCAGACCAATGGCATAAGTTTATAATTTTATGATTACATATCTCATAGACTACTAGAATGTTATCCAAATTAAGAAAAGAACTAGGAAATAAACAACTAGAAGATAATAAAAATGACAATGATAATGCCATTATACATTTTTTTCTTGAAACATTTTTTTCACTTAATCATTAATCAGTTGGAGATTCCAACGGGTTCGGTGACTATGGCTCGTTGTTAACATCCAACTAAGAAAAGTCAAAGTTTGCTAATTTCTTGGCATAATTAAATCTTTCTTGTTAAGCCTATCCACTTTGTCCATTAGTTAATCCATGCAAATTATCATTTCTTGTTGACTGTCTACTCTATCTATAAGCACTCTACCCATGAGAGCTTTAGTATGCCAATGTAGCTTGATAGTTCACATGTAGGAGGAAAAGTGAGCACTGGAAGAGTTTCCCACATCAACAATCCACTCCTCGGTATCCTGATCAACCTTCCTATCAAGAATGAATCTTCTAGCCTATCCAACTTGGTCTTCAACATCAAAAATCTCTCTGTCAACTACTTCAAGGATGATATCATTGTATCTGGCTATAACAATGTGAGTCGTTGTTTGAACAGGTGTCTAACTAATAAAGGGAGGAGATATATTGATGTTAGCAATGGGGCCAAGATGCCCTCTCTTTCCTCCATGATTACTAGAGGAGAAACAAGGTCTAGTAATGGCATGAGAAGCATAAAGAGGGAGGAAATGAAGGTGGAATACAAAGAGAGGGAGGGTGGATTTGTTGCTAGTGAAGAGGTTGAGTGAAGATATAGTGGATAAATCATAGGTGTACCAAGAGAAAGAGCAATAAAGGTAGTAGGCCAATAGGGTTAAGAGAGTCTGAGAAAACCTAGGCTTAATAAAATAAAGTAGAGAGAGACCAACGAGGTGAAGGTAAAGACATTTAGGAAAAAATATCAAGCGAGAGATTGAAAGAAAAAACCACCCAAAATTAAAACCCCAAGTGTGGGAGGAAAAACCAGAAAACCACTAACCTAGGGCTCATACAAAATGTCGAAAACAAGAAGTTCATTGGTGAAGCACTATTCAAAACAAAGATAAATATGATTTCAAACCTGAAATTCTTTAGTCATGTCTGTTATAGACATTTTTGTGCCTTACAGCTATAAGCATGAAATGTCCATAATTCAAGGGATCCAAAGTCCCTAAAGATGTTGTTACAGCTCCTAAAGGAACAAGGTCAACCAATGACAGCTTCTCCCAGAAGTTCTCCACCAAAAACCACTCAGAAACAGTCAATTCAGGATCAATTCAGAGGCTCCACTAGCTGTCTGTGCTGAAATGCAGAGATTACACTGGCTAGGTGCACTTCAACGCAGGTAGAAGCACTACCAGGGTGCGCTGAGCGGGAAATGACAAATGGCAAGTTCATTCAACAAGGTGGAAAGACCCTGGAAGCTTCCAGAATCTTCCTCAATGACACTTGCCTCAATGAATTCGACTAGTGATGAGTAAGAGGTTCTCAACCTCCAAGTGGAAGCAAGAACTGACAGAGAGAAGCCACAAGTCAAAACATAAGCTGACTCATCCTCTCTGCTTACATCTATATATGGATCTCTCACCCAGAGGTTCAAGAGGCTGGAATTTTGTACTTTGCAGAGAATTGCTGTTGGTTTGAGATTGAGATTAGCACATTGGGTGATTTATGCTTTGTTGGAGGAGAGGAAGGGATTCCTTTGCTGGGAGGTAGATGCTGGATCGGAACTCACTTGGTTGTATCTCCTCTTGGACTTTCTTATTTCATCAATAAACTATTTGAGTTTCTCCTACATGTTGTGTACCAATGATGTTTTGTTATGCTTACATGTTTAGCTTAATCTGATCTTGAGCTTTTTATGAATGTATATCTGTATCTTTGTGTAGTTTCTCTCTCTTGTGATCTTGCAGGAATTCGGTGAAGCTGGGTCGGTGAAGGAGCAAGAAGCTAGGAGCTACTGAAGAGAGGAGTGATTTGGATCGACAAACTAGCAGAAGATACAGGTTAGTTAGATCCTTCTTCCTCACTTACATTCCATAAAGAAGAATACTCGAATAAGTTTACCCGTTTGTTGCTAAGGCACTATCACCTCTTAGAATGGGATAGGGGCATTCCGAATTGGATACTTTTCCCAACAACAAATTGGCGACTCCACTGGGGAGAGTATCTTGTTAGTTTATTTGTGTTTCTATTGCTATTCATTTCATAAACTCAAGAGTGTTGAATCGAACTGCATTTGCTATTTACAAATGCAAAGTAGAGATCAGCTACTCTCGTCCTCTCACTAGGCCTGTTTATGATCTGAGAAGCTGATCCACAAGTACTCTAACAACCCTTTGTGATATATCTTAGTCCTCCTTTAAATCATCCTCCTAATTGTACCTAATTGATAGCTTTGATCCGGCGAAAAACTGTTGATTTAACTGCAAACCATAACCCAGAACCCAGAAACAACTCTCGTTTCTGCTTCAGCGCAGACTCTGTGAAGAGGTTCTGCATTTCAACGCAGGTCCCGTGAAGGCTACCTGCGCTGAATGTCAAAACCTCTGTGTTGGGAGTGCGTTGATCAGTCTTTGCCTTGTGCAGCTGTGGTTCCCTGCTTCCTTTTGCTCAGTTTTATCTCTGTTTTTTGCAGCCTGTTATCAGTCAGTGTACCTATCTGAAACCCCTTTTCTTTGCCTCAATTCCGCCTCAGTTGTATAAAGAAACTGTATTTGTTCTTTGTGTATTTGTTACATCATTTGCAGTTTCCCATTACAAAAGTAAACTAGTCATACTGTCGCCCTTAGATCTAGACCTGTCGTAAGTGTCGTTTTGATCTTAGGAGTGAGTTTGTTTGCTGTTCACAGTTGATTGAGCTTTTACTTTTGTCGTTTGGTTTGAATTTATGCATTTCTAGTGTCGAAACAAGTAAATCATAAAGTGTCGTAATCGTCTTTTTGATTTTGAAAAAGGAACTTGTTTATGTTTTCACTTGAAATCGAATTCAAATTTGTACAACAGCTTTCTTTTTAGGCATCAATATTAAGAAAGCGAAAACAAATACATGCATTTGTGCATTTGCATTTTGATAGTTTGCATGCTTTGATTTAGGGAAAAGTGCATTACAGTGTGCTCTATGCTCTTTGAGAAAAGTTTGTATCTTCCTTTTCCCCTTGTAGCTAGGATTTTCATTGTTGAAAAGATATAAAAGCTTGCTTATCATCTTTAGACTGCATTTAGGAATTGTATCATACATCTCGTGGTGATCCAAAAAGGCAAACTTCTAAGAAATATCAACCTAAAATAAATTGAATGAACTTAACAACGCTTTGTAACTTAACGCACAACATAGAGGTCTAGGCTAGAGATGTGTTCCGGCGTCGTAAAACCTGGTGACTGTCGATCTCGCTGATGGTTGGGTGATTCCTCCTGAGGGACGATAGCGCCAGTACGGATTGTGCTCCCACGTACCGTCGAGTATATATTGGGAGACCCCTATAGGCATAAAACCTTTATCCTTAGGAAGCCGTGTCGGCCGCCCTACTGATCGCAATGCACAGAACACAGCATTCGGGAAGATTGACCGCCCGTACCTTAAAAAGTATTTTGCGGTTTTGCGAAAAGTTTGGCACACCCTCTACCTAGAACTCCAGAGCAGTTCCTTTTGGCCTTTTTCAGACTCTATAACGGAAAAAGTCCATCCGAGCATTTGTCACTTCGGGCTCGTTAAAACATCGAAGGAGACTAGAGTCATCTTTAGCTTTTTCTCGACTCTTTAAAATTGAAAAAGCAAGTTGTGTCTAAAGCGTCCTTAAAATTTATTTTAAACGGAACAATCACCCCTTTTTCCTACGTTGATCTTGAAGTTGAGAAAATGGAACCCACCAACCAAGGAATTCCCCTTGGTGGAAATCCTAGTCCCTTCTCCTCTTGGGGAGATGTTGGTGTGCCCCATATGGCCACATTGTCGCTTCCAGGACTGACAATTGGCTTGCCGGTCTGGCTCTTCTCAACCAATGTCGTTCAGAACACCACTATTCCTGAACAGTCGAATCAACAGTTAGACCAATCCAAAGTTGCCCACCAGCCTTCTACTTCCTCTAATTCTTTCTCTCCTCCTTCCTCTTCGCTTGACGGAACTGGTAAAACAAAAAACCAAGTTCCTAAGGAGAAGAAGGAAAAGAAGAAGAAAGAGAAGAAGAAGAAGGAGCCAAAAGCGACTGGGGGAAAACAAGTGTCGTCTGACAAAAATCCACACACAGCACTGACTAGGCCTAAATCGCCATGTGTCATATGCAAGGGAGACCACTTCCACAGAGATTGTCCCTGCATCCCTCGGATACTAAGGGACTGGTCTCCCCGTTTGCACAATCCGGTGGCATCAACCTCTGATAGCCATGTTGAATGCATACCGTCAACTAGCGAGAGTGAAGTCCTTGGACAAAAAGGGAGAGCTAGATCTCCCTGTAGACTGTGCGAAGGCAGCCACGCCATCCACCGTTGTCCCTTCTTAGACGAAGTGAAAAGAGTTTTGGATGATCGTTCGGTTTCACCGTTACGACTTCCTCCTGGATATAAAAAACTCTTGCTGAGTCCTTCGTTAGTTGAAAATCCAGCTGGCCCACTCAAGTGGTCAGCTGAAGCGCCGGTCATTGAAGATGAACCAGCTGAATCCATACCCGACGAAAGTCAAAAGGTCGAGGCGGCAGTTGACCCGGTTTTGCCTTCAGAGGATTTATCTTCGAATGATACAGTCACTGAAGAGAATAAAGATGACACCATCCAAATTCTCTTTATCAACACAGACTCCGACGAGCACGGGGGCACTCCCCCCATTCCTTTATCGCAGGAAGGAAGTTCGTCAGAGCGATACCCGGCTGTTTACTCGGTCCCACCACCAAGCAACCTAGTTGTCTCCTTCGACTGGAACCAACTAGGCAGACCCCGTTTGCCAGCAAGCATACCATTCAGAATTATCGTCCAAATATACAGAATGGTCATGGCTGGCACCATCATTGATGAAGGGGCATCTGTGAGTATCCTTTCCTCCACTGCTTGGAAAGTGCTTGGTTCGCCAGCGCTTTTGCCTGAAATGAGAAATCTGACAGGCTTTGATAAAGGAACCAATCGACCTTTAGGGATCCTCCCCAATGTGCCTATCACATTGAAAGGGAAGACCGTTCAAATGAACGTGATGGTCGTTCAAGGACCCTTGGATTATAACCTACTCCTTGGACGAGACTATATATATTGCATGGGAGCCATCGTCTCCTCACTCTTTAGAGTAATGTGTTTTCCGCACGAAGGAAGAGTGGTCAAGCTCGTGGACCAACTTTCATTTCCCGGATCACACATCGCAAATAGTCATATACCATCCCTAAATGGTCTCTTCACGCAAGAAATGTCTCAACCCACGGTCCGTCCTCCCGATGAGCGCGAGTAATTCGGAAGGATATGACTGGAACCCAGGGGGCATGCGTCCTGGTCTACTTCGGCAGGAAAACTTTGGGTATAGGGTAAGTTTCCGCGGGAGAATATGACTAGTCTGTACCCCGCCCATGCTGGAAGAGGGTTATTCTAGAATAAGATTCTTTTGTCAAAGTTATGTAAGTTGGGTCGGCGCCGCTTACCTTTGTTTATCTCGGTAGACATCGCCGAAGAAGAGTCTTGTTTGCTGCGCAAATGAGACAATCTTTGGATAACCTGAAAGAGGTAGGCCTTTCCTGGTAGAACAAATGTTTTATCTGCAAATTGAGGGGTAACCTTGAAATCGTACTTTATGCCTGGGGGCATGCAAACCTTTTTGAGTGCAAGCAAGGGGCGGCTATTTATTTTTTAAATTTTTAGGTCCTCCCTTTAAACCTGTAGGTCTAACCCTTTAAACTCGTAGGATTAGTCGTTTCCGAACTTGCATAAAGAAAGGATGCGGGGCATAGCTTTGGTAAGGCGCAAGCTCCATAAAAAATGGAATCTTACATGAGACATTCTTATCATATGACTGGATTAATCGAGCAGTTTTAGCACATAGTTCATGCTCGTTAAAAAATAAACATAAGATCGAGCAGTTTTAGCACATAGTTCATGCTCGTTAAAAAATAAACATAAGATTGAGCAGTGTTTTTCCGCGTTTAAGCTCGTTAAAAAAATGAACTATCTCCCGGTAAATAACCACCGTGAATGTAACATTATCAGCCATTAAAGCCTTGGTCGTGTTTGCACCGTCACCTCCACTTTTCCATTGGCCGATCGTTCACCTCCATATGATTGTTTACCCATTTTGAGGAACAGCTGTGAAGAGTGATTCCACTAGCCATCCTTGTGACACTGTCGTGCTTGGAAAATTCCAACCCTTACCTGGAATCAGCTGCTAACCCGTTTCATCACTCGTTCCTCAAAAGACGAGTCTTCTTTAAGCTCTTTTCATCTGACTCGTAAAATATGAAAATATTGCCGAGTTTTGGCCTTCCAGCTCATTAAAGCGACCGGAAATGCTATCCCTCCTCTAGATTTTAATCTTTTTGGACCTGAGGGATTATTGCACAAAAATATCGAGCGCTTTTTTTATTCGGCTCGTTAAAACTATCGAAAACTCATCCCTTCTGTATTGTTTTATACTTTTTCGGACTTAAGGGATTAGATGACGAAAAAGGACTTTCGGAGTTGACTTTAAGTACCTTTTCAGACTCTCAAAAAATGAAAAGGACCGAGTTATCTTTGTCGTTAGACTCGTTAAAAACATTAAATAGCGACAAACTTGTCTTTAGACGAGAACGAGTTTCACTATCGCTAGGCTCGTTAAAACATAGCGATGGGTTTGCCCGAAGGGAAAATTATAGAACAAGCATATGTTATCCTCCTCAAGCTTGACAAAAATAAAGAGGTATTGGTCAGCAATGACTGGGGAAAAATTAGGAAGAAACTCAAAGAACTTTATTGGTAGCAAGTCGCTCTTGAACATGACACTTCCACTCCGTGCCTGAGTCGGGTTGGGTTGTTTCATTCACCGGTCACATCACCATGGTCTCGCCATACCATCCACCTTTGGGGTAAATGCTACCAATCCATCACATAAGTGTCGCCGATATGTTCAAGAGAAGTCATCCAGAGAAGTCAACCGTGTTCCACCCACTACCATACATTATCCTTCATTCTTTCATGACCGCCACCCTGAATCATATGTTATCAGATCGTTTTCACCTCCATCAAAATAATTTGCTCCGTTCCGTGTCACTGATGTGGGATACATCAAGGCCCTCCTTTGACAGATCGCTTCTTGTCGACATCAGCTCATTATCCAAGAAGTTGATCTAGGAACAACCCCTTCAGTACTTTGAAGCTTGCATGCCTCAATGGCAAGTTTCTCACTTCCGGCGACAGGTATACATCAATGACCTTCGACGGAAAGATTTTGCGTGGTGTTCGACGCCAAGTCCTTTATTCACACCACGTGAATTGTACTGCAGTACCTTGAGGGTCATTATCATTATTGGTGATTCCTCTCGCGCTTGTTAACGGTTTACCTCATTGACCGGTAATCAAGCGATGTCTTTCCATGTTCGACTTCAGAACATCTCTCACATGGATCGACTTGTACTTAGAGTGAAGATCGAACGAGTTTGAAGACCCCAGATCTAGTTTCATCCATCCGGGCTGCGATATATATTCAGGAAAAATAAAAACATTGACATGTACAGCATTGCAGCACAGACAATCATCCTACCAAAGGATGATGATTTCAGCAGGATCATCAGTCTATCATCAGACAATTGTCTGTCCTATGTACACAAAAATGAATTTATAAAGCTGAGCATGGGAATGCCCGCCTCAGCTAGATCATGAAAACAGTATGAAAAATAATGTATTGTATTGTATCTTATTACAGGTCTCCTCCCAGCATTGAATGAACTTCGGATCCTCCTAATAAAGCATTTCACCCGATAAACGGCCTCATACTTTAGGGGGCAACTGTTATAGACATTTTTGTGCCTTACAGCTATAAGCATGAAATGTCCATAATTCAAGGGATCCAAAGTCCCTAAAGATGTTGTTACAGCTCCTAAAGGAACAAGGTCAACCAATGACAGCTTCTCCCAGAAGTTCTCCACCAAAAACCACTCAGAAACAGTCAATTCAGGATCAATTCAGAGGCTCCACTAGCTGTTTGCGCTGAAATGCAGAGATTACACTGGCTAGGTGCACTACAACGCAGGTAGAAGCACTACCAGGGTGCGCTGAGCGGGAAATGACAAATGGCAAGTTCATTCAACGAGGTGGAAAGACCCTGGAAGCTTCCAGAATCTTCCTCAATGACACTTGCCTCAATGAATTCGACTAGTGATGAGTAAGAGGTTCTCAACCTCCAAGTGGAAGCAAGAACTGACAGAGAGAAGCCACAAGTCAAAACATAAGCTAACTCATCCTCTCTGCTTACATCTATATATGGATCTCTCACCCAGAGGTTCAGGAGGCTGGAATTTTGTACTTTGCAGAGAATTGCTGTTGGTTTGAGATTGAGATTAGCACATTGGGTGATTTATGCTTTGTTGGAGGAGAGGAAGGGATTCCTTTGCTGGGAGGTAGATGCTAGATCGGAACTCACTTGGTTGTATCTCCTCTTGGACTTTCTTATTTCATCAATAAACTATTTGAGTTTCTCCTACATGTTGTGTACCAATGATGTTTTGTTATGCTTACATGTTTAGCTTAATCTGATCTTGAGCTTTTTATGAATGTATATCTGTATCTTTGTGTAGTTTCTCTCTCTTGTGATCTTGCAGGAATTCGGTGAAGCTGGGCCAGTGAAGGAGCAAGAAGCTGGGAGCTACTGAAGAGAGGAGTGATTTGGATCGACAAACTAGCAGAAGATACAGGTTAGTTAGATCCTTCTTCCTCACTTACATTCCATAAAGAAGAATACTCGAATAAGTTTACCTGTTTGTTGCTAAGGCACTATCACCTCTTAGAGTGGGATAGGGGCATTCCGAATTGGATACTTTTCCCAACAACAATGTCTCCAATGAACCAAGGGTAATGAGCATCATGCTATTAAATATCCAACTTGTAGAAAAACATGTAGATTTACAAGTTCATGTAATCTACTAAAACAAGAGACAAGAATCTACTTCTACTCTTTACATCGGAAGCCCATAAACATCGAGCAAACAATAATCAATAGAGGAAGAGAATCAAAGGCACATAACACAATAAATATCCGGGGAAAGGCACAACTCAAAACCCCACTATCTGTTTTGTATTCATCAGAAAAATCAAGATGAAATTACAATCCTTGTTCTCTCTAGAACAATCCCAACACTCAGCAAATACAATCTCCAACTCGTAAGCAAGCTCAAGGCCAAAGCTTAGCCAATTCACAAGCTCTCCATGTCTCTATTCCAATGTGTAATTCCTATGAAGGATAGCTTGTATTTCAAGGGAAATAAAGCCTCTAAAAATAGCGCAATCCCTCAAGGATCAGTTCTTGAATGCATGCACTATCAGTGAAACTCAAAAAAATCTAAAACAAATAGTACACCGTCACTCCACTCTAGTCTCAACTGGGTCTTTCTTAGAATCAACATGCATGAGTTTTTGATGGTGGAATCTTCAGTTAACTAGAGTAGCACTAATTAGGTCACTAGTGTCCCAACTGACTGTTTACTCACTATTAGTTCCTGAAACTGATTGGAACTAATTTAACTGGACTTAACTCAATAAATTGAGTTAATTAATTACAGCTCATTTATAACTCATCCTGAACTCCTATAAGTTAGGGAGAACATATACATGTCTTCTAAAAGACTTCCAATTCGAATTTCCTAAATTAATTAAGTTAATTAAACTTAATTAATTATTTTCAAATTGCTATGAGAAAAGAATTATATTTTAATTCATAGTTTAATTCAAGGACAAATTAAACTGGAATTTATTGTTTCCATTTCTCAACACAACTGACAACCATATCTAAGCTTGCAGGCAGCGAAGGCTTCATTGAGAAACTGACATTGACCCTTAAACCAGTGTATTCCATAAATGGCAACTCTGAAAAATCCCTTAAGAGATCACATGGAGTGATTGTTTATGACACAATAGAAAATATGAAGAGCATCAACCAACTCATTTGTAACCTTCTCCCACCACTCTGTCTCATGATACTTAATTGATTGCCCAATAGTTTCTATGATTGTCTCCAAGATGCTTCTATAAGGTGGATTCAGGAAAAATTGTCCTTCCTCGGATTCCCACATGACAAAAACAATCATTGCAACCTCTCGTGAACTAACTAGCTTCCCCATCCGGTGTGAGTGTACTATGTTACATGCAAAACATGATTTCTATATATGCAAAACTTTGTAGTTAGGAGGGATATATTATTAGGTCCCTATACTACTAGTGTAACCCCTTATTGTTATTATTACAACCCCCTTATTGTATCAATGTGATAATACAGTCCCCATGTTGTTATTATTATGCCCCATAGAAGCTCACTATTGTTATTGTTGTGCCGCTACAGTATTATTGTTATGTAGGCTCTGATTGTATTGGGATGCCTTAGACTCCTATGTATAGAAAGGAAGTCTTGTCATTTGTATCATCCAAGAATTGTTCATTTGTGTAATGTAAAGGAGGTTTACCCCTTGAAGAGGCTGATTTTGAAGTTGTTGATCTATCTTTTCTATCTTTTTGTGAATTGGTTTCATAACATTTGGTATCAGAGCTTTAGATTCTAGGGTTTCGCTGCTCCAGACAGGTCGTCGTGGAAGTTTCGCTATAACATTTTCTCTACGAAGTTTCAGAAGTTAAAAAAAACCCATTTGAGTCGAAATCGTTCTGAATCACGGGTCCAAATTTCAGATCTTGTCTCACTATATTTTCCGAGATATGATCTGAGGACATTATGGTTTTTGCAAGATCCAAAATTCCATCTCAAACAACTCATCGTGGCATTGTCGCTATAATGTTTTTTCTACGAAGGTTAAAACTATGAAATTAAAACCCACGTGAGTTGAAATCTTGATGAAGCTCGGACCTGAATTTCAAATCTTTTTTCACTACATTATCAGAGATATGGTCCAATACATTTAGGGTTTTTGTAGGCTACCAAATTACATCCCAAATAGGTGACATTGGGGAAATCATCATAACCTTCTCTTTGAGCATTAGATTGAAATTTCGTAAGAATCTATAGAAAGTGGACAGATTGTGCTTTTCTATGTATCATTATTAGGTCCGAAGGTAGAAACAATAACATGTGGGACTTCATACAAGTTCGCTCTAATGAAAAAGTATATAATCAGGTCATCTTGGGAGATTGGACATAACTCTTTCTTGGAGAATCCAATTTCAATAAGACTGGTGGAATTGGAAAGAGGACATAGAGGGATATCGCAGGTCACAATTTCAAATCTTGGAGATCCAAAATTTTAGAGATACAATAGATTCAAAATCGAGCTCCTAAACGCAAGAAAAAGAATGACTCGAATCAAGAAAATAGAAACACCTAGTAAGCAAAATTGGAGGGATGATTTGAAGAATGTGATTGAAAATATGATCAATAAGATAAATGGTATAGAAGAAAAATTTAATGGAAACATGGAAGATTTGAAGAAATACATAGAAGGTTTGAGGGAAGGTGGGACAAAGTCACTACAAGAAAGGCTTCCTAATCTCGAAAAGTTAGTAGAGGAAACTCATGATGAGAAAAAAAGAAATGTTAATCATGATTTCATAGACTCTAATGTTGGATTGAAGACCCACCATATTCCAAATATAGATATGAGGAAATTTGATGGCAAGGATCCGGTAACTTGGATACTACAGGATCTACATGATGTGAAACCGCCACAAAAGGTATGCATTACATCTTTATATTTAAAATTGAATCAGTTTGTATGGTATAGAGGGATTTGTTCTCGTAAACAACTTGTCACCAGGTCAATTTTCACGGAGGAAATGATAGCACATTATGAGGATACAAAGAGCAACACCTTATTTATCCAATTGATAAATCTCAAACAAAAGGGTTCAATGACAAAGCACATTGAGGACTTCCAAAAATTGAATATAAGGGTAAATGATATTCTAGAAAAGCATAGGATTGAAGTCTTCATAGGGACTTTAAATGATAACATCCAACATGAGGTTTTTTTTTGGGAACCTGATTCATTGGAGAAGGCATACAGGTTGGCAAGAAAAATTGAAAACAAAATTATAGCAACAAGGAATCCTACCACTCATAACTATAAAGATGGAAGTGTTGTTGCTCTTAGCCTTTCACAACCTACAAGGTTGACACAACAACAATTGGAAGAAAAAAGAGCAAAAGGGCTTTGTTACAATTGTGATAGAGAATACACTAAAGGTCATAAGTGTGCTGAGAAGAAATTAATTTACATAGATGAGGAAGAGGAGCAAGAAAAGGAACAAGAAACATCAAAAGAAGAGGATATACACCAGGAACCAATCCCAGAGAAAGAAGAAATAAATCTAACCATATCTTGTAATGCATTGACAGTGATTACCACTCAAACTCTCAACATAGAAGGGCATATCAAGAAGAAAAAGGTAATAGTGTTGATTGATTTGAGTAGTACCCATAATTTATTCATTGTAAGATAGCCAAGGAATTGAATTGCTTCCTATATCCAACACTAGAGTGTCAAGTAATGGTTGTAAATGGAGGAACCATAAATTGCTCTGGAAAGTGCCATAATATCAACCTATCCATGGGAGAATATGTCTTGAATAGTCCAATGCTTTCCATTCCAATGGGTGGTGCAGATGTTGTACTAGGAGTCCAATGGCTACAATCTTTGGGTACGATAGCTTTTAATTTTCAAGAACTTTTCTTGAAATTTTTTTGGGAAGGAAAGGAAGTTGAATTAAGGGGTATCGCAGGGAAATGGGAATATAATAAGCTCTAACAGCATGAAAAAGCTTCTAAAGAAATAACAATAGGGCATAATTGTAAAATTATGTTCACTAGAGGTTTCCACATCAAAATCATCTATTTCTCCAGATCTCCAAAACGTTTTGGACAATCATTCCAAGGTATTTGTGACTCCCAAAGGCCTCCCACCTATTCGTGGTCATGATCATGCTATTAATTTGATTCCAGGAAGTGTTCCCCCAAATATCACGCCTTACAAATATCCATATGTCAAAAAGAGTGAAATTGAACGTATGGTTGCAAAAAAACTAGAGGCTGGTATAATTCAACATAGTCAAAGTTTTTTCTCTGCTCCAGTGGTATTGGTACACAAGAAGAATGGATCATGGTGCATGTTTTCGTATTATAGGGAGCTCAACAAGCTTACTATTAAAGATAAACTTCCCATTCCTTTCATTGATGAATTATTGGATGAATTACATGGATCAATTTACTTTACCAAGTTGGATCTTCATTCAGGATATCATCAAATCATAATGAAGACTGAAGACATTCCAAAAACAAAATTTAGAACTCATGAGGGTCATTATGAATTTTTGGTCATGCCTTTTGGCCTTACCAATACACCTTATACATTTCAAGGTTTGATAAATTCAATTTTCAAACCCTTCCTTAGAAAATTTATGTTAGTATTTTTTGATGATATACTAATCTACAACAAGTCTTGGAATGATCATGTTCAACATGTTGACAGGGTGCTCAAACTATTGGAGGAGAAACAATTATATGCAAAAAGCTCCAAATGTTTCTTTGGAGTACAAGAGGTGGAATATTTGGGTACTCAGTTAACTCATAACTCATCTTATCATCCTCAATCTGATGCGTAAACTAAGATAGTGAACAAATGTTTGGAAGGATATCTACGTTTCTTTGTATCTAATAAACATACACAATGGATCAGGTGGTTTCCTCCGACTAAATCGTGGTATAACACTTCCTTCCATATTGTAGCAAAAATGACCCCATTTATGGCACTTTATCGATATCATCCACTGTCCATCACATCATCTTTAAAAGAAAATTCTAAGGTTAAAGCAGTGGAAGATCACATCAAGCATCAACAATAAGTTCTCAAACTCTTAAAGGATAACCTCACTTTGGCGCAGAATAGAATGAAAACAGACAGATCAACATCACAATGAAAGAAGTTTTGATGCAGAACACTGGGTATTTCTACGACTTCAACCATACAAGAAAATGTCCCTCAAGCAAGCTAAGAAGGATAATAAATTATCACCAAAGTATTATGGTCCGTACAAGGTGTTACAAAAGATTGGTACTATGGCATACAAATTGGAGGTTCCTTCATCTTCCCAAGTGCACCAAGTTTTCCATGTTTCATGCTTAAAAAACGTTATAGGTAAGAAGATCCCAGTTCAAACAATATTTCCAGGACTTAACGAGGACAAAAAAATCATATTAGAACCAGAAGCAGTTACAAAAACAAGAAATCGACAGCTATGAAGTCGATCAATTTTAGAGTATCTTATCAAGTGGAAGAACTTACCCGCTGAAGATTCCACATGGGAGGATGATAATTTTATAAAGAAACATCCAGAACTACCCAAGCGTTGAGGATAACACTTTTTTAAGGACAGGGGCATGTTAGGTCCGTATACTACTAGTGTAACCCCTTATTGTTATTAGTACAACCCCCTTATTGTATTATTGTGCCCATATAGTCCCCATGTTGTTATTATTATGCCCCATAGAAGCCCACTATTGTTATTGTTGTGCCCTTACAATATTATTGTTATGTAGGCTCTGATTGTATTGGGACCCCTTAGACTCCTATATATAGAAAGGAGGTCTTGTCATTTGTATCATCCAAGAATTGTTCATTTGTGTAATGTAAAGGAGGTTGCCCCCTCGAAGAGACTGATTTTGAAGTCGTTGATCTATCTTTTCTATCTTTTTTATGAGCTGGTTTCATATATATATATATATATATATATATATATATATATATATATATATATATATATATATAGTTTAAAGTTAGTTTTTGAATGCATGAATGGACTAAAAGCATTGTAAATCTCCTTCGAGACTTGAACTATGTAAAATACACTATTTAACTTGTGATTCCAACAAATTGAGACAAAATTAACTGAAAAACATAAATGAAAATGGGCGAAAATGTAAAATAGTGAGACTACTTGTAATGTTTTAACCATAAGAATTATTTTTTCCAAATGTTTTCTATAATATATACATAGTTTTTAAACCATATATATCTATCTATATATATCTATATATTTCTCATTGCAATATTTTATTTATGATCTACATCGTTTTGTTTTTCTTTTTAATATTTTTTAAATATCACATATCAATTTTATATCAAAATTCAAAGAATTACACCTCCCTCTTATTAGAAAGTCACTAAATATTTTTAATTACTTTTTATTTGTGGAAAAAATATTTTATCGTGGTCACCATTAAAATACCTTTTTCTTACTTTCTCTCTATAAATACATATATACGAAGTTGATATTAAAATATATTAGTTAACATAGATATTCAAATTACTTATTTAAGTTTTTTATTGAATTTTTTTTTAAATATAAAAATTGTACATCTTCCTTATACTTAAAGAAAAAATATAATATTTTTTTGCCAGAACAATCACATGGTTTTTTAATTAGACCAAAACTCAAAAAGATATCGTTTCCAAAGAGGCAAGCATAAAAGAAACTCGATTGGACATTGGATCCCTATTGGTAGAAAGATACATACCAGGAAAAAAATCTCTATTGGGACATAATGAGTTAAATAAGGATTCGTTATCACTATTTCATAACAATGTAAGGCAAGTATTGTAGTTCAAAATGTGATTATGTTATTTCCCTACACATATTCTTTAAGGAAGCTAATGAAAAATGATTTATTTAGCATTATCATTTTCCAACGTCTTCAAACGCAGTGTATGATACTATTTAATATTTGGTTATGGTGTGGTACAGGTGAGAGGAATAATCTAGATAACAAGTTAAAGTTTCATTTAATATACGGAAACCCATAGTTTCATTTAATTTATGAAAACTTTGATCCTAATTTTTTTTTGCTTAAACATGGGTATGAAGAAAGGTTTTGTATTTTAAGTGAACTAAATAGGTTGCATAATTTTGATTATATTATATTTACAATTTATTGTATGAGAAGGTCTTAGATTTTGTGTTTTATATTATAAGAATAGTAAATTGAGTGAGTATTTATTTATTTTTTTGTTTTTTAAATTATTTGGAAAAAGGTTTTATTATTTTTAAAATAAAATTTTGGTGGTTTTAGGTTTATAGATTTAGTTTGTCCTCTTTTAAATTTCTTTCTATATTTGTAATGTGGGGTCTTTGGTTAGAGAGAAATATAGTTTTTTTGTCAAAATGACATTGTATACTAAGCATTAATTGCAGATAATTCTAGAGTTGCTTTTCTAGAACGGGTCAAGTCCTTCAAATCAAAGAAGACAATAATTATAAGGGAGTTAGTGTTATCTGAAAGAACTATATGAGATTTTTGTGATGGTGCATGTCAAAGGAAAAATTGTTGGGATGGTATTGTCATTCTATTACATCATAATGTGGCTTTAAAATATAAGTTGGGCATTGGAAATGGTATGAACTTTGTTGCTAACTTGATTGCTCTGTGGTGTGCTTTGTAGTTAGATTTGTGGAACCAGGTGAAGTTTTTTAAGTTGATTGATGAGTCCAAAATAATATTGGATTGGTTCAATGGAAAGGTGGATCTTAGTCTTTGAGTTGGAATCATGGAAAAGAAAGATCGGACAATTACAACAACAATTTGATGATCTTCAAATCCTTCACTATTATAGGGAGCATAATGTTCTAGTGGATCTGCTCTCAAAGAAAGCTTTACTTTTGAATGTTGGGATTTGTACTTTTTCATAATTCCCCAATATTGTTTTATCTTCAATCTTTTTCTTTAATTTCTTGAAGCTTTCTTTTCCAATGACCAAGTTAGTCATTCTTCTTTATGTATGATTGAAACATATTTTGAATGCTAAGACAAAATATTTATTAAGAAATCAAATGAGTTGTTATGTAGCCAAAAATTCACACTTTTTGATATTATACTGAATTTGTATCAATTCCAAGTAATTTGATATTACATTTTTGAGTCCAAAAAATTATCAAATCCCAATCCAAAATTCTCCCATCAAAATCAATGCAAATTCTGTATCAATTCCCGGTAATTTGATATTACATTTTTGAGTCCAAAAAGTTATCAAATCCCAATCCAAGAGTCTCACATCAAAATCAATGTAAATTCTGTATAACACCTTTTATTCTACAATAACTTCAAATTCAAAAACTGAACGTAAAACCCTTGGATCTGACCATAACTTCAAATTCAAGAAAACATCATATGGAGTGGAATTGCTACAAATTCTATACAAATTACAGTATTTCACCCAAAAACTCTCGTACTTAGTTTCCAATTTCCACCCGCCCTTCTGCAAGTGTCATATGACAAGCAATATCCCCGGCAATATTTCGAAGCGTTAGTTGCGGCATCGATATCGGAATGTACTCAATGAGGTACGTATAGTAAAATAAGCAGGCGACATGGAAATAAGGAGCCGCTGTTGACCATTGACAAGCGTCAGAGTAAACTTAAACGCATCAGATTAGGTCACCAATGTCGGTTGCTTGGCCGCGCCCAGTCACCGTCCCCTGTCACAGAAGATGGAACGCAACAGTACAGTATGTGAACCATAATCTGCAGGCCTCCCTAGTGTAAGGAAGTTGAATGGTTGTTTTGCTTTGCATGTCAGTGTAAGGAAGTTGAATGGTTGTCTTGCTTTTTAAAAGTAAAGTGCGATGTAAGGTCAACCTTATAAATCCCTGTCCAGTGGCTGACAAGCCAGCGGACGTGAATGTAGAGAAGAACAGAGAGTACGTTGGGGTCGCGGAAGACAAGGAGGCGAACCCCAGAGATCTCGCTCAATCCAATATGATTGTTCTGCCACTCGACTGTATAATACAATACAATACCGCATACAATATTAAATATTGTGTACATAATGTTTGGGTTATCAATATTTGCCCCATCCTTACAACTTTCCTCCAACTTCAAAAAGATAAAACATAATTGGAGATTGGAATGACGCAGATCTCTGGACCTCACCTCCCTGCTTTCCGTGACTCCAACGTACACTCTGTTCTTCTTCACCCATAAGGTGGGGTGGCTCATCCTAAATCAGAAGTGGTGGGCCTTTGTAGCCACGGCTGTACATGTGACCGCGGATCTTTTTATTTCCTTTCGATTTGATTAGTTGGGCGAATCGCATCGTACATCAAATAAATGTTACGTCTCTCACGAATATGGCATGGTAAGGTACCATATCACATGGCCTCTGCCATGCATTTAATATGATCGATAATTGTCACTGTTCTTTTGGAGCCTGTACATGATGTACAAGGTTCAATCTCAGGAACAATTTGGTCTTTTAGGTGGACAGAAACTCAAAGGGATCTCGTTTCCAGATAGCAAGGACAAAGGAGACTTGATTGGAGGCATGGAATTTGATGGGTAAATTTGACTTGATTGGATCAAGTAGAAAATGACAATTTAAAGAGGAAGAATCTAGGTATATCTAAATAGAAAACTAGTGGGATAAAAAAGTAGTGCCCAAGCACTAGCACCAGAGCACATGAAATCGCCAATGAGAAAAACACCAATGAAGAAAACGACAACAAAGCCCCCCATGAATGCGGCATTCAAAAACGTCAATGCGAGCCTCACCAACAGAAATAGATGAATGATTCAAAAACGTCAATGCGAGCCTCACCAACAGAAATAGATAGACGACCTCAAAAAATCAAACTCCTCGTATGAAAGAAGGTAGCACGAACCAGAGGGTGTCGACCGTTCGGGTTCCAGTCGTCCAAGAAAATAACTAATTATAAATGGCATGAATAATATCTGAGATAAAATAAATGAATTGGTTTAATCTATTGTAGAGAATGGGAAATTAAGAATATGCACATATTTTAGAAAGTTAAAACCAATAATCATTAAGGATCCCTTATTAGCACCCTTTTTAAAGGAAATCCTCCAACCGGTAATAAAAAACGATACCTATTCATTTTTAGATTTCCCTTACTACCACCCTTTTTAAGGAAATCCTCCAACCGGTAATAAGAAACGATACCTACTCATTTTTAGATTGGTATTTGAGATATAACTAGGTGTCAATTAAAAAATGGAACTTCCTTTGTCAATGACATTTGTAAGGAAATGGGGAGCTTCTTTTCTTTTTCTTTTTCTTTTTTTTTTTAAGTGTGGTTTACGGGCACCGAAGTGGCCGCTACGTCCACATAGAGAAGCGGGGCAGCTCCACCCGAAGGGATCTGCCGGTCGGCCATATCAGGGCTAACTCCGAGGGCGTCGAGGAGATTTGACCCCGTGACCTCCCAAACCGGGAAAGTACTTAGCAACAGGAACTCGACCATTTGAGCTATCCCTCGGGGCTATGAAATGGGGAGCTTTTACATACAAAAGAATGTTAATTCTTCTCGTAAATGGAGTGGAATTCTTTTCAAAAATTGTTGTGGATATTTTTAAATTTTCATTCACAAAACCATGAAAGTATACCAAGATGGTTGTTTAAAAAACCATGTCATAAACCTGAGGATGACTCTTAAAAAATACACTTTTTTTTCTTAAATCCAAAAAAATTCTAGTTCTTACCACTTTTTTCGCAAATTACTTGGAGATATAGTTTCAAACGGAAAGTATGTTGGTATACTCAGAAATTAAAAGCTACTAAAAAACTAAACCCCTCCAAAGCTAAATTTTCTTGGGCCATACAAATATAGTATAGAAAATCTGTAAAAAAAATATTTCAAGCTCTTCTATTTGAATAGTTACATAAAAAAGAGAAACCATTTCAAAGGACATTAAAGTGGTAGTGAGAATTTGAAGAATTCAAGAACAAGATTATGAAAACATTTATCTTAAAGTTTTTCACACTTTCATGTACAGTGGACATCATGCATAATAACTCGGGCCATCCTAGCACAACTATAGAATAAGAAAAATGGATGAATTATCCCATGTACCAATTGGAAGGAAAAAAACTATATGTGGGATCACTACAACAAAACAGACAATTTGCGCCAGATTTAGCACCAGATTCTAGTGCATTTTTTTCTCAATTGGGATGAGCAACCTGGCGCTAAATCTGGCTCTATTGTACAATTTTTAAAGCGTCTTTTTTTGCACCAAATTTTGCATCATTTTTACGCCAAATTTTCCATCATTTTCTGCATCATATTTTGCACCAAGATTTTCATTTGGTTTTACAACAGGTTTTGCTTCTAGTTTTGTGCCTTTTTTTGCATCATTTTTTGCTTCCTCTTTTGTGGAATTCTTTGCTTCTATTTTTGTGTCATAATTTGCATCGATTTTTACACCATCTTTGACATCTTATTTAGCGCCTTTTTTTACATCCAATTTGTGCCAATTTTTGCATCTGGTCTTATGCCATCTTTTGCTTCTAATTTTGTACTTATTTTTACATCTATTTTTGTGCCAATTTTTGTGCCTTTTTTTACACCATCTTTTCCATCCAATTTTGCACCATATGTTGAATCTGATTTAGTGCCAAATTTCGCATGCATTTTTGCACCATTTTTTGCATCCACTTTTGCATTTTATTTATCTCCCTTTTTTGCATCCTATTTTGCACCATATTTTGCATTTAATTTTGCATCATTTGTTGCATCCAATTTAGCATCATTTTTAACACCATTTCTTGCATCCAATTTTTCATCCTTTTGAGCATCTAAATTTGCATCTTATGTTGAACCATATATTGCATCCACCTTTGCATCCCATTTTGTGTCTATTGTTACGTTCACTTTTGAGCCATTTTTTCGTCTACTTTTGCATTTGTTTTTGCACCAAGTTTTGAATGATTTGTTGCATCATTTTACATCCAATGTTGCATCTCAATTTGCATCCAAAATTGAGCCATTTTTATGCCCATTTTTGCACCATTTTTTCTTCTTTTGAGTCCAATTTTGCACCATTTTTTATGTCCAAATTTGTATCCTTTTTGGTATCTAGTTTTTCATCCTTTTTGGCTTCCAAATTTGCATCTTTTTTTCTGCCACATTTTGTGTCCACATTTGCATCTCATTTTGCACCTAGATATTAGTTGGAATTTTCATCTAGTTATGCATCATCATTGACATCTTTGGTTTCACCATTTTTTAGTTCCATTTTGCATCTTGTTTTGTGTCTTTTCTTACATCCTTTTTGCATCCTAATTTTACACCATTCTTTGCATCCTCATTTTGGTGTCCATTTTTGCATCCTTGTTTGCACCCAATTCGGTATCCTTTCATATGCCCTATTTTGTTCCCTTCTTTGTGTCTAGTGTTGCACCCTTTTTTAATTTTACTTTAAAAACCTTTTTGTGTCATTGTTTGCATATTGTTTTGATGGCTAGTTTAACATCCAATTCTACTCCCAATTTTTCATCCATGGTTAAATCCACTTTTGGCTTCTTGTTTAGAGTTTTACTTTTATTTCCATTTATGACCACCTCTATGGGTTCATTTTACTAAGTTCATTTACATAGTGAAATATATTAAATTTTCTAAATATCATTTTGCTGTAGGATTTAATGCATGGTTAGATGAAAACAAAACCCTCTCAGTTTATCTCAGAAACCTAGGACAAACCAATTAAGAGAAAGGTTGTTCTAAGGCTTAGGATTCTTAGTAGATCAAGATGTAGAGTATAGATTAAGAAAAAGAGAATGAATTCTTGTGAGTCCTCGCATGCAGGTCTTCTTGGAGTTTTTCGTATAGCCAAGAAGCGCTCCTAGCTAGCTCCAAAGCTTGGTCCTACACATAAGAGAGAGAATAAAGCAACCTTCACAACATAATATCTTAATAATCAAAACTATAAAAAACATATAAATATTATTGAATAAATAAATATAAACCAAAAACCCATGCATACATTAGTTAAATAGAAGAAGTAAAGAATGAATAGAAACATATGGAAGAAAGAACAACTGATCTATATGAATAAAGGAGTTGGAGGAAAGTTACAACAATCAGATATAGTTGCAACATCACCTCCCCCAACTCATAGCTCCAAAACTCTCCCTCTCAAGACAGATCTCAAGAGCGTGACAATACAAAATTCCCATCATTTTTTCAATGGCCAAGCCTCTAATATATAGGAAAGTGGAGGCTATGAAGATTTCCAAAATTCCTCATTAGTTCAAATTGGGAAAAATCTTTTGGGTGAATAATGTTTCCTCATATAAGAAAGGAATTTTCCACTTTTTAGATGCTTTTGTGCTTAGGAAAAAGCTTCCCCATGCTTTATGGCTCTTTCCCACTTTTGTATGCTTTTATTTTTTAGGAAAAAGCTAAAGATGAGGATAAAGAGATTACATTCCACCATATGTTTCCGAAAGTGACCAAGAATGCCAAATTCAAATTCTAGTTTGCTTATGTTTTAGTTTTTTTTTAAATATATATTTAGTTTTAGTATTTTTTTTTTTCTAGAAAAATATATTTAGTTTTTGGTATATTTTTCATAAGAAAAATTATATTTTGTTTTTATAAAAATGGATTTTAAACATTCCATTCATGCTAAATTTGTGATTTTATGATAGGAGTTTAAATTATATATAGTAAAGTAACTTAATGTCATGTTTCGTGTTACTGAGATGGGTGTTATACATCTCTTTCTTGCTAAGTTATAGAATGTGCTTGGGTTTTCTTAATGCAATAAAACTAATTATGTTCTTCATGATATCTTGAAATGTTCATCTTGAACCAGGCTAATAAAACAATAAAGTTAAAATAGGTTTTCCTTTGTCCTTTATAGATCTTTGTCCCCATTAATCTTGGTCTTAATAGATTAATTGTCTTGTGGTGGCCTTGAGTGGTCACTTCCATTAGTTGCATGCTTTGTAGTTTTCAGTTAGTGACCTTTTTTAGGCTTGATAATATGTTATTTAATTTATCAAAATGTGTTATTGTCCATATTATTGTTAAATATTAATATTAAATATGTTGATTTTTAAGCATGTTTTAGCAAAACTTTCCCAAAATGTTTATAGATTGTATTTTATAATGCAATGATTCTTTGCTTGATGAAATTGTTTTGGATATTTTTTTTAATGATTCATTGATTGATGAAATTGTTATGGATATTTTTTTTAGTATATTAAATTGTATGTGATAAAGTCAAAAATCACCTCTTTTTTAGATTTTCATTGATCAATTTCCCTTAAGGCCATCAAGTTCACCATTTGGTCCCAGGTTAAGGAAATATAGGAGTCATGAAGTGGAATTGTCCAAGCACTTAAATCTTGAGACATGTTTCTTTTTAGTCACTTTATACTTTCTTTCTATGTAAATTTTTGATGTAAATAGTCTTGGAACATGAGGGGCGTCAATATTAAGCGAAAACAAACTCCTAAAAGAAAAAATGATATGCAAAGCACCCATAAATAATGTTGATATAAGAAGCAAAAATATTAAGTGAGCTTCAACCTCATATAATTAGAAAATGGGGGAGGAATTTCCAAGTACTAGTGATTGATGCTTAGAGATACTTGGGTGGAATGGTTATTATTTGAAATGATTAAGACATCAAGGTTACCAATATGTTTACCTCTTTTCGCATTATGACAATACAATTTTAGTTAATTGACATTGAGGACTACTACCATGTATCCAATGTCTATGACTCCAATATCGCAAATGGAAAACCTCTATTTCTCAATTCTATTTCTAGCACAAGTAATTTATACTCCCCATCTCCATGGATTGTTGGGAGTGACTTCAATATTATAAGTGTCTCGAGGAAAAGAAAGAATGAATCGAAATGTTTAACAAGATATTTTGTAAGCTATACCATTAAAGCCACAAAGTAGTCTCCATTAAATTTGTCAAGAAATGAGTCTCCAACCCACACATGTGGATCAATGAGATGTAATACATGTGTGTGTGGTTACGAACTCAATACACCTCTATAATAACTCCACAAACTTATGTATTTCACTCTGTCACATAAATTGACAGTAGTGTGACATAAGTAAACCAAGAGTAGACATGAAAGCCTTAGGAAACAAACATTCCTTAGATCCTCAATTAGGTGCTTAAATGATGAAGTGAAAATGCAAGGAGAAAAGAAGAATTCATGATTTAACCATCACATACATGTGATCAAGTGTGACTAGGAGTGTATATATTCATATATTTTCCAAAGAGGGAGTGAATACATGAGTTACCATTTATTGGCCCTTATTTTTCTTTCTTTTTCATTTTCTTATATATAGGACTTAGGGAATAAGGTTTTCATAAGTTTGGCACAACTCATAGATATAAGATTTACATGAATTTTCACTTCAACCTTAGAGTTTAGACTTAGATAAATCAATATAGTGTATGTTTAATGATTTTGGCTTTCACTTTTTTATTGTATTTCATCACAAATACAAAAGGGGAAATATTTTGCCACAAATCTATGAATGCTTAATCATAAAGTCGTCATGTGATGAAAACAAATTAATGATGTTATTCTCTACGAAAATGATGGGTATTCTTGAGAAAATCTTATGCTTGTGGATGTTTCCTCCCTGGTTGAGAGGGAGTGAGGGTAGACACCATGTTATCCATGTGTCATGTATTATGGCTAGGATTAACAATCGTAAGCCTAGTAAAGGCACTAGTAGGGATAATGGTGGATTGGATAAACATCTGGGACCAATATTCTTTGAGAATTTGGACATTGACTAGGACTAATCGCCATAAGTCAAGTACATCAGTCCAAGATAAGAATAGTCATGAGGATTGACATTTTCTGGTGTCAAATATTATGATAGTGGATTAGGAAATGATCATGTGAGGACATATCTGGTAAACGTCTTGGTGGGGTAAGTGCCTTGAAAGGCAGTGGTGTCCAAATTTATGCCTCCCAACATTGTGCTCTGATCTAATGGAGAGATAAACTTGTTAGTCAAGGCCTCACTATTTTGAAAATTTTGGCTATGATGATGTAAATCATCATTGATGCTTATCAATCTAGATCCCTTCTTATATGAATATTTCAACTTGAGAGTACTTTTTTGTCTCATTATGAGTACCTCGCTAGTTTAGAGGGAGGGTCATCATCTTCATTATTGCCATCGTCACCACCATCAATGTGATCATTATTGTCATCATTTCATTATCATCATAATCACCATTCATGTCTTCTTCATGATCATCATCATCATCATGATTTTGTATATTGTCGTCAATTGTTCATAATTATAGGTATCATAAGAAATATCACCAACCTTAGGACACATGATATATGAAAGAAAAATAACCACTTTATTTTTTAGAAATGATTGATGATCATCAACATCACTACCATTATCATCGTCATTATAATTGTCATCATCCCCATCATCATAACTAATATAAGTTTTATCATAATTTTTGTCATCTTCATCATGAACATCATAATCATCATTCATGCCATTATTGTTCTTGATTATGACCAAGATGAAAATAATGATAATGATGATCAGATGATGATGACTTGGAAGATGACGCCAAAGATAATTATTATGATTTTTACCATGATAACATTTAAAAATTGGGAGGAATGGCCAAGGTCATTAGCATCATCATCATTGTCATTGTAACTCCCATCGTCTTTATCATCATTGTCATTATCATAACAATCACAATTCATGTCATCGTCATCATCGTTATAATTATTGACATTGTCATCAGTTGTTCATAATTTTCAATGTCATAAGAAATATAATCAATGCAAAAGATATGATGTGTGTTGGAAAATGGATGCAAAAGTAAACAAAAAAATGGGGGTAAAAATAGACGTAAATTTGGATGAAGAGTGGACACAACATAAGTAGATGCAGAACAAGACAGAAAAATTGAACAAAAGTGGATGAAAAAGTAGATGCAATAGTTCATACAAACTTGAACACAAAATAGGACTCAAACATGGATGAAAAAGTGGAAGAAAACATGGGCACAATAGTAGGCATAAAACTTAGCATGAATTGTGGTGAAACAAATGTGGATACTCCAATGAATGTAAAAAAAAAGAGACACAAACTTGAATGCAAAAAGGAGGAAAACTTGGATGAAAAAAGGGATGTAAACATGGGCCAAACATGGGTGCAATAGTGAACACAAAATTAGTTGCAAAACTAGACAAATCAAAAGTGGATGTAAAAGTAAATTCGAAATGGGATGCAAAAAACATAAACAATATTTGATGCAAACTTGGACACAAAAGAGGATGCAAATATGGATGCAATAGTGGAAGAAAATGTGGGTTGCAATGATAGGCATAAGATATGGCACAAATAATAGCACAAAAAAGGTGGATGTAATAATAGACACAAAAAAATATGCAAACTTAGATGCAAGACAAGATGCTATAAGGGATGTAAAAGTGGATGCAAACACGGGTGCAACATGAGAAACAAAATTGGATGCAAAATATGGATGAAATGGAAGTACATGCAAAAGAAGATACAAAATGAGATGCAAAACCCAACACAAAAGTGGATGCAAAAATAGATGAAATATTTTATGCAAAAGAGGATGTGAAGATGGATGCAAAATTGGAAGCAAACGTGGGTACAACAGTATGTGCAAAACATGGAACAAATTTTGTCACAACAAAAGTAGATGTAATGATAGATGCAAAAAAAGAAGCAAATGAAGATGAAAAATAGGATGCAAAAAGGGATGTAAAAGTGGGTGTAAACATGGGTGCAACAATGGATGTAAAATAGCTTTTGCAACTTATTTGAAAGAGCAATTTTGTCCCAACAATTAGACTTGTAGCATAAAGAACATGGTTAATACATATGATTCGACCAAAAACTAGTTACTACCAAAATTCAACCAAAAAAAATATTACTGCATAAAAATAGAATTAAAAACAAAAAAAATAAAAACAAAAATTTCCCAAATTAAAAATAAATAAATGATAAACTTTTTTTTACCAAAATTTAGTGATTTTTTTAGTGCTAATACTAACATCACCATTACAACAAGATATTTTTTTAGTGCTAATACTGCCATTACAACAAGATATAAGAGGGATATAATGCAAAAAGTTTAATAATAATATGTATGTAGAAGATGGTCTTCAGACTGGTGAATTCATGATAATCAATGGGACTACAGTCAAAATAATTGGATGTTATTTACTTTTTTACATAGATTGTCAAAATAACTGCATAAATCGATTTTTTTAAACCAAAATTTAACAAAAACTTTGCTAGTGCTAACATTAGAACCACCATTACAACAAGATATCTTTCTAGTGTTGACAACACCATTATAGTAAGATACCTCAAGAGAGACAGAAAATTTAAAAAGTATGATAGTAATATGTATCCAGAAGATGGTAGTGAAACTAGTAATTGTTCATTCTCATTATCATAATCATTGTCATCATCATCACCATCATCCTTGTCATCGTTATTGCCATCATTACATTATCATCATAATCACCATTCATGCCATCATCATCGGCTCCATCATCATCATCATTATGGACATTGTTTGCAATTGTTTATAATTATAGACGTTGTAAGAAATATCATCAACCCAAAAAATGTGATCAGTGCTAGAAAAGGGTCGTTTAGGACACATTGATATACGTAAGAGAAATAAAAACTCTATTTTTGAGAGATGATCGATGATCATCATCATCACCACCATTATCATCGTCATTATCATTTTTATCATCCCCATCATCATCATTAATGTAATTTCTATCAACATTGTTGTAATCATCATCATCATTCATGCCATTATTGTTTTTGATGATGACCTAGATGAAAATGATGATGATGACACCAAAGATAATGCTTATGATTATGACAATGACAACATCTAAAATTGGGAAGATTCGCCAAGGTCATTAGCGTCGTCATCATCCTAATCATTGCCATCATCATCATTAATGTCATTGTAACCACTATCGTCTTTATCATCATAATCACAATTCATGTCATCTCCATCATCTTCATTTTCATCATTGTCAATATTATTGACATTGTCATCAATTGTTCATAATTGTCAATGCCATAAGGAATATCATCAATGCAGAAAATATGATGAGCGTTGGAAAAGGGATGCAAAAGCGAACATAGAAATGGGGGCAACAATAGAAGTAAAATTGGATGAAAAGTGGATACAACATAAGTAGATGCACAACAACATGAAAAACCTAACACAAAAGTGGATGCAAAAGTAGATGCAGTTGTCAATGCAAACTTGGATGCAAACATGAAGGTAAAAGTGGAAGCAAACATGGGTCCAATGGTAGGTGTAAAACTTGGCACAAACTGTGGTGAAACAAATGTGGATGCAACAACGGACACAAAAGTAGATGCAAAAATGGATGAAACAAAAGTGGATACAATAGGGGATGCAAAAACATACACAATATCTGATGCAAACTTGAACACAAAAGAGGATGCAAATGTGGATGCAAACGTGGAAGCAAATGTGGTTGCAATGGTAGGCGCAAGATATGGTGCAACAAAAGTGGATGTAACAATAGACAAAAAATATGCAAAATAAGATGCAAAAATGGATGTAAAAGTGGAAGCAAACATTGATGCAACAGGCAAAACAAAATTGGATGAGAAAAATGGATACAATGGAAGTAGATGCAAAAGTAGATACAAAACGAGATGCAAAACCCAATGCATAAACCTGACACAAAAGTGGATGCAAAAATAGATGCAATATTTGATGCAAAAGAGGATGTGAACATGGATGCAAAATTGGAAGCAAACGTGGATACAATAGTGAGTGCAAAACATGGTGCAAATTATGGCATAACAAAAGTGGATGTAATGATAGATGAAAAAAAAAGAATCAAAGTATGATGCAAATGAAGATGTAAAAAGGGATGCAAAAAGTGAAATTTAAAATGGGTGTAACAGTGGATGCAAAATTGTATGCAAAAGTGGATGCAATAGAAGTCGATGCAAAAGTAGATGCAAAACGAGACACAAAACCCGATGCAAATCCTGGTCCAAAATTGGATACAAAAAGGGATGCAAAAATAGATGTAGTAGTTGATGAAAACCTAGATGCAAATGAGGATGCAAACGTGGATGCAAAATTATAATCAAAAGTGGGTGCAAAAGGAGGTGCCAAACTAGGCGCCAATTGTGGCACAAAAATATTAGATGCAATAGTGGGTACAATAATAGATGCAAAAGAGGATGTAAATATGGATGCCAAACAAGATGGAGAAGTGGATGCAACAAAAGTAGATGCAAAATTATATGCAAAACTAGACACAAAACTCGATGTAAAACGTGGCGCAAAAGTGATGCACAAATGGATGAAAAAATGGATGCAAAAAATGATTTAAAAAAGGATGCAAAAGTTGATGCAAGTGTAGGTGCAAAAAGTGGATGCAAATGAGGATGCAAAAGTATGTCAAACAAAAATAGATGCCAAAATTGATGCAAAACCTGGAACAAAACCTGGTGCAAAGGATGACATAAAACTTGGCATAAAATTTAGTGCAAAATGTGGTGCAAAACCTATTGCAATCCCTGGCGCTAAACTTGGTGTAAGATTTGGTGCAAAACTTGATGCAAATTTTGTGTCAAGTTTTGCACCATATTTGATAAATGGATGCAAATAGCACCAAAAATGGGCTCTAGATGCAAAAAAAGAAGTAAAAAGGGACGCTAATCGCTGGTTTTGTTGTAGTGGATTAGATCATTTATTAAGAATAAAGAATTGAAATGAAAGAAAAGAAACAAATATTTTCCAAATACAAGAGGCATTTATTTGAAGGATTTTTCAATGATTTTTTTTCCTTGTAAGATTAGGTCTGATGTTAGTATCAAAAATATGCACATAGATAATTATCACAAGCTATTGGTCTACCACTTGGAGAACTAGAGCAATAGCATAAGTTTCAAATTTTATGATTACATGTTTCATAGACTACTAGATTGTTTTTCAAACTGAAAAAAGAACCAGGAAATAAACTGAACTAGAAGATAATAAACATTGCAACGCAAATGCCATTAAGGCCATCCTAACACAACTGTAGAACAATAAAAAGGGGCGAATTATCCTACATACCCATTGGAAGGAAAACCTCTACAACCAAGAAGAATTAAAATAATGTAAAAAGAAATTTCTTGGGTGTGATTTATGACTTAAAAATGTTTGGGAATTATGTACTAGAGAATAAATTCATTTTTACATAGATCGCCCGACATTAAAGTACATTTTGAACAACCAATTTTAGCAAAGAAGAATAAGTAGACAACTAATGTCATTTGAAGAATATGATTTTGAAGTCATTGTCAAATCGAAACAAAACACATGTGGGATTAGAGAATTTATGAATGATAATGAATGGAAATAAAAGAAAAAAAAACAAATATTTTCCTAATACAAGAGGTGTTGAGATATTTGAAGAATTTTCCAACGTTTTTTTTCCCTATAATATGAGGAATTTTATATTACTATAAAAAAGATACACACAGATAATTATCACACGCTACTAGTCTACCACTTTGGAAACTAGAGCAGTGGCATAAGTTTCAAATTTTATGATTGCATATCTTGTACACTACTAGACTGTTTTTCAAACTGAAATAATAATAATAATAAAAAAACATGAAATAAACTAAAGTAGAGGATAATATACATGGTAGTAATAGTGCCATTGTGGCCATCGTAACTCAACTATAGAACAATAAAAAAGAGGTGAATTATCCCACATAGAAATTGGAAGGAAAACCTCTTGTGATTTATGGTTTACAAATGTTTAGGAATTATGCACTAGACAATAAGTTCATTTTTACATAGATAACCTCACATTAAAGTACATTTTGAACAAACCAATTTTAGTAAAGAAGAATAAGTATATGACTAATGTCATTTCAAGAATATGATTTTGAAGTCATTATCAAATAAAAAAAATCACATGTGGGATTAAACCATTTACCAAGAATAATGAATGAATATATATATATATATAGAGAGAGAGAGAGAGAGAGAGAGAGAGAGAGAGAGATAGAGATATTTTCCTAATAGAAGAGGCATTGAGAAATTTGAAGGATTTTCCAAAGCTTTTTTCCCTATTATATTACTATTAAAAAGATGTACATAGATAATTATAACAAACTATTGGGTTACCTCTTGGGAAACTAGACCAATAACATAAGTTTAAAATTTTATGATTGCATATCTCATAGGCTACTCAAATGTTTTTCAAACTAAGAAATAAACTAAACTAGAAGATAATAGACATGGAAACGACAGTACCATTATATATTTTTTTCTTGGAACATTTGGATCAATTAATCATTACTCAGTTGGAGATTCTGAGTTCGGTGGTTATGGCTCATCGTCAACATCTAAGTAAGAAAAGTCAAACTTTGCTAATTTCTTGGCCATAATTGAAACTTTCTTATTAAGCCTATCCACTTTATCCATTAGTTCAACCATGCAGATTATCATTTCTTGTTGAGCGTATACTCTATCTATAAGCACTCTATCCATAAGAGTTATAATATGCCAATGTAGCTTGATAGTTCGCATGTAGGAGAAAAAGTAAGCTCTAGATGAGTTTCCCACATCAACAATCCGGTCCCTGGTATCCCGATCAACCTACATATCAAGAATGAATCTTCTAGCCTATCTAACTGGGCCTTCAACATCAAAAATCACTCTCTCAACTACTTCAAGGATGATATCATTGTATCTAGCCATAGCAATGTGAGTCGTTGTTTGAACATGTGTCTAATGTGAGAGATGTTAGCAATGGGGCCAAGATGCCCTCTCTTGCATCCATGATGACTAGAGGAGAAACGAAGTCTAGCCATGGAATGAGAAGCATAAAGACAGAGGAAATGAAGGTGGAATAAAAAGAGAGGGAGGGTGAAATTGTTGCTAGTGAAGAGGTTGAGTGAAGATATAGTGGATGAATCATAGGTGTACCAAGAGAAAGAGCAATAAAGATAGTAGGCCAATAGGGTTAGGAGAGTCTGAGAAAACTTAGGCTTGACTGAATCAAGTAGAGAGAGACCAATGAGGTGAAGGTAAAATACCTTTAGGAAAAAATATCCAATGGGAGATTGAAAGAAAAAACCACCTAGAATTAAAACCCCAAGGATGGGAGGAAAAACTAAAAAACCACTAACCTAAGACTCATACAAAATGTCAAAAACAAGAAGTTCATTGGTGAAGCACTATTCAAACCTGAAATTCCTTAGTCAAGTCTCCAATGAACCAAGGGTAATGAGCCTCATGCTATTAAATATCCAACTGACAACCATAGCTAAGCTTGCATGCAACGAAGGCTTCGTCGAGAAACTGACATTAACCCTCCCTCTCTTTAAACCAGTGCATTCCAAAAATGGTAACTCTGAAAGATTCCTTAAGAGACCACATGGAGTGATTGTTTACGATACAATAGGAAACATGAAGAACATCAACCATATCATTTATAACCTTCTCCCACCACCCTGTGTCATAATACTTAATCGATTGCCCAATAGTTTCTATGATTGTCACCAAGATGCTTCTATAAGTTAGATTCAGGATATATTATCCTTCCCCAGATTCCCACGTGACAAAGACAATCATTTTTGCAAACTAGCTTCCCCATCACATGTGAGTATATTATGTTACATGCAAAACTTGATTTTTATATATGAAAAACTTTGTAGTTAAGAGGAATATATATATATATATATATATATATCATTTTTCATTGTTTAAAGTTAGTTTTTGAATGCATGAATGGACTAAAAGCATTGTAAATGCCTTATATATATATATATATATATATATATATATATATATATATATATATATATATATATAGTGAGTGTATTATGTTACATGCAAAACTTGATTTTTATATATGCAAAACTTTGTAGTTAAGAGGGATATATATATATATATATCACTGAAATATTTTATTTATGATCCATGTTGATTTTTTTTCTTTTTTATATTTTTAAAATGTCAGATATCAATTTTATATCAAAATTCAAATAATTACACCTCCCTCTTATTAGAAAGTCACTAAATACATTCAATTACTTCTTCTTTTTTGGAAAAATATTTTATCATGGTCAACATTAAAATACTTTTTTATTAGTTTCTCTATATATACGTATATATGAAATTAATATTAAAATATATTAATTAATATAGATTTTCAAATTACTTTTTTAAGTTTCTATTGATTTTATTGAATTTTTTTTTAATGGAAAGAATAATACATATTCCAGATAATATAAAAATAAAAATAAAAAACAATTTGTTTCTTTAGTTGGACAAAAACTCAGAGATATCGTTTCCAAATAAGCAAGCACGAAGGAAACTTGATTGGACATTGGATCCCTATTGGTAGAAAGATACAGGTCGGGATAAAAGTCTTTGTTGGGGCGGAATCAGTTAAATAAGGATTTTTTATCAGGATTTCACAACAATGTAAGGCAAGTATTGTAGTTCAAAATGTGATCATGTTATTTCCCTACACATGTTCACGAGGGCAACTAATGGAAAATTATTTCTTTAACAATGTAAGGCAAGTATTCACGAGGGCAACTAATCGAAAATTATTTCCTTAGCATTATCATTTTCCAACGTCTTCAAGGGTAGTGTATGATACTATCCAATATTTTGTTATGGTGTGGTACGAGTGAGAGGAATAATCTAGATAACAAGTTAAAGTTTCTAAATTACTATTCAATAATGAATTGAAAGAAGTATGAATGCAAAGACACCGAAGAAGTTTATAAAAAAATTCAATCTTGAAAACTTGAGTTCGAAGTATATGAGAATATATACAATTTAGGATTTGATAGTTAAAATATATTTTATGTTATCTAAAACGAGGGAAATTGTAGGGAAATTGTAAGGATTTGATAGAGAAACAATTCATGAATTGAAAAAAGTTGTATTTTCACTAAAAATGGTTTTTTTTTCCTAGTTGTGAGGTTTTATTTACAGTAGCTTATAATGTTATTGTTTAGGATGTGTTTATTCTTAAGTTTTGTGAATTTTGAATCATATGATAAAATAAAATTTAAGATGTTTCATGGAAGAAAGGAATATGTTATGTGAATGGTATGTTCAAGTTATGGTGAATTGAACACTATTACTATGTTTAGAGGCAACATTTTGTAGGCATTTCGATTGGAGACTCGTGCACTTTGATTAAGGAATCATATCGTTTATTCACATTAAGGGAAACCATATTGATAGGGGATGTTTGATCATAGACACCAGGATCAAGTTTAAACAAAAGGAAAAGGATAGGGTTTTCATCTCACAAAAAGCACAATGTAGTGAATATGCCACTAAAGAGCAACCCCAACCTATAGCTAAACCAAATGATATCCAAACAAAACGAGGAAGTAACATAGTGGGAGAGGTAGTTGCTCCATAAAACCAACATAATGAAACAAAAGTGTTGGAATAGGGGACATCTTATGAAGAGTTATAAAAGCCATCTCATCAGAGAGTCAAGGGGTGAGATGAATTGAAGAGACTTGATTATAGAACCTTTCATGAAACAAATAGGGATATATACGAAGCAACAATACCAACATGTCAAAAGAACCACTATTTAATGAATGGATATAAATGGAGATAATCACAATTTTCTTCTAAGTCACTATGATAAGTAGACAATGAAGTTAATATTATAAAGAAATGGGTCATTGTTGGCTGTGTGGCGCCTGACCCAGGTTCAGCATTAGTTAGCCAAAAAAATCCCTACACTACTCGCCCTTTCGGCATCAGCCTGCGGAGCGCGGACCGAAGTCTCACCCAAAGCAGTATGGGGGGATGTTGGAACCAAGTTTCTGCACCCTGAGATGGTCATGATGTCGGTTTATACCCTCTATTTTTGCTTTCACGCAGGTCGTTAAGTTCTAGGGCTCTGTCAGTCTAGCCCTTTATTCCGTCCTTCAGTACCTCCGCGAAGGAGTACAATTGACCTTTACGCAACCCTAACCTGTGGTCCAGGTACTTTGTGCTACTATGACAATGTATCGTACAAGTTCCCAAGTTATCTTAAGCATTTACTTATCTTACTAAACAATCATAGTTAGCGCCGCATAAACTGAGATTCTCACTTGCGTTCAATTAACCAACATAATTACATGCATTCGCGCATCACATAAGCATTGTAAATGAAATCCATACACAATATAACAAGATGCATTAACTGGAAATAAAGACACAAAATTTGTAGAATACTTCTCTGTATTGATATCTCCAGATTATTACAGACTCTATCCGCCCTGTGCACACAGTTGCAGGGGTCCGCACACTTAGTTGCAGACTTCTACCCTAGGCCTCTGCACACTCAGCTGCAGAGCCTCTACCTATGCTAGGACCGGAAACTTAGACTTCTCTATCAATATTCTTCACTCCATTCTTCGCTAACTTCTAACTTATGACTACTTAGAGCTTACTTAGCTCTTTTTATACAATCCCATGGTCCGCGGACCATGGGTAGATCCTTACAACTGACTTTACACTTTACAAAATAAGGCAGAAAACCCTTTATGACTCATGACACCTTCGCGCTCCGCGACCACAAAATGCAGAGACTTTACAATTTTATTACAAAATTGACCCAAAACATTGGCTTTTAGCCCCAAAACTATCCTTGGGGGATCCCATTCCCAACAGGTCCCAAAAAAAACATCGTCACTCACTCTCGAGTCACTCTGCGGGCACGAAGATCTTAGTGCGAAGAACTCCCAGCTCGACCTGTATGACCGCAACCTCGGTAGTGCACTGTGAGGTCACCTGCTTCGCTTCTTCAACCATCTTCTTTGTCACTGCTCTTGAATTGTTGGCCTGAAGCTTTTGCTAAGTTGCTTGCAGAGTCGCAAGATTTCCTTCAATAGAGGCCGTAACTGCATAAACATCGTCCAAACAGGGCTTCAGTCGCGCCTTCAGCACTTCCTCCTTGTGTTGCGCTGCATCTACGTGCTCTTTCAACTGCTTAGCCTCCTGTAGCTTTGCCAGTCTCTGTGTGAGCACGATGGTTCGCACTGTGCCTTTTACCTCGTCATAGTGCTATTCTAGTTCTCGCACTTCTATCTCCAGCCGTTGAACATTAGGGTCCTCCTACAGGCTCGTCAGGACCTCGAACGACTGTTCAAAAAGTTGTGTGCAGTCTGCTATTGCACTGTCGACCGTCGTTATCACCTATGTGACAGCAGTTGCATGTTGCTCCTTTACTTCTAGCGAAGTTGAACGCTGGGCCTTCAACTGTAATTCGGTAATTTGTAGGTTCAACTCCATCTGAACCCGAGCCATCTCTGTGCGAGCATCGCGCACCCTTGTAGCCAGCTTGCGGACACACACCTCGACCGATTCTTCCTTAGGAATGGCCAACTCTAGGACCATTCGGTATGCCTCCTCCACGACTTGAATTATACACCTTTTTTGGTCGGTTACTTCGATCAGGCGGCGATGACAGAGTCTCACTGTAGGGCCATCTACTCATTGTTAATCCTTTGCTCGTTGATCACCTGTAGAGTGTGGTGTTCACAGGCCCTTAGCTCCACAATCAATCCATCCTGCAGTAGGTGGAGCGCCTCGTCAGGGAGTGCTGCCAGATTCAACCCTACTCACTTAAGGGTGCTAACAGTGGGCTTGTCAACTTCATTCTCTTTGGTTAGTGCTCCATCAGGCAGCACTATCATGTTGGAGACCTTCGTGTGCAGCGTCGCGGTAGCTTCTGAAATGCCGATAGTGAGGCTGGTGGACACCGTGCCAGCCTGTGACGCGCAGGTCTACAGCTCCTGTAGACCTGTCTGTATGGCCCCCAATATTAGTTGTTGCTGCTGCTCAAACTATTGTAGGGCCTCCGTCGTGACATCTCACAACGTGTCTCTAATGTCGTGCAAATCGCCCTCTGTGAAGGTGATTGGGTCCAACGACGTCTTAGTGGCCTTGGATTTCTTCCTCGACCCTCCTTTCTCTTGTTCCTGTGGATGCTTGATGCGAGCAGAAGTCTCCTGCGGGTCCATGTCGTGCTGCTCTGTTTGCTCGTCCATCTCTTCCTCTATCTCGGGCAAAGGCGACCTCGCGCCTTTGTCAGAGTCCCGCTCTGTTCCACTTGTTTGCTTTGACGTCTACTGAGCGACATTGCGCTCCGCCTGGGCCTTGTCAATGGCCTCCTTCTTCCTCTTATTGGCTAGCTGCACCATCTTGAGCTTGGCCTCCACCTTCTTGCGCTGTGCGGCGGACTTGCTCGCCCCCACCACCAAGTCTGATGTAGTGCACCATTCTGCCGACCATCAATTGAGTACTGCATCAATGGTGTCATTCGTTGCTAAGTAAGGCAAGTCATACCATGTATGTGCAAGGTCCTTCCACGCCCTGATTGACACATGGTAGAAATCTACCTTGAACTTCGCGTATCCCTGCAGGTTGGCAAACATAGTAGGTGACAACTGCGGTTTGTGATTGATCACCATGCGGATGTTCATCTCCATCAAGATCCAGAAGATCTTGCTATCCTTGATGTGTTGCGCATCCTTGGTCGCCCACAACGAAGCGTACTTCACTACTTCTGGTAGGTCCGGTGCAACCGAGGGGAATTAATTGTCTTCTGGTAGCTCCCATGCTACCAGCACAATAGATAGCAAGAGCCACGCATAGTGGAAGGTCTTGCTGAGCTTTTGTGCCTCGCGGAAGTTTGCAAGGAACTCTTTGCAGAGATAATGCGCCCAATTGAACTGGACTCCTTCGGCGCACTGGGTTGCTAGCGCGACGACATATGCTGACACTTCATTAGCGCAAGACTTCCTCATCATCTTCCCTGCCAAAATTTGTGTGGCCACCTTTACGACAGGGTCACTGATACTTGATATGGCATATCCGCGCAGCTACTTCACAAACTTAAATTTCTCCTTCAAGGCTTCCGTGAGGTCCTGCTCGTCACCTTTTCCGCCAAACATCATGGCCGAATTCTCTCCTGTGTATGGCAGTCGTGTGATCTGATGGATCAATCTATCGGTGATGGTTATTAGCTCCTCCAGCCACAGACACCCATCGTGCACCAAGCATAACAACTGCTTGATGACCAAGACTGTAATTGGGGTGCAGTTGTAGTGTGGCACCCATAGAAGGTTGAGCAGACCTGCCTTGTCTACTCCCCTGAGCCACTTATGCGACTCAAATGCAGTCATCCCAGTGGTTTTTTCAATAATGCGACGCATTAGCTGCTCGGTCGCCAAGTGGGGGAACTTCTCATGGTTAGCTAAGTCCCAATCTTCAAGTTTTAATAAAGGAATCTGCCCAAGCGCGGTCCTTAAAAACCAATCTCATCTAGCAACAAAGGGGTTTGCAAGGGGACCTTACTCTCGTCGATATCTTTTGGCACCTTGGTCTTGCCCTTGCGTAGAGGGACGTACTCAGGCAACTTGATAGGGTCAGCACCCCAGACTTCAACTTCCTCCACGTCTATCCCCATGTCCTGATCATCCATTGGGATGTCTTCGATTTCTTCCTCCTCCAGCTCCAGATTGATGGCTTTGCCCTTTTCCTGTGCGGTGGACTTCTCCTTCGATGGGTTTCTTCTCAGTGATGCGCGCATCGGTATTGCAGGCTGCTTGCCCTTATTATCCTTCACGCTCTCCTTGGTTGGGGTTGGCTTTGGTCTCAGCGTCCGTGGCGATTTGAGAAATTTAGCTAAGACTTCGACAACCTCTGGAGTAGCTTCCTCTGCCTCCATAACAACTTATGGCACAGCCTCCTCTGCTGTCACTACTTTGGTATCCATAGCTTCTGCAAGTGCCGACATGACACTATTAAATAGTTCTCGTGTCATCTCTGGTAATTTCTCAAATGCCAAACTTGCTATCAGAGCTTCGAAGAATTCTCAATTCATATACGCTTGAGAGCTCAACAACTCAATTCTCAAAATGCCAGGTGTTTTTTGCTGGGAAGCCACTTGTAATTTATATGGCATTTTGAATTCAAATCCGACCGTTCCCCCCACATTTCCTTCATTAATGTCGAATTGGCAGCAAATTTCCAAGGATCTGATCCATAAATTCTGTCTTAAATGTCGGCCGCCTGCGCTCTTTGGCCACATTTCTATCGTCAAATCATGAACAATGACTTTAACAGTCACGTTCCGGTTGACCTGCATGATTTCTCCTTGGGTAGCGGAGCTCTCTTCGTGCTATCGTGAAGCCTGTGACATTTTCTCGCTTCACACAATCCTCCAATCGCGCAGCTCCCCAACCCGGGTAGTGTAGTTTATAGTCCCAAGCCTCCTTTCAGGTGCTTGAAGCACTAAGACTTTGCTGCTCTCATATAGTCACATGGCCGGACCACTGGTGTATGGCTTCAATCTGCTGCCATTCACCTTTCCTGGGAAGGGATCTCCATTCAATTTAACCAACTGAACCACCCCTTCGTCAGTAATCTCCTTAATGACATAGGGCCCTAACCAGTGCATTCTAAACTTCCCTAGAAATTTATCAAACATGCTGTCATATAAAAAACCAGGTCATTTACCTTAAAGGTACGCAACTTAATATGCCGATCATGCCATGCTTTTTCGCATTGCTTTTGGACATGTTGGTGAAATCCAGCTAGATCTCTTCCTCAAGCTCAGCGAGCTACGCGAGCCTCTCTTCTAGGGCTCCGCAATCCATCATATGTGTTAGTGTTGCTATGCACAAACTAGGCACAATGTATTCCATGGGCATCACTGCTTCAACACCATATACAAGCCTAAAGGTTGTCTGTCCAGTCAACTTTTTGCATGTCATCTGATAAGCCCATAGTACTGCGGGTATGCATAGGTCCCAATCACTTCGCTGAGCTTTGCAAACCTTGATCAACGCTTTCTCCAGCACCTTATTGAATGCTTCCATCGTCCCATTAGCTTATGGGTGATAAGGTGTGCTCTTCTAGTGATATACCTGAAATTCCTCCGTCAGCGCGCTGATCGTCTCATTCAGAAAATGTGTACCGCGATCACTCATCAAAATATTTGGACACCCAAATCGTGTCAGTACATACTCAAAGAGGAACTTTGCAGCAGTCGTGCCTGTGCAATCCTTCATAGGCTGTGCCTCCGCCCATCGAGTCAAATACTCATTTGCGGTGATAATGTACCATGTTCGTGTCTTCTTCCCTTGGGGTTGAATGGGTCCCGCAAAATCTATCACCCATTTCTCAAAGGGTTGTAGCGTCATCTGCGGATTCAGAGGTAGCTCATCCCTCTGCGATGACCTGCCAGTCCTTTGACACACATCACATGCCTTGCAGTAAGTTTTTGAGTCATGATGGAGGGTTTCCTACCACAACCCTGCGTGTAGAATTTTCTGTGTGGTCGCTCTTCCTCCATAATGACCTCCCGCAGTGCCCCCATGAGCATCCGTGAGGATACTTCTCCTTTCAAACTCTGGTACATATCATCACAATATTTCATCAGACCCCATTTTGTACAGATGCCCGACAATGACAGAAAAGTCTGTCACGCGCACCACTAACTCCTTTTTCTGTTGGATGGTGTAACCTTGTGAGGCAGTTCCTATCGTTAGGAAGTGTATGATATCTTCAAAATGACCATCCGTGACGTGCATTGCAAATAGTTGCGCGTCAGGCAATACCTCCTCCAAATTAGTGGGCTCTTCCCCTGTTTCGATGCGTGACAGATGGTTTGGTCCCGCGTTCAGTCGTCCAAGCTTCACAATAACTTCAAAATCATACTCCTGGAACAATAACAACCATCTACAGATTCGCCCCCCCCAACATAGGCTTATTGACCAGGTATTTCAATGCGGAATGATTCGTATACATCTTAAAATGGCCTCTAAACAAATAGTGTCTAAACATCTGGAGCGCATATACCATGCTTAACCCTTCACACTCGGTGGTAGAATAGTTCTTCTCAGCCTTGGATAACCTTCTTCTTGTGAACGCTATAGGATGGTCCAAGTCTCCTCCACCAACCTGTGTCAGCACTGCTCCCAGCGCTATACATAACGCGTCGACATGTACATGAAACTCCTTCTTCTAATCAGGGAAGACTAAAATCGGCGTGGTGACCATCTTTTATTTCAATAAATCCAAGCTTTTCTTACAATACTCGTTCCAATAGAACGTGACATCCTTTTTCAACAACTTCTCCATAGGTGCGGTGATCTGGGCATATCCCTTGATAAACTTCATGTAATACCCAGTATGTCCTAAGGTTGCGCACAGCTGTTTCACACTCCTCGGCACCTCCAAGTTAAGCATCACTGCGATCTTCGCAAGATCTACCATTAATCCCTATCTACAAACCACATGGCCTAGCAGGGTCCCAAAAGGAACACAAAACAAGAATTTCTTCAAATTGAGCGTGATTTGGTACCTTCGACAAGTATCTAGCATCAGGCGTAAACTTGCTACATGGCATTTTACCAGCCCAAACACAGTCCAGTCATCAAAGTACACCTCCAGAAACTTATGAATAAATTCCTTGAACATAGTAATGACTACGCGCGAAAAATTGAAGGCTCGTTCTTCAATTCGAAAGGCATTACAGTGTACTGAAAACATCCCCATTCAGTTGCGAAGGTCATCTTGCTTCTATCCTCCGGCGCAATTTTGATCTGATGGTACCTAGAGAACCCATCAGTGAAGGAATACGCTTCCTGGCCACCTACATTATCTAATACCTCATCAGTGAACGGAGTTAGGAAAGGATCATGTACACAAGCGTCATTCAACTTCCTGAGGTCTACGCATATCCTTATTTCATCCTTCTACTTCTTTTCCTGTACCACCATTAGGCTTACCCAATCAGATTCTTCTACGGGTTGAATGATGCCTGCCGTGAGAATCTTGTCTAGCTCTAAGTGGACCTTCTCCTTATACTTCGGATTGAGACGGTAAGGTCTTTGCTTAACCGGCTTCGCGTCAGGTTTTAAAGTGATCTTCATAATGCCTAGGTCTCCTTTATCCCATTTAGCTCTGTAAACTTGGTAGGGAACAAATCCTGGTATTCGCGGAGAAATTCAGCGACCTTATCCACCGTCATGTCATCCCAGTAATCTCCAATCTTAGAAAATTTGGGCTTCGCCTCCGTACCAATATTTACATGTTTCGTTTTCAGTGGCGTGGTTATATCAAGATTCTCAATCTGTGGTCCCTTAAGCTCGCGATGTTCCTCTGTTTCAGGGATGTCAATCTTTTGCAGATCCCCATCTTCTTCTTTAGCAATCACGTTATATCATTCCAGCGTGTGTCTCAACTAAGTAGTCCAATCGAGTTGAGTCAGATCCAAAGGATCCTGTGGTATCCTAAAGATTGTTGCTTTCACTTCTTGTAGCGCTTCATCAATATAGTCAAGCCCATCTTCAAAGCTGAATGTCATTATGAATCCTTCGCGCAGGAGATCCCATTCGCCTGTACCATGGCAGAGCTCTGTTTCTAAGTACCAATTCATTGGGATGACATCCAAGGTATGATAGAACAAGTGCACCCATTTCGGTTGGGGCTTCGATCCATAAGCCTGAGCCCATTTTCCCAAGTGTGTGCGTGGATCATCCTTCTCATCATACTTGTCTATCATTCGTACCTTCGACTTCCAAAAGTAGGTTCTCATCATCCTCCTACACTCGCGCTAATCAGGAAAGCTACCCTTGTGCGTACCCCACCATCTTGTGGGCTTAGCAAGTTGTGCCCAGTCCAAAGCCTGGAAGCGATGCTTTTCTGGTACCTCCCTCTCAAATGCATACAAAAATACATCTACATCATTCAAGCCATCATAAGTTGGAACACTTCTTACCTCTGTGACTGGGACATCATGTTACAGCTTAGCGTGGTTACTTCATGTAGCCGATTCTTCCAACACTCTAATTATTCATCAGAGTTTGAGGTGCAGGAACTCTTGCGATCCCACGTAATTCATCCATCCACTGTTGGATTCTCTCAATCTTGGTCTTGCGCTGTTATCTTATATATACAGTCCAAATCGTCATTGCTCTCATAATCGCCGACTGGTTCAGTATAGCATGATCCTTCAAGAGGATCTAGGGGTACTATTATGTGAAGCAATTTCTTTTCAAATATCATCTTCCTCTTCTTTAGATTGATTACCCCGTCCATATCAATATCCCAATCAATGCCAAGGAGTGCAGGGTAGGGGTTGTTGTCATCCACAATTTCTATTACTTCAAAGTCAACCAACGCGCTCACGCCTTCAATATCTATAGTCACCCCTTGCAGCCATCTCATGGGGATGATCTTCTGCTGATTTTACATCCTTAACTGAATTAGAGACCACTGCAGCGTGAGTCTTCCCATCCGCTCCCAAGTCTGCTTTGGTAACACGTTCCCATCTGACCCCAGATCCAAAATAACCTGATCCATTTTATATTCTCCTATATGCGCAGTCAGTCTCATCTCTCGTCCTATCCTTATTTTATGCTTACCAATATTTCGTACCACGCGCGGTTCTCCCGGAGTGTTTCCAACACATCTATTTATAAGCTCATGTAATCCCTTCACAACCTTGCTATCGCGCAGCAGCTTCATGCAGGTTTCTAGAAAGGTCGTAAGCATAGAAGGGTCTATCTCCTGATCAGGTTTATCCTTGCTCCCTGAAGTGGAGGCCTCAGGGAAGCTCTTCTTTGCTTCCATGAATGTTTTGCATGCGCACTCTAAGTCAAATTCAACCTCCTTCACCGGAGCTTTGCGAACCCATGCACTGTCTTCGGGTTGTTTCCCCTTATCATCCCCTATTGCAATTCTGATTTAGAGCACTATATTCACATTTAGATCCTATTTGCAAGGCTCAAGCCTCATCATCTGCAAGTTCTGAGTCGGTTGAGGTGGTAGTGCCCCTTTGTTGCGTATCCTTGCTATCAGCGTCAGACAATCCTCTGTTTCATGATCAAACATAGTGCAATATTTGCATGACAGACACGTTGGGTTAGTGCAATCACGGGCATAGTTTCTTGGTCCTCCGAAGTTGTAGCAGATTAACTGTCCCCGATCTTTGTCAGGTCCTCCTCTGTCTCAGCCTTGTCCGCGCCCCTGAAACCCTGTTTGCGTCATCCCTACGCTCTGGTCGGGGGGCTGAATTTCTGCCTGAACCCTATAGGCAGGTGTTTTGTCCATCATTAATTCATAACTTGTGCAGTTGCGATCATCATGCCCTACCAGCCTATGGAAGTTGCAGAATGGTTGTTGCAGTGTTTGTACAAACTTTTGTAGCAAATGATAGTTATCCCTCGTATGTTTTCCTGCTACCTGACATATAGCACACCACAACGTAGGCCCCGCACTTGGTCCTGCTTGGGCCTCCGGCCTCAAAGGCATTGGTCCCCCTCCTGCAATATAGTTCGCAAAGACCTGGCAATGGTCTTTGTCATGCCCGTGATCGTTACATTTCAGGCACCCTACCTCTTCGCGCACCTCCAGTCGAACTGTTCTGTCCTGCTTCAAAATTTGCATTTCAAGGCAAAGATTTTGCAACTGTTCATGGATCTATTGAACCCCCAAATTCAGATCTTGCATCAATGTTTCATGTAGTCTCATTGCAATCTCCAAGGCCTCTACCTAAGTCGTAATCTTCTGTTGTGACAGCGCAACCCTTAGGTGTGGCAGGAGCGGAGCCACAAACCACTCGTGGTGTTGTCCATGTGTTAAGTTCATATTAGCTTCATGTATTTTACACTTCAACCTCTGATCCAATTCCCAAGGTGTCTCACCTGGTTTCATCGCGATTTCCTTGAACCCCACAATAGACTGCGCCTCTGATTTAGGCCTACTGAACTCTTTATTCAGCGCGGTCTAGATGTCCACCACCCCAACGTTTGGGTTATCATTAGAGTACTTGATGTACTAGCTTAGCGCGCGATCATGCAAAGCACTAACCAATGTTTCCTTCTTCATGTGATCATCTGTAACGCCTTGAGCTTCCCATACAACTTTCACAAGGAACCAAAACTGGTCCGAGTGCTCATTTCCCAAGCCTTTAAACAAAGGAATCTTCACTGAATTTGTCATGCTGAACTATGGTGGGGGTAGTGGTGGTATGGATGAAGTCGCAGGCGATGGTGGTGAAGTTGGAGGTGGAAATCGCAAGAATCCTTGTCTTATCAACTAAATTGCACTTCGCGGAGAAGCCTGCGCTACTCCCTCTTCGTCACCCAATGGAGGTGAAATCAATGGACTATATTCAGGACCCTTTTTTCCTTCGTTTCTGTAAGTCTTTTCGCTTCACATAGCTCCAAACATCAAGGTAGCTTCATAACCCATTTTTCGCACAATAACATCTTAATCCAGGTATTTAAGGACTTCAGGTACTTACCTCGCGGACCTTTGAAAAAGCGTCGCTCCGCCTCGCTGTAGCTAATTGAGGTATCGATCGCGAATTCAGTCACAAATCCTCCTATGATGCGATCGAGCCAATGATCGACAGCATGGGCGATCCTATCCTCAGAGGCTTCTAGTCTCTGTACTAACTCCGAGGTCTAGGCAATAGGACCATCAAGTCTCCACCTTCCTTGGCTATCCGCTAGCTTCACGATCCACTCGTATATCTCAACTGGAAAGGAACAAAAAATGATGTCATGAATTTCTGTATACAGGTACCTGTCCAGCCACTACTCCTTTGTCAGCCAGAGAAATTTATGTTCTCCTACGGCGTGAATTTGTGGATCTTCCTGTCCAACCAATCTTCAACCTCTTTCTTAGTTGGATTCCAATGATACGACATCACACATCTCTTATACAGATTCTAGTCTCGGCAACGGAACCATTTGTTGGCTGCGTGGGGCCTGACCTAGGTTCAGCATTAGTTAGCCAAACAAATCCCTACACTACTGGCCCTTTCGGCATCAGCCCATGGAGCACAGACCGAAATCTCACCCGAAGCAGTATGGGGGGATGCAGGAACCAAGTTTCCGCACCCTGAGATGGTCATGATGTCGGTGTATACCCTCTGTTTCTACTTTCGTGTGGGTCGTTAAGTTCTAGGGTTCTGTCAGTCTAGCCCTTTATTCCACCCTTTAGTACCTCCGCGAATTAGTACAATTGACCTTTGCGCAACCTTAACCTGCGGCCCAAGTACTTTTGCGTTGCTATGACAATGTATCGTACATGTTCCCAAATTATCTTAAGTGTTTTACTTATCTTACTAAACAATCACAGTTAGCGCCACGTAAAATGAGATTCTTACTTGCGTTCAATTAACCAACATAATTACATGCATTCGCACATCACATAAGCATTGTAAATGAAATCCATACACAATATAACAAGATGCATTAACAAGAAATAAAGACACGAAATTTGTAGAATACTTCTCTTTATTGATATCTCCATATTATTACAGACTCTATCTGCCCTGCGCACATAGCTGCAGGGGTCCGCGCACTCAGCGGCGGACTTCTACCCTAGGCCTCTGTGCACTCAGCTGCAGAGCCTCTACCTACGATAGGACCTAAAACTTAGACTTCTCTATCGTGATTCTTCACTCCATTCTTCACTAACTTCTAACTTATGACTACTTAGAGGTTACTTAGCTTTTTTTATACAATCCCATGGTCCGTGGACCATGGGTAGATCTTTACAACTGACTTTACACTTTACAAAATAAGGGTGGACAACCCTTTATGACTCATGACACCTTTGCGCTCCGTGACCACAAAATGCGGAGACTTTACAATTTTATTACAAAATTTACCCAAAACATGGGCTTTTAGCCCCAAAACTATCCTTGGGGGATCCCGTTCCCAATAGTCATATTCAAGGGACCAATTTGGGGACTAGTATTAACATGGTATATAAAGTGTGAGAAGTAGTTGCACATTTTCAATACATTTTTTGTAGAGGAAAAATTACAATTTTATTCAATTTGAAACTAAGGAACAAAATTACATTCTGCAGATTTTGTTAAGCATTAAATCATGTCATGTTATTGGCCGATGAGAAATATAAAGAAAAAAAATACAAAATTACATAAAGATGATGGGGATTAAGTGTGATAATAATCACTTAACTTCTCCTTTTTTCCTTTCTTCTTCTGAACCTTTTCCCAAAATTCTTGAGAGGGTTCACCTACTACCATGGATAATTCATTCTCAGTTGCTTGCACAGGGTTTTCTTTATCTTAGTCATAACTTTTAGATAAATGGGTTCTCTTTAGACCTATTATGCATGCTTTGTCATGTGATTCCTCTTTCTGCATATCCACTACTTTGGTTTCTACCATTTATGTACCCTTTTGAATATGGGTCTAAGTTCCTATCGGGTCCATGCCCCCTCCTTCCGCTTGGTTACCCTGTTGTTTGTGGGGTTCCTTATTTGAATTTTCTGCCTCATTATCCTCCTCTTCTTCTTAAAAAAGGTAAGGACCAGGTACTTTCCATCCCTTCGGCTAATGTGCTTGCTCTTTTTCATTTTTGGGAGATTTTTTTCCTATGGGAAAGTGTTATGTAGGTGTCCTATTTGAAAACATAATCGACATCTAAATTTCGTTTTCTCATAATCTAAGACTTGTGTCCATTGAAAATTTTTATTTTTTAGGTGGATTCAGTCAGGTAGAGCTTTGTTGATATCTATCTCTACATAGATTCTAGCAAAGGTCAAGAAACCTTTTTCTGTTATATCAAGATCCTTCTTTTTTAATTTTACAAGCAAGTTTCCAATTTCTTCTAGAACTTGATGGTGCTAGAAGGGAAGAGGAAGGTTTGGTAATCTTACCCAAACCGACATTGTTGCAAATTTTCAATACATGACCAAAGGTTTAACATTTAATTTTTTTTGGACATATATGACTCAAATTAAAAAGTTCATCAACATTCACATGAATTAGGGAGATGAAACAGACGGAGAGGTAAACAATCATACACTATGATGTCCAACTTAGAAACTTGATTGGGTAGCTTAGGTATGATGTATAATAGATCAATTCATCACAAAGGTAACTCAATACAATTTAAACATATGTAAAGATGAATAAACCACAATGCTACAAATACATAATACATACAACCATTCAAATGGAAGGATAAAGACTCATTGTAACAAACCAAAGAAGGAAAAGGAAGAACATGTTGAAAGAATATAAAGATTGGAGGTAGAATTGAATAAGACTAAAGAAGTAAAACAACATGAATCCATGACAATATAAGTCTAAATAATCAAGGAAAATTTGAAGGGATATACAAATTCAATGAAGATGACTAGTTTCAATTTCTATCGGACCCATAAAACAATATAAAACTTATGGAACAAGCACCCCAAGAGTTCAAGGAACCAATAAGGACCTTACGAGGTTCGGTACCCAAAAGAGAACAATAGAGGAAATTATGAAATTGAGGATTCAAACAATGGTTAGACTGTAGCTTATACAAGGCATAGGCATATAATAACCTTAATGACTATATGTTTTTAAGAGGAACAATAATGTGAAAATTCTATGTTTGTGGTGAATTGGAACACACAACAAACAATTTCATTTTCACCATAACGGGACTCATAATATGTTTGAATTGTGCACTAGGTAACCATGATAGTAAACATTGTTTCAAAATACTAAAGGAGCTTCAAGAAAGAATCTAAAAGATAATATAGGTTGAGAGACAATGGAAGGTGAATAAATCCCTAGTCACAACCATGAAAAGAACATAAGGATGCAATAAAAATGATCTAATATAAATGATAATATATATATTATGATGTTCAAAAGGAAGTATACAAGAAATTCATCCTTGTAATTAGGGATTTGAGAACAAAGGAGAAAGAGAAATCAAGAAGGTAACGAAGTAAAAATTCAAGACTTGATTTAATAGTTGAAGCGATATGATGAATCTCAAGAAAGTGATGAGAAGGAAGTTCAAGAGCATACAATCAACTCTATTTTTCAAAAGGAATTACAAATACCTACACTAATGACGGGAAAAGAAATTCTAAACATAGTAATGCACTAAAGTGTGGATATTAACCGTATTTCCTCAGTGTTAGGAGGAACTCAATGGATCACTAATAGAATAAAGAAAAATCATGATAAGGGTAGCCAACCATATGACATGCACACCCTTGGGAAGGATAAAAATAGTAAAAAATAATGCATGTAAGGGCATGGGTCGCACATATATTAAAATTATCCAAGGAAACATACAATATGTTATTTGGGAGACAATGCATCTGTTTTATGAGAGGCATGATTTTATTTGACAAGGAAGATCTTATATTTAGAAAAGATAGCGATACCAACAAATAAACCAAACAAAATAGTAGAAGTAGAAACAAATACCAAGCATAGAGATGAATCACTGAGATCACACCTTGACTTAGAGAACCTATATCTTATGAAAAATAGGATGAACAAAATCTTGATGAGCATGGTGTACTACACACATAAGTCTCATTAAGGGAGGAATCTAGTGAAGTGTTGCAAAAGTGGGCATAGGAAAACCATGAAGTTTGCCCCAAATACATTCAAGACATATTTCAAATTGAAGAAGCAAATTAAAAAAAAAATGAGTATAGGGAGAACCCATCCACACTTGTAAGAAAATTTGAAAGAAAAACGACTTCTTATCCAACAAAGAATAATACAATAATTCACTTACACTCTCAAATAAATACTTTTTTAGTAGTGGTGGACATATTTCTCATCATGACCACTCGTGACATGGCAACAAATAAGATCACTCTATTTGTGTTAATTTCAAAAGATAAGGGAAAACAATTGTGGCTATTATGCAGTAGTAATATTACACCACTTAAGACACCTAATCCACATTAAATATAAATAACCATGGAACTCTAGAAGGAATATTAACACATATCATACCTATACGTGCATTAATTGATGGGTTTGCATATAAATGGTATTATCATCAAGAAAATATATGAGGGACAAAAGAAATAGAATGCTATTCGAACAAATTACAAGTTAAGAGTTAGATGAAGGGCTCATTGATGAAAATCCCACGCTCCAAGGCCTACTAACCAAGATTCACTAATTTAGAAGATAACATAATTCATAATAGAATGAATGAACTGTATTCAATGTATTAGTATAATAAAAGGAAAATGGATATTAGACCAACATACAAAGGAATGATTTGGCCCAAGGGAGATTAACACAATGGCAATAAATAAACAAAATAATAAAATAGAAAAGGATAATTTAAAAGGATAAGCATGGCCCAAAAAGGGGAAGTCTACGTATATCGAAATAGAAAACTAGTGGGATGAAAAGATAGTGCCACAAACAATTGCATTGTTCACAAAATTTCAAATGTATTTGTATATAACTAGTATAGATCCATCTTAACTTTATATCTACTAAGCACAAAGATAAATCAAAACACCTCAATATGCAAGCTTTCTTTTGAGTGAAAAACTTGAGGAAAGGTTTGCACCTTGACAGATTTAATTACTCTTGATGCTTGATAGGTCCAAACTTAGGATGGATCTATAATGGTTCTTAATAAGACTATTTATATTATATATAAATTCCACATCTCCATATATAGAAATATTCTTATTTTTAATTTTATTAAAGCTTTGATAATACAAATAAATAAAAACATATTCCCTTGAAATTTTCCTTTGATATATTTTATAAGTTTTTATAATTTGATTTTTTCATGTAATATATATATATATATATATATATAGAGAGAGAGAGAGAGAGAGAGAGAGAGAGAGAGAGAGAGAGAGAGATTATTGTATCATGGTTATGAATATGGATAATCATTATTTAAATTTATTTTAATGTGATATGCATATTAATATGTTTTTCAGAAGAAATAGTTTGTAATTTTATTAATAAACAAAAAATTACAATATAACATATTTAATTGAATCTACATATTATTTTTATTTTTTGTTACTTTTTTAATTGCGCTGACATTATGATTTATTATTACTAGTATTGTTTGATCTAATAGCTCACTACAACATCTTATATAATCCCCCACTACAACATCTCCCCCATATTGGGTTGCAAAGCACCTTATAGTGCAATTATTAATACCTTAAATAAATGTCTAAGGAGTTTGGGGAATTTAAGATTAAATTATGTCATGAACCATATATAATGAGACAATGATGATATAAAATGGATTTTTGACACAAGGCATTTGCAAGAAAATAACTAATTAGTAAATGCATGAATAACATATGAGATAGAAGAAATGAATGGGTTTCACTTATTGTGGTATCTAAGTAGAAGAATGGAAAACTAATAATATGCACATATTTTATAAAGTTAAAACTGATAATGATTAAATATCCCTTGCTAGCACTCTTTTCAAATAAAATCCTCCAACCTATCGCAAGAAATGGTATATACTCATTTTTAGATAGGAATTTGAGATATAACTGAGGTGCCAATAAAAAAAAATGGATCATTCTTTGACTACATTTCTAATGAAATGGGGAGAATTTACATACAAAAGAATGACATTTCTTCTAGTGAATGCAGTGGAATAATTTTTGATGGTAGAGTGCTACAACAAAAGCTACACACAAACGAAAACCAAATAATGTACCAGAAACAAAAACATTATTCATGAAGGAATTTGGGACCTTTGGCCCAACAAATGAATTACACTCCTATTTATACTTAGAGAAGGGGAGATCTAGAATTCTCAAGAGAAAGTTCCTCTCCTACATTTTTGGAAGATGTTGAGAAAAAATCCTCTTTTTAAGAACCTATCATAACATTTTCCTAAATAAAACAAGTTTTTTTTTCTTTTTTATTTCTTTTCTTTTACATATTGTTTCTAGGATTTTTTACATTATCTAGAGATTAGAAATTTTCTAGACGTAGAAAATTAAATATACTTATTATCAAGATGCTTTTGCATCATACTCTCATGGTATAAAAGTTTCATGGCATCCTAGTCATGGGTTTAAATCTGCTGCCATGTTGTTGTAGAATATTTTCCTCCTAAATCCTAAACTTGATTTTGTTTTTGTCCACTTATTTTACTATTATGTCTGCATTGTTTTTTCTTGTAACATTCCAGGATTACACACTTTATGATCTTGTTGTTTTGTGGAAGATTGCCTACTTCCACCTCTTTTTGCACCTATAAAAAAACATAATAACTTTCTTTAAGCTTATCATCTCATTTATCAATCCTCCATGCAATGGCTTGTTGGTCCTCCTCTTTATCCTTCACATAATCTATTATCTTCTTTGGAACCCTCAATTCTTCTGCAACCTCTGTATAGTCTTCATGAATCTTCAGATTTGATAGTATCCTCCCAAAAATTTTAACTCTTGATCATATATTGTTGGCATTGCATTTGAGTATTTTTCTTCTGCTTCAGCGTTTGCACTCTCTATCACAAAGTTGCTACCCTTCATTCCATATGCTAAGATTTTCTTGCCTCCGTCCTTTTCACTTTTTCTTTCTAGATACAATTCTACATTTTTATCTTTCTTTATAATAGCCTTTAGTGGTTTTCCATCTTCATAACCTGCATAACATGCATACACACAAAAATTATTAGTTTCAAAATCATGAGACTCCTTGGTATCTTTGTTGGTGCCTTTACCATCTCTTCCTTTTGTTGGTCTAAATCCTCCCAACACTCCATAAGACTTTCATCAAGTCTCTCATATTCTTCCTTATCTTCTCCAAGTATTGCTTCCTACTCATGTTCACAAATAAGAATTCTTTCCCTTTTCATAGATCTCTAGCCATATGCAACTATACTAATTTTTTCCTTTATTTTAACTTGCACTTTCATCTTGTGTATCACCTTCGTTACATAAAATTTCACAATAGGCCATTTATATCTTTTTTAAAGTTTGCAACCATGATTCAGACTCTCTCTTAGCAATTCCATTAGAACACTAAGTCTCTCCTTCAATTCATTTGTTTCTTTGTCCAATTATTCATCACTCATCTTCTTCCTACATACTACCTTGGCACCTTCTCTTATCTTGTTGCTTCCTATATGTCATGTAGAAACACACATCCTTTCTTATCCACCCAATATCTTATCTTCTTCAAGATCTTGTCCTCAAATCAGCTATGACACCAAAATTGATGGTAGAGTGCCACAACAGAAGCTACACACAAATCAAAACTAAATGATGCAGCATAAATAAAAAAAATTGAAACAAATAATATTAATATTCAAAATTCACAATTTTATTCATGAAGGATTTTGGGACCTTTTCCCCTTCATGCTTGGCCCAACAAATATAATACATTCCTATTTATACTTACAAAAAGAGAAATTTAGAGTTCTCAAAAGATAATTCCTCTCCTAGACTTCTGAGAAAAAAATCCTCGTAACTTTTTCCTACATAAAATATATATTTTTATTTTTCTTCTTCTTCTCTCTTTTTTTTTCATATTGTTTCTAGATTTTTTTTTCCTAAAAATATAGAAAATATAGAATCCTCTAAAAACTTCTGATAAAAAAACATATTTCATTGTGATGCTCCTACATCACTTTTCAAAAATTGTTGTGGATATTTTCAAATTTTCATGCACAAATCCATGGAAGTATATCTAGATGATTAGTCACTATTTAGTTGTTTAAAAAACCATGCCATAGAACTGAGGATGACTATTAATAGATGCAAAAGCATAAGGGTTTTCTTAAATCTAAAAAAAATCTAGTTCTTACAACCTTTTGGCAAGTTACTTGGAGATATAGTTTCAGAAAGAAGGAATGTTTGTATACTTATAGGAAGTAAAAGTTATTAAAGAACTAGAACCACCCATAAAACCCTCCATGGTTAAATTTTCTTGGGCCACAGAAATATATTATAGAAAAATTTTAAAAAATTCTTTCAAGCTCACCTATTGTAGTAGTTACTAATAAAAGGATAAATCATTTCAAAGGAAACTAAAATGCTAGTGATAATTTGAAGAACTCGAGGACAAGATTATGAAGACATATATCGTAAAGTTCCTCACACTTTCATGTACATGTGGGCATCATCTATAATCATTGGGGTCATCCTAGCACAACTATAGAACAAGAAAAAGGGGCAAATTATCCCATGTACCAATGGGAAGGAAAAACTTTATAACCAAGAAGAATTAAAATAATCCAAAAAGAAAATTCCTAGGTGTGATTTATGATTTAAAAATGTATGGTAATTATGTACTAGAGAATAAGTTAATTTTTACATAGATCACCCGACATCAAATACATTTTGAACAAACCAATTTTACCAAAGAAGAACAAGTAGATGATTAATGTCATTTCAAGAATATGATTTTGAAGTCATTGTCAAATAAAAAAAACCATATTTGGGATTAGACCATTTATCATGAATAAAGAATGGAAATAAAAGAAAATAAACAAATAATTTCCTAATATAAGGGTCATTGAGATATTTGAAGGATTTTTCAATTTTTTTTTATTTTTTTTTCCCTATAAGATCAAGCCTTTTATATTACTATCAAAAGGATGTACATAGATAATTACCACAAGATACTAGTTTTCTACTTGAGAAACTAGACTAGTAGCATAAGTTTAAATTTTTATGATTATATATCTCATAGGCTACCATAGTGTTTTTCAAACTGAAAAAAGAACCAGGAAATAAACTAAACTAGAAGTGTCATTATATAATTTTGTCTTGAATCATTTGGCTTGCTTGATCATTACTAAATTGGAGAGTCCACCATGTTCAATGGTTGTGGCTCATTGTCAACATCCAAGGAAGAAAAATCAAAGTTTGCTAATTTCTTGGCCATAATTGAGACTTTCTTGTTAATTATATCCACTTTGTCCATTAGTTCAACCATGAATATTGTCATTTCTTAGTGAGTGTGTACTCTATCTGTAAGCACTCTACCCATGATAGTTTTAATATGCCAATATAGGTTGATAGTCTGCATGTAGCAGGGAAAATGAGCTTTGGAATGGTTTCCTACATCAACAATCTAGTCCTTAGTACCCTGATCAACCTTCCTATCAATAATGAATCTTCTAGCATGTCTAACTTGGTCTTCAACATCAAAAATCACTCTCTAGACTGCTTCAAGGATGATATCCTTGTATCTAGACATAGAAATGTGAGCTTCAGTTTGAGCATGGGTCTAACTGTTTGACGGAGGAGATATATTGGTGTCAGTAGAGGGGTTAAGATGGCCTCTCTTGCCTCCATCATGACTAGAGGAGAAATGGGGTCTAGACATGGCATGAAAAGCATAAAGAGGGAGGAAACAAATGTGGAATACACAAAGAGGGAGGGTGGAAGTGTTTCTAGTGAAGAGGTTTAGCGAAGATATAGTGGAGAAATCATAGGTATACCATAAGCAATAGCAGTAAAGGTAGTAGGCGAATACGATTAGGAGAGTCCGATAAAACCCAGGCTTGATCAAGTCGAGTAGAGAGAGACCAACAAGGTAAAGGGAAAGACCTTTAGGTAAAAATATCAGATCGGATATTGAAAGAAAAAACCACCCAGAATTAATAACCCAAGGATGGGAGGAAAAACTTGAAAACCACTAACCCAAGAGTCATACAAAATGTTGAAAACAGAAAGTTCAGTAGTGAAACACTATTCAAAATAGAGATAAAGATGATTTTGAACCTAAAATTCCCTAGCCAAGTTTGCAATGAACTAGAGGTGATGAGTCTCATTCTAGTAAATTTACAGTTAAAAACCATTTCTAAGCATGCATGCAACCGAGGCTCCATTGAGAAATTGGCATTGACCCACCCTCTTTAAATTAGTGCATTCCAGAAATGGTAAGCTCGAAAAATCCCTTGAGAGACTATAGGGAGTGATTTTTTAGGACACTATAGGTTCAAATAAGAAGAGCATCAATATACTCATCTATAACCTTCTTCCACTACCCTGTTTCATAATACTTAATTGATTTCCCAACAATTTCTATGATTGCTGCCGAGATGCTTCTACAAAGTGAATTCAGGATGGATTTTCCTTCCTCGGATTCCCACATGACAAAGACAATCATTTCGACAACTTGCCATAAACTATCCACATCCCCCATCAAGCATGAGTGTACTATGTTAAACGCAAAAAAAAAGTGAGTTTTTGAATGCATGAATGGTCTAAACACATTGTAAATCCCCTTGGGACTTGGATTATGTAAACTAGACAACTTGCAATTCCAATAAATATTTTTTGAATTTGAGACAAAATTAAATGAAAATATATACATGACAATCGATGAAAATGTTAAATAGTGAGACTACTTGAAATGTTTTAAGCATAATAATTATTTTTTTCCAATTACTTTCTGTAATATATACATAGTTCTTTTTAACCATATATATAAAATTCTCATTGAAATTTTTATTCATGATCCACATTGATTTAGTTTTTCATTTTAATATTTTTTAAATCTCACATATCAAATTTATATAAAAAATTTAAAGAATATACATCTCCCTCTTATTAGAAAGTAATTGAATACTTTCAATTACTTCTTCTTTTTAGGAAAATATTTTATCAACAGGGCAAGAACCACAAAAAAGATAGATATACACAAATATGTTGGAAACCCAATAAGAAGAATAACAAAGAGTGGATTAATAGATCACTTCGGAATGTCATATACATCACATATCTTGGATCAACTCAAGACTTCAGGCCATGCTTCGCATCCTCTCTTGTTAGTCGAGCCCTCTGGGGGGCATCCTCTCCTGTTAGTCGAGCCCTGTCAGGGGCATCCTCTCCCTTATGGTCTTTAGGCCTTACGACACCTGATAAAAAGCGTAATCAAATTGTATCCTTACCATAACACAGGTTTTCTTTAGTGTTAGTGTGAGTTTGATGGTCAACATTAAAATACATTTTTCTTAGTTTCTCTCTATAAATACCTATATATGAACTTGATATTAAAACATATTAGTTAACATTATTCAAATAGGTTATTTAAGTTCTATATCGAAATTTTCTAAAAATTATAAGAATTTTACATCTTCCTCGTAGTCAAAAGTGAAAATATAAGAATATTTTTATTTTTGTTCGTTTTTAATTACTTTATTTCTCTAAAGTTGATATAAAACTATGTTATTTCACATGGACATCTAAATATTTTATTTATGGCTGAGAGCGAAAGTGAAATGTTTTTATCACATCTCCTTCATATTGTGCTAGTGTAATTTGGACTTTCCACCATGCCTATCATGATTTGCCAACCTAATGTCCAAGACAATAATCTTGTGTACTTCATGAACCGGAAAAGTTGCAGGACCCATGTCTTCACAACTGCTTTCACAATTTACAAATATTTGTAGAGAACCTATCTTGGTTTCTTGGACTGAACCACCCATGAATTTTGCGTTGTGAAATGCATAATGAGAGCATTGAATCATCATAGTAGGAGGGACACCTGTAAAACCTAGCTCATCACTAGTCAATTTTCGAGGTGCACCAATAGCATGGTCCAAGGTCATGAAGCTCACCAACTTCATGACATGGTTGCCTTGCATGTCATGTTCTTCGAGTCCCGCATCTGCTATGGGAGCTCTAGAATGGCTAGTGCTTTGTACTTTTGGGAACTTGAAGAGGTCAGGGAGAAAATATCACCATGAATGAATAAATAGAGACAGAGGATAATCATGTTCATTGCAAGCTTCCTAAGGTCCGATTTCAACTTCCCAAGGAATCTAAGGCAGCATGTCACTCCACTCATGGTCGCAGAGATTGAATGGTTGAAATCTCTGACTGCAAAACCAAAAACCTAGACAATAAATCAATAAACCGTAAGCCCAATTGACTCATCTATAAACACTAAACCCTAAGATAAATTAACCCATCTATAAACCCTAGACCCTAAGCATAAGATGAAATAAAGTGAGATACAATGCTACTTACAACTAGGACAAGTGGGCTTGTGTGTCCTCAAGCAAATGTCATACATGGCATCATTGTTAAGAACTATACAGTCATTTTTGTTTTGCACCAACTGATCAACAAAGAGCGTAACATTTCATGATAAGGGAATGGGAGAAGTAAAACATTTTTAGAATTGGAGATGGGTTTGGAGCACAACTCTGAAACGAAGAAACATTGTTAGAATCTTAGTTAATTAAAATTAGAAAGGCAATATAACTTGGTAGAGCTTCAGGCAACTATGACAGAGTTTAGCTCGATGAAGATGATAGTTCTCACTTGGAAAGTGCGGGAGCTGAGAGGTCACTACCTTATACAAGCTCTCCTATAACATCATCCACAACCCAACATAGTGAAAGAGTTTACCTGTAACAGCGTGGACGAGAGTTCTTATTCGGCGAGAGCTCTCCGACCATAACTGAAATTCCCACCATGCCGCCCGTAATTGAAAACCATCATGCAATACAGTTAAACACATGTCAATGAAGTGGAATAGACATCAAAACCTCTGCCTATTGTCAATTTGTCTCATCGCACCACCACCCAAGAGACAGGTGTCAAATTACAGTGAAAAGGGTAGACAAAAAATGGATTGTGAATAGATTTAAAAGAAATGCATATCGGCTAAAAAATTAAAACGATAAAAAATATTTAACAATAAATTTGAAGTGTACGTATTGAACTTCTAATGGTTCGTGAATATGTAGGTTCAATAAGGTTGATTTCAAATAAAGAAATTGGCTCTTTAGCTAAGCAAATCATTTTTTCTCCTCGTGACAAGGAGTTGTCCCATGAAGATGGCATATTATGTTCCCAACAATATTTTTTTTAAGCATTTCTCACTGATTGCCTCAAATTTCCATTTAAAATGAAGTAAATCTCTTAGATATTAACTAGTATATATCCATTGTAATCATGATCTAAGGTGAATTTTTTTTAAGTACAAACCTTGAAAAAAGATTTACACCTCAAAAGTTTTGATCTATCTCTGTGTTAGTTTTATACTTAAGAGGAATATATCTATGTGTGTGTGTGATTTTTTGAATGATCCCCTTGGTCACTTGGATCAAGTGTAAACTACATAGCTTAAATAGACCAAATTCATTGAATAATATACATGAAAATAGACCAAAATGTAAAATAGTGAGACTACTTGAAATATTTTAACCATAAATTATTTTTTTCCCAAATTGTTTATATATGTATATATATGTCATTAAAATATTTTATTTATGACTCATTGATTTTTTGTATTTTAAATAATTTTTAAATGCCACATATCAATTTTATATCAAAAATTCAAAAATTGCACATTTCTCTAACTAAATACTTTGAATTATTTCTTATTTTGGATAAATATTTTATTTTATTTTTTCCAAAGAAAAATCATAATTTTATTCAGCCTGAAAATCAAGGGACAAAATTAACTTTTGTAGATGCCTAAAGGAATTCCTTTAGCTCAATCTTCCAGCAGAAGCCCAAAAAAAAGAAAAATAAAAAATAAAAGTTGCATGAATCTTTTGAAGAAAGTGTCAGCGAAAAACTAACACCCAAAAGAAAACCAACCAAAGAAAAGGGATAAACTGGGACTAAGAGAAAATGCTTAGTTACCCTTTTCTACTCTTTTTCTTCTCAATTTTCATCATCCTCCTTGATCAAGAATGGACGTTACAATGATTAGTTGGTTGTCTATTGTTTCCTTCCCTTATCTGATTCTGAGCTCTCAGAGGAATAAGGACGTTTGAATCCTCCAATTTCATTCTCCTTAGGCAAGCCTTGACCAAGATTCCTTTCCACACTTGGATTGTGTGAATCTGCTATCTATAAATATTTTATTATAGTCAACATTAAAATACCTTTTTCATATATATATATATGAAGTTGATATTGAAATATATTAGTTAACACAAATATTGTAATAGCTTATTTAAGTCTTCTATTGAATTTTGTTTTAAAGTATAAGAATTGTACATCTTCTTCACACTGAAAAGTGAAAACATAAGATTTTTTTTTAATTACTTTATTTTTTTAATATTGATATAGAACTATGCTACTTAACATGTACATCAAAATATTTTATTTATGGCTAAGAGTGAAATTTGAAATGTTTTTACCGCATCTCTTTCATACTTTGTTGGCGTAATTGGAACAAATTGAGGAGATCATCCATAGTAGGATGATTGATTTTTTATAATATTCTTAATTAAAATTAACCAAATATGTGTATCTATTTTTTCATAGGGAGGTCAGCCATAGTAAGATGATTGATCTTTCATAATACTCTTAATTAAAATTAACCAAATATATGTATCTATTTTGTTTTTATTTATATTGATATTGTTTTTTATTTAGAGAATATTTTATTTTTATTTAAAAAACATGTCAACTCTGTTTTAGACATAAAAGGAATTACACATCTCCCTACTGGGTTGTAAAATGTGCCTCGCAATACAATTTTGAGCTAAATTTCTTATTCACTGATCTTAAATTATATTTAATTCATTTTTATGTTTTTTTAATTGGAATTTCTTAATATTGTTGTAAGGCTCAAACTTGCTTAAAATAAAAAAGCCTTGGTGAATCCCCATGAATTGGACGGCTTTTGCTTAATCACTATGTGAAGTATAAAATATTATTGCCTGAAACTTATATGTAGAAAAAAAAAAAAAAAAAAAAAATCATAAATATGCATAAAACTTAAAATGATACACATAAAAAAAATCAATAACGGTCATCAAATTTTGAATCGAGGTACTGAACAAATTTAAAATTCCAAACCCACTAAGAACTTACTTGATAACGAGTAGAGGAAAATATGGCCTCCTAGATTACTACTTAAATGAGTGTAGACGAACTTAAAGGTCACCCACAAATATTGCCAGTTGGTAGGCCCCGCGAGATGCCGGTTCCCTTACGAGGAAGTTGGAACTTGGGACGCAACGGTACGGTGACTTGAATTACAAAGTTAGATTACAAAGGAAGTGTTAAGGAATTGGTTGAAAAAATGGGTTTCAATCCAAAGAAAAGAAGGGAAGATAACAATTGCAGTGTTAAAGGCTTGTTGAAAAAAAAGGTTTCCGATAAAGAAAAGGAAGAGATGACAAGAATTACATTGTAATTTTTAAACGGTTTTTGATAAATCCCGCATAAAGTTTATAATTTTCATTTATATAAAAAATGGTTACTGTTGTATTAATGGTTCATTTTTTTTAATTATTTTGATACACATGTTTATTTTTATTTTGGAATAGGGTTTTTAAGATTTTAATTTAATTTAATTATGAATAGATGATAGAAATTTCATATCTACGAAATATTCTAGAATATTTTTAATAATATTCACACATCAAAGGTGGTTGAGATTTATATTAAAAGTAGTTATGACTTTTCTACTCTTTTAATTAAAATTAATTAAAAAAAATGTCATATGAACAAGTGTCATACGAAATGAGTTATGGGTTTTTGGACATGTGGTATTGATAAGTCATGGTATTGGTCAATGGTATTATAGTGAAATCTATTTCTATATTATGAGTTTCCATGGTTAAGAATGTTGTTACATGTTTTTATATATATGTTTAACTTATATATTAATTCATTTATAATTAATAATAATAATAATAATAAAGTTATAATTTAATTATGTTTTATGATTTTTTTAAATCTTTGGCAATGTGAAATGTATTATGAAAGAAATGTTTTGATGCTTACTATGGATTGATGCATATTGGCATTTATCACTGATTTGATTTCACTTATATGGTTGTGCTAGGCTTACCTTTTTACAACAATGGTTCCTTCCCACTTTAATTCTACTTTTTAAGTGATCTACTTTTTTTAATCCTATTTTCTAATCCTACATTTTTAAGACAATGGTCATGAGGTGGATATGGTTATGAAATAGTTGAAATAAAATAATAAATGAAAAATTAAGGTTAGAGTCTAATCTCATCCCTTTGTGTGTGAAAACAACCAAGAATATATACTCTTTATTAGATTTTACTTATCCACTTAATTTTGACTCATCATAAATCTCATATTTTCAAATCTCATATTTTCAAGATTAAAAATATCATAAATGTAACTAAACTATAATTATATTTTAAATTATTACTAGTCTAGATCCATCTTAACTCTGGAACTATTAAGTGTGGAGAGGGATCAAATCTATTTTCACTCTAAAAGAAATTTGCATATCAAGAGATTTGATCTCTCTTAGTTTTATTTACCGGACATTATATTACAACATCTCTACCATAGAGGGCTAGAGAGTGTCTCTCCATACAGTTATTGATTATAAAAAGTATCTATATATATAAGTAATAGGAGTTCAATGACAATGGTCTTTTAATTAAATTGAAAAACAAAAAAGCATAACTACTTGATAACTCAATTATGTATTTTTATTATTACTATTTTTACCTTATTTAATATTATTAATAATTAAATTAAAATTATAAAAATACTATTCCAAAATAAACATATTTATTAATATAAAAATAAGTATTTCTATCGACTAATCATGTTCAAATATTCTTAAGATAATAAATTAATTAAAATGTGTAATTAATGGAAAGAGATTTATTCCGCTGAAAAAAACATCTTAAATGAAAATAAATAAATAAATTGGCGAACCATGTTTTATGGGATAATGAATTCAACACATTGTCTTCTTAATGGAAAGGGTTTGTTATCTAATTCATTTGAACAACTATTTTAGTATTCGTTATTGGATGGAATAAAATGACGTTGGTATCAAAATAATTTAATTTAGGCATGTTTTTAATTAATTGTTAGGGATAAATAAAAAATTATGGTGATATAAATATTAATATGGTAAAAGGTGTTTTTTATGGGAGGAAAATGTGATTTTTATTTGTGAAAAATTGGAATTGATACATAATATTTAAAAAAATTATAATCAAATAAATTTAATATGGGTTATAAATAAAATATTTTAATGTTTATATAAGTAATTTGTTAATATGGATTATATACAAAATATTTTAATGTTCATATAAGTAAAATATTATAATTATAATTAATATATATATATATATATAATATCTATTGAGATTAATATTTGTCAATTTCATCTTAAAGTAAATATTACTTAGATTTTTTTAGAATCTTATTTTTATGATAAAAAAGTGCTAATATAAGCAATTCAAGATTACCATAGTTTTGATGATGTGGGAGATTAGGAAGTTTATAGTATTGTAACACATCATTTTAAATTGAGTTATAATTTGGGTGTACGTAAGGAACTTTAGGAGAAAGTGTCTTCGTCTTCAACCCTCTAAATGTCACAAATATGACAAATTCTTGCATTTCATGAGAGCATCATGATAATGGGAGTGACGAGAGTATAAAATAGGAGTTTTCCTTTATCCCACAACCAACAAACTTTTACCTAATAGACACATTAATCCTAAGTGTATAAATATCCTAACAACCCACTTAAAAACAACTTGGGATAGGATTGAAGAATTTAAAAAGGTGACACAACGGGAGAATAAAAGAGGCATTAGAGCCTATCCCCCCTTAATGACAACTTCCTAAACTCCTGACATAGGAAGAAGTTTAGAAAGTTTCAGTTCTATAAGAGACTTTGTGAAAATATGCACAACTTGATCATTTGTAGGGAAAAAGTGCACTTTAATAACTCAATCATGAGTGAGTTTTATGATGAAGTGCATTTCTAATTCAATGTCTTTGTTGCTTCGATGGTAAACTGGATCTTTGGTGAGCTTTATGGCATTTTGATTGTCACACCAAAGGGTGGTCAAGCGTTGTTGCTAGAATCCAAACTCTGAAACGATCTATTGAAGCCATAAGACTTCTTGATTTGCATTAACCACTTTGTAGTATTATGCTTATACTAAATAAAGAGAAATGACCTATTTCTTTTTACAAGCCCAAGTGACAAGTCTAAAACCAAGATTGAAAACAAAACCTGTAGTAGAATTATGATCATTAGGGTCATTAGCCCAGTATGAATAAGTGAAACCAACTAATAAAGGAGTCCCCATTTAAATATAATGTATTCGAAATTGAACTGTACCTTGAATATATATATATATATATATATATATATATATATATATATATATATGTATATGTATATGTATATGTATATGTATATGTATATGTATATGTATATGTATATGTATATGTATATGTATTTCTATGTATATGTATATATATATGTATATAGATATATATACATATAGATATCTATATGTATATATATCTATATACATATATATATACATATACATATACATACATATACATATACATATACATATATATATATATATATCATTTTAATTACTTTCTAATGACTTCCATGTAGTGTTTGCATATAATAGGCAACAATATGAGCAATAAAGGAGATATCGGGATAGGTATGTGTCAAATATAAAAGGCTACCAAGTAGTTGATATTATAAAGTGGCATCAACTTTGGGTATAGTGTAGATGGTAGTAAGTTTGACTCTAAACTAAAAGGGAAAAGCGGATAATTTACAATCTTCCATTGGAAACGATGAATAAGGTCATGTGCATACTTAGATTGGGAAAAAGAAAATCCCTCCTTGGTTTTCAATATTTGGAGGCTAAGGAAATATTGCAAATATCTTAATTATGTCATTTACAACTTTTTAAGGCTTGAATTCTCATGGGTTAAAAGTTTAGGGTCACTACTAGTGAGGAAAAGTCATCAACATAAAGAATAAGGATTATGAGATGGCTTCCTACTTTGTTGGTGTAGACGTTGAGTTAAATGACATCTACAGAACTTGGTGTCAAGAAGAAATCTATCCATTTTTTCGTACCAAGCTTGAGGATCTTGTTTAAGACCATAGAGAGTTTTCTTAAGGTGGAAAATAAGGTTGGAGTCATTCTAAACATAGCCAAGAGGTTGTTCCATGTGGATTTCTTCTTGTAGATCCCCATGCAAGAAAGCACATTTAACATCCATATGATGGACCTCCCATCCATGTGAGGAAACAAGGGCTAGAATAAGGTAGATGGAATTCATTTTGAATCAGGGGAAAAGGTTCCATTGTCATCAACTCCTTCAACTTGAGAGAATCCTTTAGTAACTAACCAAGCGTGATGGCTTTCTACACTTCCATTTGATGCATACTCCTTTCCATATACCCATTTACATCTAATAAGTTTTCTTCCTTTTAGAAGAGGTACAAGTTCCCTGTAACACCCTCCTAGGTAAAATTAAGGAAGTGGAATCAACGACCTGAAACTTTATAAACCTCCCTCATGAGCAATAGGGCCCCCAGGAGCTATAGGACCCCCAGGAGCTAGACAACGACCCCAGGTGCCCAAATCCTGACTTAACTTGCTTTTGCACTGACTTGGACTCTTGGTCGCTTGCATAACAAGGAAAGAAAGTGATTGTAAGCCTCCAGTTGCATGGATAACCCTGCCTCCCAACAACTGTAGTCTAGATTTCCAAATTCTGTGCATGCGACCCCAAGATCTGAGCCACTTTTTCAGGGATAGGATCCATACCTCTGCCCTAAACTTGTTAGAACTTTCCATAATGATGAATGACAACAGGAAAATCCAATAATGAAAAACTTAGACAAGAAATTGACCTAATAAGCCCTGACCATGACAATCATTTCGTCAAACACATTGTAAGCATGTAATCTATAAGTTATAAATGCATATCTGAACATAGGGGTCTCATACTTATCTAAAAATCATCAAGAAGGTTTGATGCCCTCTAACAATAGTTGCAATAACATCTATTAGGTCATGTATTCATTAACCATTCATTTACTAATCAAAACATGTTGATAGCCATAACTAGAGGTTGTCATAAACCATGCTTATAACCAACATATAACCAGATATAACAATGATAGGACAACCATCAAAGCCACACCATAACAAGTACGTTTACTCATAAAATAAAAGAGGAAAATAGCTCTTATTAACATATGCAAAATCCAACCAAGTTAGGGACTTCCACGTACCACTCGACCATATATTGGGCTGAACCAAATCTCTCTTTCAGCCAATCACCCTCGTGCCATATTTCAAGAATGAATGTGGGACTCACAACAAAACAACCAGGGCTTCCTCATGCTTTACCGCAATCCCATCAAAATCAGTCAAGGGACTCCTAGGTCTGAAACCCTCACTTATACAATCGGGCTTTACTACAATCCCACCATTACCATTCAAGGGATTCCTAGGCCAAAATGAAAAACACACACTACTAGGCTTTACCGCAATCTCGTCATTACTGGTCAAGGGATCACTAGGCCATAAACAAGCTTGGATGCCTCCAGATTTCTTCACCAATACCTTGAGGAATTTTTCTGTCTCGACCCTTAGGATTTACCACAATCTTGCCATTATCGGTCAAGGGATTCCTAGGCCCTTGGGAACTTTCTGAGACCACCTCACTTGGTTACAAAACCATCTATAAATCCAAAGCTCAACCAGGTAAAGAACCCAAACACACCATGGCTATCTAGAAATGGTAAGGCAAAGCACAATGACAACAACATAACCAAATACACACATGCATGTACCATGCATGCCAAAACTTGCAAGGAAATGACACATGCAACTTGATACCAGCAACATAATCCCATTGTAGCCACTTGATATGACTCTTCCTTGCTTGATCCTTACTTCCCTTTTCTTTCTTGTCCTTCCTTTGCATTCCTTTCTCTAATGCTAGAGTGCTCCAAGAATGCTCTAAGTGTGCAAGAGCATGAGAAGATAGAGAGAATAGAGAAAGAGAGATCCAAAAATAAACTTAAAAAAGGTTGTGAACTGATCCTCGGAAACCTTTTTTCATTGATGACTCTCTTTTCTTTAATTTCCTCTATTTTCCTTCAATTTCCTCCTCACATGAAACTTGTGACCTTTCAACTTCCTTTTCTCCTATTTTCCATTATTTTCATAAATAGAACGCTAATTAATGCCACACACATTTTCAAAGGGGATTGTGGTTGAGTACAGACAACATGGTGAACCAGAGAACCTCAAATGTTGGGCAATTTTTCGGTGGTCTGGGCATTGCGATGATTTTGGTTGATCTGAACTTAAGCAAGAACACAACAACTTACAGATATAATCATAAACACAGAGATGAAACATAAAAACTCTTCATTTCATTAATAGAAAAATAATGAACTATGCTTACAAACCGAATGGAAATAAGATATCTCGGGCAATGGTAGTTTATCTCTGAGAAGAGATGTGGCGGCTACATGCCTCTGAATTGTGTTACAATGAGGCTCAAGTGCCTATTTATTATTGGAAAACATGAGAAAACCCTAAACAGCCAAAACCCTGACCCCAGGAGATGTAACACCAAGAGTTTGTGGGCCCAGTTTGGGTTAGTTGGGCAACCAACTTCCCAGGGTTGTAACTTGGTCATATTATCTCTGTTTGGCGCGTACGATACCTTGTTGGAAAGGTCTCTTTGAGTATTACAGGTTTCACCACATGCCCATGCCTATGGCTATGGGCGTGTTGCAGCCCCCAAAAAAATGTTGTTTAGGGGGTCAAAACTGCTTCGGACGTTTAGGACCCGAAAAACTACTAAAAATAGTAAATGCTGAAATGAACAAGGAAACAAATGAAATTGACTAGGGGGTCTAGGTGGAATAGGCGGGTGGCCACTAATATCCACCTAGATCATTCCTCCCCCTGGGGAAACAATGGTCCCCATTGCGTGCAGAGCCTCCATGAGGTGAGGAAAATTCTGTTGAAACTGGTCCCTAGTGAAGGAGTTGGCCTGCTTTGGCAACTCGATATAGTTGTATCCTTTGTTGGAAAGTGTTCTTGATCTGTGTGTCCATGATCTGATCAATTGTGGCCTGTTCCATGTAGTCCAAGTTTAGCTTTGTTGGTGTGAGTTGTTCTGCAATGTTAGATGTGTCCAAAAATGGTGGAAAGTATGGCTGAAGGCGATCTACATTGAACACTGGGTGCAAACCAAGGAACGGTGGGATTATGAGCTCAAAGGCATTGTCAACAATGACCTTGGTGATGGTGTATGGCTCATATTGGAGCAGGCAAAGCTTACGGTGGGGTCCATCACGGCGCTCCTTTTGCAAATGTAGCCAAACTTTGTCGCCCACCTGGAACTTGTGCGACACTTGATGTTGATCATGGTGCTGCTTGTACTTAGCATTGGCTCTGTCCAATATATCATGGACCTGCTGGCAAATGTGTTGAATACGATCAATGAAGTTGTTAGCCTTTTCAGCTTCGGACTGAACGTGAGCCAAATCTACCTGACTGGATGGAAATGGTATGGCCACATCAATGGGGCATAATGGCTGAAATACCAGCCCTCCTTGAAATGGGTTGTGGAGAGTTGTTTTGTACCTGTGTTGGACATAGGAGATACTTTCATCCCATGTGCATGGATGCTTCGAGTTGTACATTTGAAGAATGTGTATGATCATCTTGTTGACAACCTCGGTTTGGCCATCAGTTTGGGGATGGAAATCCATGGACTTAGTAAGTTTTGTATCCAGCATCGACTAGAGACTTTACCAAAATGCACTTATGAATCTGCTATCCAGATCTGAGACAATGGACTGTGGGATCCCAAAGTGTATCCATACTTGCTCAAAGAAGAGCTTAGCAGTGGCCTTTGTTGTGATACTTTTCTTGCAAGCCCCCATGATGGCCATCTTAGAGAATCTGTCAACGACCACGAAAATGCAATCATTGTCGTGCTTAGTAGAAGGAAGGACCGACATGTAATCCATGGAGATAGATTCCCAAGGCCAACTAGGAGTAGGTAGACGAGTATAAAAACCTTTCTTCTTGATGGTTGGTTTGGCAATGGTGTAGGCGATGCAGGATCTAATGTACTTCCCAACATCCTGACAAAGTTTCTTCCAATAAAAATACTTCTACAATACCTCCACTATTTTCTCTACTCTGAAATGTCCAGCAACCCGACTGTAGTGTGCCTCCCAAATCATCTTGGCACACTCACTTGAAGGAACACAAATGTGTCCCAGGTGGCATAATAGTGCATCCTGAAGGTGAAATTTTGGAACTTACTTCCCTTCCAGGAGTGTCTATATGCTGCCAAATTCTGGATTGCTCTTGTAAAGATGCGGCCACCTCGATGTCTCGTGCCCATAGGAGTCGAGCACAATGATAAGCGCCATGGACAGTGATCGGCTGAGGCAATCAACAACATTATTGGTGCTGACCTTATTATACTTAATGTTCAAATGGAACTGTTGCAAATAGGTGGACCATTTCTGATGGCGATCATTCTGCAACTTCCCTTGTGCTTGTATGTATTGTAGAGGTTGGTGGTCTGTGTGGATGACCATTTCCTTCCCCAGAATGTAATTATTCCATTGATGGCAGGCCTGCACAATGGAATACATTTCTTTGTTGTAAGTGGGGTACTTTCGGACTGTGTCTGAAAGTGTCTCATTGTGGTAAGCCACTGGATGCCCATGCTAAGTAAGAACCGCACCAATAGCATAGTCGGAGGCATCTATCTTAATCTCAAATGGTATTTGTAGGTCTGGTAATGTGAGCACTGGTGCATAAGAGAGGCGATTCTTCAACTCGCAGAACGCTTCTTATTGGGTTGCCGACCAAAAACACTTTTATTTCGCTCCTCCCTTGGTGACTTGACTTAAAGGCCAAGTGATATGGGAGAACCCCAACACGAACCTACAATAGAAATTGGCAAGACGTAAAAAGTTGTGGAGCTCTGTTAGAGTGGTTGGGGTTGGCCAATCCCGGATGACTTGTATCTTGGATGGGTCCACATGTACACCATGCTTATCAATGATGTACCCTAGATATTGAACTTGAGTCAGACAAATGGTGCATTTCTCCAAGTTAGCACATAGTTTGTGTTGGCGCAAGGTTTGAAGGACCTATTGAATATGGTGGAGGTGTTCTTCCCAACTCTAGTTGTAGATCAAGATGTCATATAAATACACCACCACGAATGCATTGGTGAAGGGTTGCAAGATGTCGTCCATCAGTCTCATGAAGGTTTCAGGGGCATTCGTCAATCCAAACAACATGACCAGCCATTCAAAAAATCCTCCTTAGATTTGAAGGCAATCTTCCACACATCTGATGGTTCGATAGGCACCTGGTGATAACCTAACTTCAAGTCATTCTTGCTGAAATATTTGGCCCCCTTGAGCTGGTCCAGAAGGTCATCAATCCGCGGGATTGGGTACCTATTCCAGACAGTGATCTTGTTCAGCACCTGATAGTCAATATAGAGCCTCTAGGTCCCAACATTCTTCTGTATCAATACAATCTGGCTCCCACAAGGTGATGAGCTTAGCCTGATGTGCCCTTTCTACAATAGTTCATGAATATGCCTCTTGATCTCATCATTCTCCATAACAGAGCGTCGATAGATCGGTCCATTGGGTAGTGGCGTGCCCGGGGTCAGATCGATGGAGTGCCTGACCTGACAGTGCAGAGGTACCCCTGTGGATGAGGTGAAAACATCCCTGTACTCCTCCACAACCTTGTCCATCTGTTGTTGTTGTGCAGAGGAGCCTTGCCTAGAAGTTGTGACCACAACCTTCTTCTTTTCGTAGGGCGAATCGTAAGGAAAATAAATTTCCTGGTTTGGGAAATGATCTTACTGCATTTCTTTGCAATGATCAAAGAGATGGCGGTAGGCGGGGCTACCTCCGGTATCTTGTACAACTTAATAGCCAAAGTAATAATCATATAGCAAGGTATAGAGTCATATAGATCATGCCACTTCCACAAGTATGGTAACTTGTCCTAACAATACATCACAAACTTCAAGTTGAGCAACATCACACAGTACCTCATTCGTGAAGGGCTTGATGCTATAGGGAAGGTGCCACTATTGGCTGACATGAAGTTCTCATCCTCAGTTAAGTCACCCGACGGTGTATAGTTGTGGATGTTATAGTCTTTAGGCCCAACCGCTTCACAACCTCTGCTGAAATGAGGTTCTTTTGGATCCTGCTGTCGACAATGAATTGCAGTGGAGAACCCTTCACCCACATCTATGATTGGAAGAGGCATTCCCCCTCCTCAGGATCTTCAGGCTCAATATTCTGGATCTTGGTGGTGGCCACAGTGGCACTAGGCTCTGCATCAATGATCTACTTCCCTTTATCAGTTACCTTATCGGGTTCTGATTCAGAGTCAGAACCTACGTATGGTTCAGAAGCCTTTAGCTCGGCCACCAGTGACTACTTGGCGTGACACTCACTTGTATTGTGAGTCAGCTCTTATGGAACTCACACCATTTTCCCGTGTCCTTCTTCATCTTCGGGGTGTTGTTCTTTTCTTGCGGCTTCGACGGGCTATCCTGGGTAGCACTGCCTTGGCTTGGTCCTTTATTCTGTGGTTTGAGGGTTCCTTTTCCTTGCTTTGGATTCGCATATCCAAAGTCTCGCTTCTTCTATTTAAACTTCTTCTCAATCTTGACAGCATCCCAATACGTCGTGCCAAGCAAGGAAATGTCCAGGAACTCCATCTCGTCCTGGATATACATGTGTAGATAGTCGCAGTACTTGAGCACCAAATGCCACTCAGTATCCTTGATACCCAACTTCGTGTGAAAGGTATGGAAAGTATTTGTGAATTCTGACACATCTTGGTCCCTTCCCTGCTGTAGCATGGTTCACTTTATGTATTTGTCTTCATAGCTCCCGACATGGTAATATTGTTCTTTGATGGCGTCTCAGAAAGAATTCCAAGTGGGTGCGGATGAAAACAACAAGGTTTCACTCTCGTCCTTTTGTTCACAATAGGTTTCCCACCAATCCTTGACATGTGGGGCGGCTTTAAGAAGTGCAAAAGTAATCTTTTCCCAATTGGAAAAGTCATGAAATGAAAAATATCCTTCTAATAGATTTAACCATTTATCTACGGCGTTGGCATCTATCAGGCCTTCGAATATGGGAATATCAAAGTTAACTTATACCTTAAAAGGAGTGGTGCCTCCAGAGTGGCTGTTGGATGAATATGCATCGCCTATGGGTAGCCGTCGAAGGATCTGGGAAAAGTTATCCATCATCGCGTCCCTTTGTTGCTCGAGGGCTTCCTCGAGCAACATTTTGAAAGGATCTCTTGCCCCCTCATCTTTCTTTTCTTCTGCCATGGGAGGTCGTTGGGTTTTTTGAGGTTGATCTTGCAATGGTTCAACCAGATCAAGCCCTAACTCCTTATACCCTGACCTCGTTGGGGACATCCAAAAAAATAGAGAAAAAGGAGACCGCTTTGATACCAACAATATGAACTTTAGCAGGAATGCAACAACTTATAGATATTATCATAAACACAGAGATGAGGTAGAAAAAAACTTCATTTCATTAATAGAAAAACACTGAACCATGTTTACAAATAGAATGAAAATAAGATAGCTCAGGCAATCGTAGCTTATCTCTGAGAAGAGATGTGGTGGCTACATGCCTCTTAACTATGTTACAATGAGGCTCAAGGGCCTATTTATTATTGGAAAACATGAGAAAACCCTAAACAACCAAAACCCTAACCCCAAGAGATGTAACACCAAAAGTTTGTGGGCCCCATTGGGGTTAGTTGGGCAGCCAACTTCCCAGGGTCATAACTTGGTCATATTATCTCTGTTTGGCGTGTACGATACCTTTTTGGAAAGGTCTCTCTGAGTATTATAAGTTTCGCCACATGCCCATGCCTATGGCTATGGGATTTGCAGACCCCAAAAACCACCGTTTAGGGGGTCAAAATTGCTCCGGAAGTTCATGACCCGAAAAACTGCGAAAAATAGTAAATGTTGAAATGAACAAGGAAACAGATGAAATTGACTAGGGGTATAGGTGGAATAGGCGGGTGGCCGCCAATATGCACCTGGATCATTGTTGGCTGCCTCATTTCCATCATATATAATACTATCAAAATTAACATACAAAACATAAGGCTCCCAAACGCCGAGATTGCAGCTAGAATGAATAATAATTATGAGATAAAACCAAGTAGTAAAACCATTATTCCATGCCTTTTGTTGAGCTTGGGAATCCAAAGTTGAATTCGATTGACACTCCAACATGCATAAGGCCACTAGAAACGCTACAAACCCAAAAATCCACTGATAAGTAGCCAAGTAGAAACTCCTTATGCCCTTGTCCCAATTGTGCTTCCACTAGGTCGGCTTATCTTCATCACGAGCTCCCCAAGCTCCTTATCTAGGTCACTACGAAAACACTCTCAAACTACAAATGCATGCTTCTCTCTACAACTTGGCTTCTTGCTTAATCAAGGCAAGATAGAGTTTCTCACCACCACATACAATGCCACTTTCAGGACTGCAAAGCAGCAATATTGCCACCATGCATGCTTCAAAACCACGGTAACCTCACCCATCGTCCCATCAACTGAATGAACCATCACGCATAATGAAGGAGAAATCAATTCGCACAAGGGTTGCATTGTAGAGGATTGCCACGCCACCCCACCTTAATTTTCACCCCCATTGAGGTGTGTATATATATATATATATATATATATATATATATATATATATATATATATATATATATATATATATAGTTAACATGTATATTTAAGTAGTTTATTTGAGTATTATACACTCAAAAGTAAAAATATAATAATTTTAAAATTTTAATTACTTTATCTCTTTTTAAAATTGATATAAAATTATGTGCTCATAAGTACATTGAAATATTTTATTTATGGATGAGAGTGGAAGTGAAATATTTTCATGTGATATTTAGTTCAAACTTAGTTTTAATATCAAAATTTCATTGAGTGAGCACACTCAAAGTAAGATTATTGATGTTTTATAATGCTTTTAATTAAAACTAACAAAAAATGTATATTCATTTTTGTTTTTTTATTATAGCCAACTTTTTTTAGAGAATATTTTATTTTTATTTTAAAGGGACACTTTTCAATTTGTGGTTGAGCACAGAAGGAATTACGCATCTTTCTCATTTTGGGATAGATAATACACCTCTCTACGTAACAACTCTCTATTTGTATTTTAAGAAATTTAATGTATCTGAAATCTTATATGATCTAAATTGGATCATTATATTGTTTGTCATCCATCTCGATGTATTTGGATTGGAAAAAGTGGAGGAATCAACTCATGGGACCATTTTCACCAGTGGAACCCAGTTTGGCAAAACATTGTCTGAGACCTTCCGAGAGTATTTTGAGGCATCAAACAATGTTTTTTAGGGGTAAAAATTGGTGCTTAAGCGCCACAACTTTTCATGATATTCTACATACAAAGATCTTTCTAACGGTGTAAGAAACACATCAATCGAAGTTTGTATGCAAAATTTATGCCACTCAGAATTTGACCTTCCCATTTTCGCGCCTACAGTTCAAGAGGATGTTGCGTCAACCCCCATTATTCATGGAAAAGGGGCTATCCACGTGATTGTGATGTAAAAGACTCTAGATGATTCTATATTGTAACTCTAGTTAAGAGTTGATGTAGTCAAACTTAACCAATAGTAGGATATCGGGTTGTGTTATAACCGAGCCACTAGGAGGAACATGCATTCCATTCTTTCAAGAGCATTTTGTTCCATAACTGAGCAAAGATAGCTAGGAGAAATAGGAGGTAGAGCACACATAGAGGATCAATGCACTGTAGCAGCCCACAAGCCACAATCATTATTCTTTGTACCTGCAATCTTATTTCCCAGATAGAGAAAGAGAGCGACGTAGCCTCACCTTCCACCTGGGTTTCTCCCAAAAGGGTTTCTTAGAGCATATTTGATGTCTTATGTGTGTGTGTGAGAGATTATTTTGTCTTATGTGTGTGTGTGAGCTTTAATGTGTCTTCTGCATAATTTTCATTCGCATGCATGGACTAATTACAATATACAGATCTAGATGTTTTAATAAAACTATAATAGTGTAGAAATTAAAAAAAATTAATATAATATTAGCAGATCTGTTGTGACGAACTATCCAATGGAATATCCATGACAACTTATGGATCATTATAGATCTAGAGTTAAGAATTAAGATATATATACTAATATATTTTAAAAATATACATTCCATCAAACTAATAATTTTTTTTTTTATTAAACCATGAAAAAAACATAATCAAGGTCAATATAAATCTTATCATCATTTGTCATTACTTGGTTATCGATCAAATTGATTCATGTAGCCATGAAAAATATTAGTGAAGGTGAACACTTTAGTATATCAAATCTTTAACTGAGTTCACTTTTTAGATAATAATATGATTAAATTTGAAGAGAGATTATATTTTATTTGAAAAAATATTTTTATTTTTAAGTTATATATATATATATAAAAGTCAAATAGTTTTAGGTAAATTCATTTTATAATATTTAAATTAAAATATTTTATAAATTATTATAAAATGCAAACTCAAGATAAGATTATAACTATTTTTTTTATAATCAATTTAAATTTATTTTAGTTCTGAATTTGCCAAGTACATAGAGGGATCAATTCTCTTTTCATTCTAAAATTTTTTTTGCCAAGTACATAGAGGGATCAATTCTCTTTTCATTCTAAAAAATTTTGCATCTCAAGAGATTAGATCCCTCTCCGCACTTAGTAGATCCGAAATTAAAATAAATCTAAACTAATTTAATTATTAATCTTAAATAATTAAAATTAAAATTAAAATTATTATTTTTTGTTTTGTATTATTTTTATTTTTACGTAATTTAATTGAGTGAAAATATTTAACAATACACATAGCATTACAACATGTCAGGCTAAAAATCACCTCTCTACAAAATTATGGAATTACAAAATATCATATAAAAAATTTTAAAATTCAAACTCAATATAACATTATAATCATATTTTATTAAATTAAAATTACATAAATGTTACCTAGTAAAATTGAATCCTAAATTGGACATTCAAGTTTAATTACATTTAACCTTAAATAAACAAAAGAGAGTAGCCATGAAAGAAATTATTTTAGCGTCCACGAGGTTAAAGATAGCTTAAGATAGCCTACGAGACAGATTGCTTCTTCATCTCCTTGATGTATTCCACCCTTTTTCTATAAAGCTTGTATTACATAAGCTAAATTGATTTGAGTGAAACTTCTTGTAATATTTTATCATTTATTCATTATATTGTATGTTATAGTGTATGAATTAATTAAACTAGGGGTCATTGACAATTCCTATCGTGCATGTTGTGCAAATCTCGTTTTAAATCATGTCCCTAGATATACTTCTATTTTAAGAGGGTAAGTCTTACCATTGTTAAAATGGCTTTACTAAGTATTTTAAAAGACATAATATTTTTTACAATGATTATACTAGGTATTATAAAAAAAGGTGAGGCGGAGGATTTGCTCGAACCATCAAAAAAAATTCAAAAAATCTTGTAATAGCAATATTTGAATCATGTTTTTTTATGGTGGAAATAGATTCAACACCATTAGAAAGTTGTGGATCACCCAAAATCTTGAAGTTTGACAGCTATAATTTGAATTTACAAAAATCCCTATTAAAGTTATCAAAATATTACCAAAATTTTCATAATTTTCAAGGCAATCCTACCAGATTTTATCAAAATATTACCATAATTTACATAATTTTCAAAGCAAAAAATAATATGATTAAACTACTACCTTAAAAATATATAATATTTTATATATATATCTATAATGTTTAATTAAAATTTAAAAAAAATATATGTATATAATTTTTTAAAATCTCAATATCACATATAGAAAAGAAATATAACAAGCTTGTGTTAGAAAATATGTAAATCTAACCATGAGGGTTGAACACCGTCTTCTAAGAAAATATATATATATATATATATATATACATTACTGTTTTTTCAACCACAGTAAATGTATAAATTGAATACCGTTTCATATATATGTTGAAATAACATTATTGTGTTTTTAACAAAGTAAATGTATAAATTGAATATTATTTAAGAATAAAAAATCAAACTTTCATTATAGAATTTTGATCCTCGGTTTCCAATGGCTTTCGTTTGTATTGAGTATGAAGAAAGAAAATGCACATGTGGGATTACTAAAGATAAAGAATTTGATAGGCACCCTTCATAAATATAAACCAGCAAAGCAACAGAAAAACCATGCAAGCTAAGTATGCATAAAAAAAGATGTGGATAGGGAGCGATGATGCTAAGTGCTTTCATGTATTGTTTGTAAATCTAAATATCAAAAGAAGATAAATAGTTAATTTGAATGGGAATGGTTATTACTTTTTGAAAGAGTTAAAGATAATAGTTTTTGGTGTAGTCTAATTATTTAATTTTTGGGTTGATTTTTTGGTATATTTTTATATCTAAATTTACAACAAATGTATTAGAATAACATTTTTGAAATATGAATTTTACATAATTTTAGTATTTGATTTTTTTTATAATAATTATATAACTTTATTTAAAGAGTATCAATACGTGATAGTGTATGTCAACTTTTAAATCTAAAAAATTACAAAATCTAAAAATTAACATATACTATCTCAATATATTAATGGAACTATAACTCTAGAAATATTGATTGACAACGGAGTTGTCTATAATGCGACTTTTTGGAGATTCGGGTGACGGAATCCGGCGGAAGAAATTGAGGTTAAATCTTGATTGGTTGCAGTTAAAATGGTTTTTTAACTGCATATTTGGATTCAGCACCCTCTAAAACCCCTGGGACTCTTTCATTGTGCAGAAACTAGCTATCAAACTTGCGATTCCAATAAATTCCTGCCGGATTTCGACTGGAAAAACCGGCCAGAAAAGCTTTCAAAAAGTCGCCTTATAGACAACTGCATTGACAACTACATTTTTTTAAATATTCATGGTAAAAACAAACATTTTTTTACCGAAACAACCTTAAAATTCCACAATTTTAAAGTGATTAAAATTCCAAAAAAAAATCCCACCAAGAATGATCGATTCGAAGAGCCCTTTATGTGTAGACGGTTCACAAAACTTGCACCTCATCTCCAAGCTGTGGGCAGTCCTTAGTGATGATGACATCGGTGGAAGATATTGAATGTGGCAGACCTCATACGACACATTTGATTGTGGGAGAGGAACATTAGTGAGAAAAGCAAGGTTTTTGTATTTTTCGAAGATCCTCTTCCAAAGATGGGCTTAAAACTTTACACTCCTCGACAGTTTCCCAAAGAATTTATCGCTTCAATATGCAGACAGTTCTGCATTCTCAGAACTCCATAAAATTCACCGTACAGTGCCACTGCTTTAACAAATCAAATCACGAGAAAGGCAAACAAAAACTCAGTGATCACATGGACCGGTGTGGGCCACAAGGCCCACCACTTGCTATACATATCAATAAGAAGTTTTATGGGGGCCACCTTACAACTAACTCCAACTTGAAGCAAAGAATACATAAATGACAGTTCCTGACTGGCTGCCCACTGGACGGAGATGGTAAATGAATTGCCATTAACATCACACTTCACTTTTAGAAGCAAAATAACGACAACACTACATTGGTGAGAGCCGACCCCACAGACTCAGAATATGATTTCAACTTGCAGATTCGCACTGCAATTTGTTGAAAGTGATTTCCGACATTGCTATCTTCCGGACTCCTGTGTTGTCAATGCTCCCATCTACATTCCTCTAAATCACCCGTCCTGTTCAGTTGGGCCGCGGCCTGAACGGGGACTTAACACGTTACGACAGAAGGAGCGATGGTCACACCATTATTTCAAAAGCTTAGTTGTAACATCGATATTTTGGAATGTAGTGAATGAGGTACGTAGAGAAAAAACAGACCACGTGGGAAGCACGCAGTTGTGTAGCAGCAGTGGCCAGCCACTGGAAATATATCCGGTATGAGCAGTTAATGGGCAGGGGCGGTATATGCACCATTGGATTTGATTAAGCAGCTAGATTATCTAATGCAATTGTCTATAATGCGATTTTTTGGAAGTTTTTCGGTAGGTTTTTCCGGTTAAAATCCGGCAGCAATTTATTGGAATCGCAAGTTTGATATCTAGTTTCTGCACAATCAAAGCGTCCCAGGGGTTTTTCAGGGTGCTGAATCCAAATATACAGTTAAAAACCCATTTTAACTGCAACAAATCAAGATTTAACTTCAATTTCTTCGCTGGATTCCGTCACCGGAATCTCCAAAAAATCGCATTATAGACAACTCCTTATCTAATTGTGAGTATATACAGCCCTTGGGCATTAATGGCCGTCCAATAGGCTGGATAACTCTGGCTGAGATAGCGAGCGTGACCAGGTAAATTTAATCTTCTCTTGAGTCACAACTCACCATTACCAACGTTGGAATTGACTCACAACTCACAATCACCAAGGTTGGAATTATCTCTTGACTATAATATATTTTTATCTTCTCTACTAAATATCACTTTATTCTTATTTAATAATCAAGATGAAAAAACACTAAACCAATCATAAACTTAATGAATAATGTTCCAGAACTTTTTATTCTAATGCTTCAAGGGGTTTGTAAGATAATAAACTATCTATAGAACATATTAAATAACTAACAATTATAATCTCCTCCAATATTGAATATTTGGAGTTTAACAAAGAAGCCAAAATTTCAAATAATTAAATTATGTTTGTTTTTAAAGGTTTGTTTACTGGGGTTTGCTTCTTTTCTTCACCGATTTTCTAACAAGTTTTGTTGGAAATCCAGTAAGAATTGGAAAATCACAATTTTAAGTGGTTAAATATATATATTCTAGAATAATTTATTTCAATTATTGAATTTAATTTCATCTTAAACATATAATTAAAAAATATAATATTGTATGTTACTAGTAATTATGTAAAAAAGAAAAAAATCATTTTTTAAAATTAATTTTAATTTATATAAGAAAATATATATTACTAGTACAATCACATTAATAAATTTGGTTTGCAAATGTAAATAAACCTTTGTCCTAAGGATGAACCACATTAGTTAGTTTGAAACATCGACCAAATAATATTAATGGGATTAATCCGCGTGCTTGCTAAATATATCGACCAAATTAATTATAATCTATTTATTAATATTAATATTTATTATTATTAATAGTATCATATATTAACATTTATTATATTTAACCTTATATATTATTAATATTAATATTATCCTACGATGATAAATATTATTAATTAAACTGATTAATTATTAATAAGATTAATATAAATAATATAAATATTAGTATTAAAATTAATAATAATAATTAATATTGATTAATTATTATTATTATAATAAGTATTAGTTATAAAAAATTATAATAATTAATTATTAATAATATTATTATAAATAATAACAATTAATAAATAAAAATAATATAGATATTAATATTGAAACTAGTAATTATTAATTATTACTAAGGCTTATTATTATTATCAATTATGAATTATTATTTAATTTTTAACTATATAATAAAAATTAACTATTTAATAATAATATGAATACATAATAGTAGCATTATTAATCATTAATTATAATTATAATAGTATAAATAATATTATAAAAATTATACTAAATTATCTATAAGTTCTTAGTCATATATTAAATAACTAAAAATTATAATCTCCTCCCATATTCAATATTTGGATTAAAAAAAAGGTTAAAATTTCAAATAATTAAATTGCGTTTGTTTTTAAAGGTTTGTTTGGATTTTCCAATAAGTTTTGTTAGAAATCTCGTAAGAATTGGAAAATTACAATTTTAGGTTGATGAATATCTATTATTCTAGAATAATCAATTTTAGTTATTGAATTTAATTTTATCTTAAATATATAATTAAAAAATATAACCTTGTATGTCACCAATAATTATGTAAAAAGGAAAATAAGTTTTTTTTTTAATTAGTTTTAATTTATATAAGAAAAAAAAAAAATATATATATATATATATATATATATATATTTTCCTATGGAAAAAAGTCGTAATTTCTATTGATATAAAGAAATTAAATTTTGTAGATGCCAAGTGCATATGCATATGGAGGCAAAGATGCCTGACGAGTTCACAAACTATAGATCGTAAGGAATGTCTGTAATATCTCCACGCAGGGAGTCCACTAAGACTGTACTAGTTGTTACTGATATAAGTTGATCAAAAAATAAGTCCTGCTCTACGCAGAGAGCAACAAAAAACTGTACGTTACCAAAAAAATGAGTTGTAACTCATGACAAAGTAGTGGAAATATATACATATAATACAAGAGCTGTTCTATATATATGAGGGCCTTATAGCCCATTGTCTATAGGATCATCAAAAGGTCTATGATAATGCTGGTAGAAAGTTCCATCTATCTCCTCCTGTATCAACCAGTCATTTCCTTGTCTATGCGCTGCCTCTTTTGATAGTTGATCTGCTTCTGTGTTTTGTTCCCTGTAAATGTGTTGACAGACAAAGGAGTCAAAAGATGTAATCAGTCTTTTAGCTTCATCTAATATATGCCTCAATGAAAATGCATAGCAATATGATGCATCATTCAGCCAGTTGCAAATGATTTTAGAATCTCCAAAAAGTTGTAGGTGTCTGCACTGTTTTTGCAATGCAAAGTGTATAATATGTTTTGCTGTGCAGAGTTCAGCAAAATTATTGGTGCCCCTGCCTAAGTTAATTTGGATCTTGAAGCAATGAGATTCATTAAGGTAAAGGATGGCTCCACCCCCACAGCCTGCCTCCTGAGCAGAGCCATCAAAATATGCCCAGGGCTTAGATTTGTCAATGTTTTCAGGTCTGATAGTGCGGGGAGGGATACTGGTATCCTCATCTGGAAGCAAGTCAAAATCGGCGATCGTATGGTGCAAGATGACAGGCCAATGGGGGGACTTGTAGTTGAAAATGGACTGGTTACGAGCTATCCAAAGTGCCCAACATACTAGCAGTGGCATATTAATGTATTTTCCTGTGTGATTTTGACACCATAAGTTCCATGCATCCATGAGATTGTGCCCCTGCCAGTTTTTTAAGGTAGGATAGTGAGTGATGATGGATTGCCAAAATTCCATTGCTATAGGGCATTTTAGGAAAAGATGTGCTCTGTACTTTCTTCATCCTTGCGGCACAAGTGGCACCAGAAAGGGCCATAAAATGATCTCTTCATCAGGTTGGTCCCGGTAGGGATCTTGTCAAAGAGGATGTTCCACATCAGTAAACGTGAGCGGGGGGCTGCCTTGAGCTTCCAGAGTATTTTCCAAGTTGGAAGGATGTCCTGTGGCCTGTAAGATTCCATAAGCCTTATATAACCTTGCCTCGGGGTGTATACTCCATGTTTTGCAAAGGCCCAGATTATCTCATCCGTCCATCAGTGAGTCGGATGTGTGCCTGGGTGAGGGCATCCGTGTAGTCCTGCCATTCATGCTGCCACTGGACCGGTATCTCCAAATCTCGTGCCGATACCCATGCCTGCTGAAGAAAGGAAGAATTGTCGTTGTCGCCGATGTGCTTGATGTGTGTAACTCCTCTGCTATGTAAGTATCTTAATAAGTCTGCAGATAGTCTATGGGCATTGCCACAGCCTACCCACGGGTCCAAACTGATTCAGACAACATTGCCTTCCTTGATACGCCATGTAATGCCTTCACGCAAAAGAGGAAGTGAACCGATGACCGCTTTCCAGATATTAGATATGTTATGTCTTGTTTCATGCTGCTATCGGAACCAATCCATCAGATTCATTGGCCTGATGTACTTCACTTGTGCAACTCGGGACCAGAGACTGTTAGTGGTGATGAGCTGCCAACCGAGCTTGGCCGCTAATGCTCTGGAAAATAGATCAAGCCTCTTGATGCCCCACCCTCCCCATCTCTTGGGTTTTGCAATGGTATCCCATTTAACCCAGGCAAAAAGCTTTCCCGGTTGGTGTCCCTTCCATAAAAATCTACAGCATATACTTTGTAATCTACTCAAAATACCTTTAGGTATCCAGGCCAGGGTCATCCAGTAGACTGGAGTGGCTTCAATCACTGCTTTGATGAGAATCAGTCTGCCTGCCCGAGAGAGATATTTATGGTACCATACCTGTAGTCTTTTTTCCACTTTCGCAATGAGCCAAGTCCAGTCCGCAATCCTGTAACCGAGAGGCTTTAGTCTAAATCCCAGGTATTTTATACCCTCTTCCAAGTTCAAAGAGGTGAACGGGAAGCGCTGTGTTGAGTATGTGATCTCATGTTGTGTGCAACCAACAATAGTAATCGTGGATTTGCTGTCATTTATCACCATCCCTGTGGCTTGTTGAAAAAGAATGAATAAGTTTTGGAGGGTCGTGGTGTCCCCAATACTGCCATTTAAGAAAATCAGAATGTCATCAACAAATAATAGATGAGTGAGATAAAAAATTTCAGCTATTTTGATGCCTGACAGTTGATTTCTATCTCGAGCAGATGTAATAGTCCTACTTAGTCCTTCCATAATAAGTAAGAATAGCAAGGGCGAGAGAGGGCATCCCTGTCTGAGGCCTCTCTCCGAATTGAAAAAGGATGTAGCTTCCCCATTAAGTAGCACACTGTAAGATACATCAGTTATACAGCTCATTATCCATTTGATGTATGCAAAAGGAAATCCAAGATGGGTCAGCAGCAGTCTGATGTAGAGCCAATTTGTTCTATCGAAAGCCTTGGATAGGTCCACCTTTAGTATCATTCCTTTCTGCTTTTTGAGCTGCATTGTATGCATGAGTTCTTGTGCTGTAGCAATAGCTTCATGAATCTGTCTGTGGTGTAGGAAGGAAAATTGCTCTGGAGATATATGACGAGATAGAATAGGCTTCAGACGATTGGCAATGATCTTGTATAGACAATTACAGAGGGATATGGGGCGGAAATCATTGAATGAGACGGGATTGTTCGATTTTGGAATAAGTGCTATGAATGTGGATTTGATGGCTGAGGATATTCTGCCGCTCCTTCTGCAGTTCTCCACGATCTTGAGTAGGTCATTCCCCAGGATATCAAAGAAAGCAATGTAAAACTCAATGGTCCACCCATCTGGACCTGGGCTTTTATCTTTTTTAAACCATTTTAAAGTTGCCTCCAGTTCTTCCATGGTTACTTCCTTCAGTAGATCTTCCGTGTCTTCTTGTAGTACAAACCTGGGAAAATGTTCAGCCACCCGCATGATCTCCATGATGTTTACATCTCTAGGGGCTTTATATATACCCCTAAATTGCTCTGTAGCTAGCCTGGCCAGATCCCTCTGAGTTGATACTGTATGTCCCCGCTCATCCCGCAATTCCCAAATAGTATTAATGGCTTTGCGCCCATTGGAAAATTTATGATAAAACTTCGTGTTATCGTCTCCCTCGGTGAGCCATATTGCCCTGCTCCTAAGCCTCCAACTTTCTTCTCTTTCCTTCAGAATATGTGAACGCTTCATGATGAGGGAGGAGTAGTGTTCTTTGCTCTCAGGAGTGGGGAAGGTGCCATTTGATGTGTCCTCATGCGAAGCGATGACCCTTTCTGCCTCCCTCAGAGTATTGTCATCACAGATACGCTTCTGATGTGCCCAGATTTTAGAGATCCTCTTAAGTTCAGATAATTTCCTAATGAAGCCTTCAGTATGACCCTCACCTTCCATAATAGGGTTGGTCTGCCAATAGTTAGATACCAACTGTATGTATGATGGGTCCTTTAGCCAAGAGGAATTAAATTTGAAGGGGCTCCTGATCTTTTGATTTATGTCGGCCATTTCCAAGAAAATTGGTCGATGGTCAGAGATGCCACCAGTTCCAACCCATTGTCGAATGCGGGGAAGTCTGTTGAGAAGAAACTCCTTGATGAGGAACCTGTCAAGTCTTCTGGCCAAGCTTTGATCTCCACTGCGGTTGTTTGTCCAAGTATACTGTAACCTGGCTGAAGGTATGTCCACCCACTGATGTTCCTCGAGTAGATTGGAAATAGTATCTGATAAGGAGTCTACCTGAGCCGAGTGTCCCCAAGATTCACAAAAACCCATTGAAAAGTTTAAGTCCCCTCCAAGAATAATGTTATCTGCCTGTAGAAGGTCAGATTCAAGTAAGGATCTCCAATAGTTAGCCCTGTCTGCACAAGGACCATAGACATTCATGATGCGAATATCCATCTCAATGGAGTGTGCAAAAATGTCCAACCCAATGAAGCCTCTGCCTCCCCAAATATTTCTGATCTCCAATGCTTTGTTACTTATCCCAATAGCTGAACCTCCTGATCTCCCAGACGCATCCAAAGCATGAAAGGTCCAATTGGGCAGCCAGGAGTTAAGAGTGTGGATTAGAGGTTCAGCTAAACAGAGGGTTTCTTGAAGAAATATAATGTCCGACTGAGACGAGGTGAGCAGTCTCCTGAGCGCTAGTTTTTTGGGCAAGCTAGCAAACCCTCTGCAGTTAAAAGATAAGATCTTCATGTAGGGTGAAAAAGAGGGCCATTCTTCGCTCTAAGGGCCCTGAAAATGGTTTGCTGTCGCCCAAGGGCAACTTCTTCATCTGCAGTGTGTCTAGCTTTAGTGATGCGAGAGGGTCGGCCTCGAGAGTTCTTATGAGTGACAGGGGCGGCCTCAGAGTCCAGACCAATGGCATCAAAGCCTCTATCCTTCGATCGAGATCGAAGAGAGTACCGGGGAGATACAGAGGGGGAGGGGATGGGGTGAGATGAGTGAGAGGAAGATGTCAGGGATGGCAGGCAAGGGGATGTGGCGGGAGAGGGGAGAGGGAGGGAGCATATGAGGGAGGATGGATGGGTGTGGCCCTGGGATCTATGCAAAACCACAGAGGTCAAAAGTGCCGATAGAGAAGACGTGCATATGATGTGATGAGATGCAGTACCATCAGATATGCAAGACACAGGAGGCAAGTGAGAGGGGGATGAAAGCAACATACCCGTCGTCGCGATGTCCTCCTGTTCAGTCGCTGAGTGTACTGGAGATGGCGAAGGTGGGTGAGAAACTGAGCTTTCTTTTACAGCTTCCGCATTATCAGGTAAACCTTGGGGTTCTCCAGCGACTTTTGCACGCTCCTCTTGACTCTTCTCAGTATTCTGCCGAGGGGGATGGTCCAAGGGATGCTCGGACTCCCATCCCTGTACATTATCCCTGCTTTTCTGGAGGAGTGGACAATCCCTGTATAGATGTCCCACTTTGTGACATCTGCGGCAGCGATACGGGATACCTTCATAGTCAATTATCTGTTTGCGAGTTGTGTCCCTCCATTGTATGGTGATGAACTCTTTTAGTCCTCCCCTGGTGTCCAGATTGATAAGAATCCGAGCATAAGCCATCATGCCTGTGTGCTGGTAGGATTTATCATAGTCCATGTAGGAGCCTATCGCATTGCCAATCCGCCTGAAGATATCTTCTGACCAGTATTGCAGTGGTAGGCCTGGGAGTCGAATCCAAACAGGTCCAATGCCTATCTGCTCTGTCTCGGGGTCAAATAGGGGAGTCCAACGCTTAAGGAGCACCGGGGCATGTTCAAAATGCCAGTAAGAGGACAAGACCCAATTGGTGTGATCAGCACGAGCGAATCTCAACGCGAACCATCCCCTCACGAATGTTTGCACGAAGGGGATGTCCACCAGATGTTGACCCCAAACTTCAGTTGCCCAGGACTTCAAGCAAGCAGCCGTGTAGTTCCGACCTCTGATGCGCCCAACCAGTACCCTGTCAGCAAATTCCATTGTCTCGCCCCACTGTATGTCCTCCTCTAGTCTGAGAAAGATGTCGTCCGCCTTGGACTTGAAACACCTGTACTTCTTTTTAGGGCCCAGTGGAGGAGGTAGGTTATGTGGCCGGCCCGGGGAAGGGGCTGTAGCAACCGGGGGGTAGGGTTAGGGTACGAGGAGGATGGGTTAGCGAAGCCCTCAGTGACAAGGGGGGTACCGGCGAGCGGAGGAACAGTGGTGAAGCTGCCAGACGGAGGGGCGTGAGAGACTTGTGAGGTAAAACCGGCCGAGACAATGGGTAACAAAGGGGGCAAAAACGGCCGGGTAAAAGTACCAGACGCCGAGGGATCCAATCCAGGGTTAGGGTTCAAACAGCTGGAAACGAAACCAAGGGTTGCCGGAGAGTGAGGGGGGGTAGAAAGCGCAGGCCAGGTTGGAGGGACATCCGGGAGGACCACAGGATATGACCGCGACTGTTCCCCAAGAGAATACGAAGTGTAATTCTCGGTGAGGCCAGAGTTGTACATACCTTCTGATGTGGAGAAGGAGGAGCGCCAGATGGATACCCCCTCCAGCGGGTCTTCAGTGTAATCAACGGCTTCGAGATCCTCCATGACGCCAGCTGCTTCTCGGAACGGCGGACACCTCAGATAGTAGAAGAAACCGGAGAGTATGACAGTTCTCAGGAAACGGACCGAGTTAGGCAGGTAAAGTGAAACCGTCTGCGGGTTATCAACCGGGAGTTGCGGCACAGTGCAATCCCCTCGAACTCCCAACAGGTCAACCAGCTCGAAACGTAGGGGAAGGTGACAGACGGTTGTGATAGCAAACGGCAGATGTGCAGGTTAATGGTGGTCCGGCGTGGTCACAGTAAACTGCAGAGGAACCTGTAACCCTAACCCAAACCCTCGCGAGCCTTCTCCCGTCCGGAATTCCAAAGAAAATATATATTATTATCATAATCACACTATTAAATTTGGTTCACAAATGCAAATAATTTTTTGTCCCGAAGATGAAGCACATTAGTTAGTTTGAAATGTAGACCAAATAATACTGATGTGATTAATCTGAAAGACATACTTACAAAATATATTGGCCAAATTAATTATTATCTATTTATTAATATTAACATTAATTATTATTAATATTAATATTAAAATATGATCATAAATATTATTAATTATAATGATTAATTACTAATAATATTAATATAAATAATAATAATTAATAAATAAAAATAATATTAATATTAATATTAAAATTAATAATTATAATATTTCTATATTCAAGCTTCTGTGATCCATAATGAATTAAACAAAGTCTTTTGATAGAAATCACATAAGAGAATTTTTTGGCCTATGCGTTTCGAACCAACAACTATGGTTCATCATCAGGACCAGATGAAGAGGCAGACCATGGCAAAGGATTAAATAGAGAACAATGTAAAGACATAATTTCAAGTAATGGCTATATTTGAACAATAATGTTTAAATTATAATATTAATTCATTAATATATTAAAAACAAATATTATTAAGTAATGACTATATTAAAGGGCTAATTTTTGAAAAAAATATTTAAATAATGATATTATTCCATTAATTTATTAAAAATATTAATAAGTAACGACTATATTAAACAGCTAGTTTTTGAAAATTAATATTTAAATTAATTTATTAAAACCAATTATTACTAGTTCTTGAAAAATAATATTTAAATAATGATATTAGTTTATTAATTTATTAAAATATTAATATGTAACGGCGGCTAGTTTTTTAAAAAATATTTAAATAATGATATTATTTCATTAATTTATTAAAAATATTAATAGATAACGACTATATTAAATGGGTAGTTTTTGAAAAATAATATTTAAATTAATTTGTTAAAACCAAATATTACTAGTTCTTGGAAAATAATATTTAAACTGTGATATTAGTTTATTAATTTATTAAAAACAAATATTAATAAGTAACCACTATATTAAACAGTTAGTTTTTAAAATAAATAAATAAATAATCAAAGTCAAACTTTAAAGGAGGGGAGTCAAAAATTATAAAAACGAGTGAAGACCCTAATCGAGACAAGATCATTTGATAAATAAAATAACTAATGGAAATAAAATAAAATAAATTAAAAATAAATAATGGAAAAATAAATAAAATAAAATAAAAATATACACATGTCAAAATAAATAAATATATAAATAAATAAATAAAGACAGAAACATACACACACACACACACACACACACACACACATATATATATATATATATATATATATAGATCCAAAGAAAAATAATCAATAAATAAAACGGGGTCGACAATAAAATATGGGGCTCAAGCCCATTAAACAAATAACAAAAATACTAAAAGGAGTTAAGAACGAATAGGGTGATAAAATACATAAAAAACACGAAGGATCGAGAAAATAAACTCTAATGAAGAATAAATCAACAAAAAATACTATAAAAAGGATACCAATACCTACACTTTTGTCATCTGGTCCCATGGTAAAGAAAAGTTGGAACTATTTTTCCTCCATCTTAACAATCAATCTAGTTCTATAAAGTTCACCATGGAATTTGAATGTAATGGTAGTCTTCCCTTCCTTGACGTCCTCCTCTCAAGGAATGATAATGGCTCTTTCTCTCATCAAGTATATCGTAAGAAAACTCATACGGAACAATATCTTCATGCTAATTCTCATCATTTCCCAGCTCAAAAGCTTGGTGTTCTCAACACCTTAGCGACTAGAGCTTTAAGAGTTTCTGATGAGAACCATCTCAAGGAAGAGAAAGCACATCTCCTAAGTGTTTTCTTTAATAATGGGTATAGTAGACACCAATGTATTAAGACTTTCCTCAGAGCTGAAAAAGGTCTTAGTGCTAAGAAAGATATCAAGGATCGATTTTCTAGTGTTCATCTTCCTTTTATCCAAGGGCCACTGACAAGATTGCAAGGATCCTAAGGAGGCATAAGGTGGCTTCAACCTTTCGGCCTTTAAATACCATACATATCTCCCTTAGATCTGTAAAAGACCTAGTGGACCCCAAGAATATGAATGGTGTTTACGTTATCCAATGCTCTTGTGGGACTCCCTACATTGGTGAGACTGGTTGCTCGATTAATCAAAGGATTTATGAGCATGATGCTGACATCAAGCATGGTAAGACCTGCTCCTCTGCTTTGGCGGAGCATGCAGATAAATCTAAGCATCACATCTGCATTGAGGAGGCCCAATTCGTTGCTAAGGTTAGTCATTTTCATCATCGTAAATTGAAAGAGGCCCTAGAAATTGAAAAAAGACCCAATAATTTGAATAGAGATGATGGTCGGAATATTAGTAGAAGTTGGGTCCTTGTCTTGTCCTCCTAATTTTTTTTTTTTAAATCTATGTAGGCATTGACATTCTTTTTATAGTATTTGTTGTTGATTTATTCTCCATTAGAGTTTATTTTCTCGATCCTTCATGTTTTTTTATGTATTTTATCATCCTATTCGTTCTTAACTCCTTTTAGTATTTTTGTTATTTGTTTAATGGGCTTGAGCCCCATATTTTATTGTTGACTCCGTTTTATTTATTGATTATTATATATATGTTTCTGTCTTTATTTATTTATTTATATATATATTTATTTTGACTTGTGTATATTTTTATTTTATTTTTCTATTAATTATTTTTTATTTATTTTATTTTATTTCCACGAGTTATTTTATTTATCAAATGATCTTGTCTCGATCAGGGTCTTCACTCGTTTTTATAATTTTTTACTCCCCTCCTTTAAAGTTTGACTTTGATTATTTATTTATTTATTTTAAATATTATTTCCCAAAAACTAGTTGTTTAATATAACAGTTACTTATTAATATTTGTTTTTAATAAATTAATAAACTAATATCACAGTTTAAATATTATTTTTCAAAAACTAGTAATATTTGGTTTTAATAAATTAATTTAAATATTATTTTTCAAAAACTAGCCGTTTAATATAGCCGTTACATATTAATATAAATTAATAAACTAATATCATTATTTAAATATTATTTTTCAAGAACTAATAATATATTAATAAACTAATATCATTATTTAAATATTATTTTTCAAGAACTAATAATATTTGGTTTTAATAAATTAATTTAAATATTATTTTTCAAAAACTAGCCATTTAATATAGCCGTTACATATTAATATTTTAATAAATTAATAAACTAATATCATTATTTAAATATTATTTTTCAAGAATTAGAAATAATTGGTTTTAATAAATTAGTTTAAATATTAATTTTCAAAAACTAGCCGTTTAATGTAGTCGTTACTTAATAATATTCGTTTTTAATATATTAATAAATTAATATTATAATTTAAACATTATTGTTCAAATATAGCTGCTACTTGAAATTATGTCTCTACATTGTTCTCTATTTAAGCCTTTGCCATGATCTGCCTTTTCATCTGGTCCTGATGATGAACCATAGTTGTTAGTTCGAAACGCATTGGCCAAAAAATTCTCTCATGTGATTTCTACAGAAAAACTTTGTTTAATTATAATATTAATAATTAATATTAACATTATTTTTAATTTCATTTTTATTATGATAATTATTATTATTTTTTCTCGTTAATACTATGCTATGCTATTATTTACATTAAAACAGAAAAACGGTTACAACCATGAAGTCATGTGCCAGAGGCCGGGGATGGCACTCTGGACTTACAGTGCTCAAAAAACCACCCATACAGGGTCCATACCACTCGATTGATTACCCACGCAGGGGCCTTGACATAAAAACATATCACCCACACAGGGGCAGCATCCTTGAGACCAGACACCCACGCAGGGGTGCTACCACAGAAATTGAAAGCCCACGCAGGGGCGCTATCACAGAAATTGAATGCCCACGTAGGGGCTTTAGACCTTAGAGCAACAGTGAGGGCAGAAGTAGTCATTCCGTTCAGGGGCGTGGAGAAGAAAAAGAAAATTTTCATCAAACTCCCACGCAGGGGCGTTGAGACACAAGTAACAGTATAATTCGCATACAAAACAGAGACATTCAAAACATACCAGCTGCCATAGACAGAGTCAGAGCATCGAAGACAAGGAAGAGAGTGAGCGAGCGGTGGATTAATCGTCCGGCTCCTCCTCATATATCCAGCACAATCCTTCCGGGGGGGGCCCCAATCGGCCTTGGCTTTCTTTGACGAAGGCTCTGGCTGAGTCGCTGGCGGGTCGGTGTCTGGCCTCGGGCAGTCCTCCGGCAAACCTTCAGCAGCTCTGGAGCTCTCGGCCTGATGAAGTTGTGGGCGGGGCTGCTCCCCGACCTCCTCCACCGGTTCTTCCAGAAAAAGAACAGAGACATGGGCATTAATGCGCGAATTGGCCTGGGAGCTGTTAAAGGAGAAAACCGCGGTTCCAAACGCAGGGAGAGGATTGGAACCCGCTTCAGAATTGCCAGCATCCATGAATTGGCGCGATTGCAGTGGGTTAGCTTCTTCAACTCGGTGACATAAACAGCGGCAACAGCGAGAAGAGACATTGTCGACGGATGGGCGCGAAGTTCCGCCTCTACCTGAGCCTCGACGGCTGATGAGGCGTTGCCGGAGCTTGACCATGGTGGTCTTGGATACCAGATAGCGAAACGGAGCAGGGTGAACAGACACACCCCCGTCGCCCACGCTAGCAGGCTTGCTCCCAAATCCAAGTGCAACAGGGGCGCCTTGAGCCAGACCTCCGAAAACTGACAACCTAAATCCCAATTCCTCCCACTGTGAATAATCCACGGCAAAATATTCCTTACCTCCATTGTATTTATGCTTCTCTGCAACGTCTCGGCCCTCGCCTGCCATAACTGCACACAGCAACCAAGGCTATAATCCGGACCTGGCATTAAATTGTCATCCCTTCCCTCCACAGCACCCACGCTTGCAATCCCCGACGGCTGCTCGCAGTGAATGCCCATCTTAAACTTGGTACTGCCCATGGTGACCAGGTGGCGGTCCCATCTCCTCGCCCGTGGCACCCGCATCCGGGGGATAATTATTATTATTATTGTTATTATTATTATATAAATATAAATATTTATTAATTATAATTAATATTAATTATAATAAGTATTAATGATAATAAATATTAATTATAATAAGTATTAATTATAAAAAATTATAATATTTAATCATTAATAATATTATTATAAATAATAACAATTAATAAATAAAAATAATATAGATATTAATATTAAAACTAATAATTATAATATTAAAAATGATTAATTATTAATAATAACTAAGGCTTATTATTATTATGAATCATGAATTATTATCTAATTTTTAATTATGTAATAAAAATTAATCATCTAAAAATAATATTAATACATAATAGTAGTATAATTAATTAATGATAATAATAATTATGATATATAATAGTATAAATACTATTATAAAAAGTGATTATAATCATAGTATTAATAATAATTATAATATATAATAGTATAAATAATATTATAAAAAATTATTATAATCATAATATTAATATTAAGGTGTAGTCTAATTTAAAGATGAAATAGTTTTTTCATCGGAATTCATTAAAATTTGGCAATATAATTTCAATATTTTTGTTGTTTAAAATACATTTTGAATGTATATATGGAAGAAAAAAATCGTCAAGGCATTAGAATTATGCAGATTAAACAATTTAAACTCAAGCTTTTGAAAATCTCTGTCGAATCTTAATTACAATTAACGAGAATAAATGTCCTGAAAAAAGTCATTTCGTCTATAAGTTAGACTATGCCTTACTATTAATGAATATAGATTTAATATTAATATTAATATTATCATTATAATCATAATATTAATATATAGTAATATATATAATACTAAAAAAAGAGTTATTGCAATAAAATTATTATTATTATTATTATTTTTTAAGGCAACTATGGTTCGCCGACATTGAGTGGCTACTACATCCACAGGCAATAATCCACACAGATCCACGAAAGACAACCTAATATATCAGGCATAATGCCAAGGGCATCAAGGAAATTTGACCTCATGACTTGCTAATAGGCAAGGTACTTAGCAACAAGAACTCAACCAATTGAGCTATCCCTTAGTGCTATATTATTATTATTATTATTATTATATATATATATATATATATATATATATATATATATATATATATATTTTAATATATACTAGAGGAATCGGCAATGGCGATGGTATCGTACTCGCATTACACGGGGTCAAATCCCATCGGCTACCTCTATAACCTTTAAAAGGGTCCGCCTAGGCCGCCTTGAACGTCCCTCGGGTATTCTTGGGGTTTGAACTCGTGACCTACATAGCTGCACGAACGACTTAGCAAATCATTCGCTTGCCACTAGACCAAACCCCCACGACCTATTATTTATTATAATTTAATATTATGTAATATAAATTAATTATTTGATAATAATATTAATTGCTAATAATAGTATTATTAATTAATAATTATTATTATAATATATAATAGTATAAATAATATTACAAAAAATTATTTTAGTAATAATATTAATATTGATATTAATGGATATAGATTTAATATTAATATTAATATTAATTATTTAATATTCATATTGATATTTTTTTTTTCTCGGTAAAACTAGCTAATTTATTATATTATATACAAGTAAACATTACATGCAAAAAAACAGGCCGTCCAGGGCCAACTGTGGCACCTTGGATAGCATTGTTTGACACAGAGTTCGCCCACGCAGGGGCAGCACCTCCAGGATGTACCAAAACATAAGACACAGTGATGAGCTCAGATAGTGATGAAACAGCTCGCGCAGGGGCTTCCAACAAAAGACTCATAGTAAACCTTGCCACGACGCATGACAAACAGACACATAAAATGAAAGAGAACTGAAAGTATACAAACATAGAAATGTAGCATAGTCCAGATACCAGCCGAGACCTCTAACGTATACAAGACCCGAGAAAGAGAAAAGTAAGCCGGAGAATGTCTCTGTGGATTAATCTTCAGGCTCTTCCTCAGTGATGTAGCACCAGCCTTGGCCTTCAGGGATGCCTGCCCACATTGCCATAGGGTCCTTCGCAGTGGCCGACGGTTCCTTCTCTGGAGGTTGGGGAGGGGCTTGCTGAGGCTCCTTCCCAGAATTTCCCTGTTCAATTGGTGGCTGCAGCACTGGGCTTTCCTCACGATTGCCTTCTGGAGGTATCTCAACCAAGCCCGGTTGCTGTCCAGCTTCATTCTCCTCAGGAATCTTCGTAAAGAGAACTGAGATATGTGCATTAATACCTGCATTTTCCTGCGAGCTGCCCAAGGTGAAAACGGCTGAGCCGAATGCTGGAAGCACGGGCTCTCCTCCACTGGAGCTGCCAACCTCCAAGAACTGACTGGCTGGAGTTGGTATGGCTCCCACCCTCCTGTAGCAGTAGCAGCAGCAGCAGTGATGGTGTACATCCGCTGGAGGGGGGCGTGAAGGTGCCCCACGCCCAGGTCCCCTCCTACTCGGCTGTCTTTCCCGCAGTCGCGCCATATTTCCCGCGTCTCCTTCAATTTGTTCCAGGACCGAGTTTGTGGGCTTGAAATCACGGCTATCACTGCGAATTGAGTGCAGTTCCGAAATGGATTCAAGGCAGAGCTCAACTGCCCATAAACCGTGCACAGGATTAGCCAGCATGAAGCGAACTTTGCCCAAGTGAGTGCCTTCACTCTCCGCCTCAATTGCTCTCCCTTTGCCCTCGGAATTCTGTTCCCACCTGAGGCAATCTTCAGAGTCGAAATGGCAATTTGCGACGGCAGTGGCTGCGCTTTGAAGGTGAAGAGCGCCCACCGGCCAAAATTCCTCCAGAGCCTGCGCCACACAGACCTTACCATGCAAATGAACCTGCAATGAACCGTCATTCTTAAAAAATCTTGCAACATTCCCTCGATAAGAGCTCTCCATAACTGCTCCCTGCAACAACATCGCTTCACCCTTCGTAGCATTGAATGCCAAGAGCTCGGGCTGCTGAGCTTCATACCTCGGCGGCAGTGAGCAATAACTATGCTGCGTTGACACGGGGCGGCACATGCTGGGCATGTGGCTCGTCCCTGGCTGACGTGCTAACACCCGCATCCGGGGATTCAGCATCTCTTTGGATGAGACTTTCACAGTCCTGAGCCTGTTGATTGCTTGGGATGATATCCAAATTACCTGATAGAAGGGTTTGGTTATTTTCTACCCCAATATTGGCTAGGAGATCAGCAATCTTGTTGCCTTCTCTTTTTGTGTGATGAAAGGAGAGGGCTCTGTGATTGCGCAACTCATGAGCAATGTTATTTAGCCTTGCTTCTAGTCTCCAGCTATCAGCAACTTTCCTGGCTTGAGAGCCATTCTGAATGCGCGTGGCCATGTTGATGAGGATCTGGGAATCGCCTTCCACTATCAAGGGTTGAAGATTGAGTCTCCTGGCTAGCAAGAGCCCTTGCCAGAGCCCCTCCAGCTCTACGGAGTTATTGGTGTCCCACCCTATATTACCGAAGTAGATCTGCAGGGGGGTGCCCTTATGGTCTCGAAGAATACCTCCAAATCCTGCTGGTCCAGGATTGCCTTTGGAGGCCCCATCAAAGTTGAGTTTGTATGAGTTGGTAGGAGGGGCGGTCCAGCATCTGTTATCCTTGAAGTTGCAATTCGCTGGCTGATGCATGGCAAACTCTTGTGGCAGCTGCAGTTGCCAATTGTCGAGAATGTTTTTCTCATTGTCTGTGGTAGGGAGATCCTCTTTTGTCCATGGTCGTAGCAGCATGGTTTCTCTGAGATTTCCATGCAGTCTGCTCCAGATTTCTTCAATGGGAGAGCTCTGGTTTTTAAATATGCGCCTGTTTCTTTCCTTCCAAATGTTCCATAAGACTGTGCCCGGGATGATATTCCATAGGTGATTGAGGATCGCACAGTCATAGGGGCTTTTCGGCCATTGTCGGATGGAATCAATGATGTCGCTATCTCCTTTGCACCTTTTTTGGCATCTAAAGCTAACCTTTTCCCATAGCTGGTTGGCTAGTGAGCAGGTGTCCAGAAGGTGTTGCAAGGTTTCCTCGTTTTGAAAGCAATTGTGACATATCGAAGGACCTTGAAAGTTGCGTCTCCTTAGCTTGTCCCAGGTGAGAATCTTTTTGTGTCCTACCATCCAGAGGAAGTGGGAGATTTTGGGCCATGCTTTGAAGCCCCAAATTTTCCCCCATAGAGGATCCGGCATAGTGGGAAAGTTGCCAATGAGGTTGTAGGCCTCGGAGGTAGAGTAGGATCCTTTAGGTTGATAATATTCATATTGATAATTAATAAATAAATAAATATAATAATAATAATACAAGAATAATTATATTATATAAAATATTATTATCATTATATTATAAATACGATAATAATTATAATAATATGATATTTAATATTGTCCATGGTGTTTTGGATAGACGGTGATTGTGTGCTTTGTTAATGCACTCTTTGATATGAAGTCATCAGTTCAATTCCCTACCCCGATCGGGGTGATATATTGGACATGATGAAGATGTAGTCCTACCAAGCTTACAATATATATATATATAGATATATATATATATTAAACCCTGGGATTAAATTTATAAACCCTATGAATAATATTTTACCCTAGGAATATGAACCCTTAGATTAATAAACCCAAGAGATTATAAACCCAAGGGAATAATATTAAAGCAAGGGATTAATATTATAAACCCAAGGTATATAAACCCCAAGATAAATGTTATAAACCCTAAAATGAACATGGTTTTCCATGTTTGATTTTAATATTGAGACAATCTTTGTCACAATGCGAGGTTGGGCCATCGTTGACCATCATTGATTTTCATTTCGAGACAATCTTTGTCACAATGCGAGGTAGGACCATGGTTGAGTTCCATATTTAGAAAATATTTGTAACAATGTGGCACTCGACCATGGTTAACTATGCTTAACCCTTATTATAAACCCAAGTGATTTATAATAAACCCAAGGATAAGTACTATAAACCATGTGAATAATATTATACCTAGGAATATGAACCCTTAGATTAATAAACCCAGGGGATTGATATTATAAACCCAAGGGATTAATACTAAAAACCCAAGGGATTATAGACCCCGTGGAATAATATTACACCCAAGGGATTAATATTATAAACCCAAGGAATATAAATCCTAAGATATATATTATAAACCCATAAAATAAATATGGTTGACCATGGTTAATTTTCATATTGAGAAAATCATTGTCACAATGAGGCATTAGATCATGATTGATCTTCATATGGAGACAATCTTTGTCACAATGCGACATTGGACCATGGTTGATTTTCATATTGAGAAATTCTTTGTCACAATGTGATGTTGGACCAAGGTTGACCATGGTTAACCATGATTATAAACCTAAGGTATTTATATTAAATGCAAAGATTAGTATTATAAACGATATGAATAATATTATAACATAGGAATATGAACCCTTAGATTAGTAAACCCAAGGGATTGATATTATAAACCCAAGGTATATAAATGCTACGATAAATATTATAAACGCTATAAAAAAAACATGGTTGAACATGGTTGATTTTCATATTGAGACAATCTTCGTCGCAATATGGCATTGAACCATGGTTGACCATGGTTGATTTCCATATTGATACAATCTTTGTCACAATGTGACATTGAACCATGGTTGACCATGGTTTACCATTATTATAAACCCAAGAGATTTATATTAAACCCTAGGATTAATATAAACCCTATGAATAATATTATACCCTAGGAATATGAACCCTTAGATTAATAAACCCAAGAGATTGATACTTTAAACCTAAGGGAATAATAAACCCAAGTGATTAATTATAAAACCCCAAGGTATTATAAACCCAAGCAAATATAATATTAAATCAATGGATTAATATTATAAACCTAATGTATATAAACCCTAAGATAACTATTATAAACCCTAACATAAACATGGTTGACCATGGATGATTTTCATATTGAGATAATCTTTGTCACAATGTGATGTTTGACCATGGTTGACTATGATTTATTTCCATATCGAGACAGTCTTAGTCACAATGTGACGTTGGACTATGGTTGATTTTCATTTTGAGAAAATCTTTGTCACAGTGTGACATTGTATCATGGTTGACCACAATTATAAACACAAGGGATTTATATTAAAACTAAGGATTAATATTATAAACCCTATGAATAATATTTCACCCTAGGAATATGAACTCTTAGATTAATAAACCCAAGAGATTAATACTAAAAACCCATGGGATTATAAACCCAAGGTAATAATATTAAACTCTAGGGATTAATATTATAAACTCAAGGTATATAAACCTTAAGATAAATATTATAAACCCTAAAATAAACATGGTTGACCATGGTTTACCGTGGTTGATTTTCATAGTGTGACAATATTTGTCACAATGCAACATTTGACCATGGTTGATCATGGTTTATTTCATATAAACCCAAGGGATTGATACTATAAACCCAAGGGATTAATTCTAAAACTCCAAATTATTATAAACCCAAGGGAATATAGCATTAAACCCAACGGATTAATATTATAAACCTAAGGTATATAAACCTTAATATAAATATTATAGACCCTAAAATAAACATGGTTGACCATGGTTGATTTTCATATTGAGACAATCTTTGTCACAATGCGATGTTGGACCATGGTTGATTTTCATTTTGAGAAAATCTTTGTCACAATGTGAAATTGAACAATGGTTGACCATTATTATAAACCCAAGGAATTTATATTAAACCCAAGGATTAATATTATAAACCATATGAATAATATTGCACCTTAAGAATATGAACCCTTAGATTAATAAACACAAGAGATTGAGATTATAAACCCAAGGGATTAATATTAAAAACCTAAGGGATTATAAAACCAACAGAATAATATTAAACCCAAGGGATTAATATTATAAACCCTAAGATAAACATCATAAACCCTAAAATAAACATGGTTGACCATGGTTTACCTGGTTAATTTTCATATTGAGACAATCTTTGTCACAATGAGATGTTGGCCCATGGTTGACTGCGATTGATCTTTATATGGAGACAATCTTTGTCACAATGTGACATTGGACCATGGTTGATTTTCATATTGAAAAATTCTTTGTCACAATGTGACGGTGGACCATGGTTGACCATGATTATAAACCTCAGTGATTTGTATTAAGCCCAAAGATTTGTATTATAAACCCTCTGAATAATATTATACCCTCGAAATATGAACTTTTAGATTAATAAAGTCAAGGTAATAATAATAAAACTAGCACAACCATATTAATAATTTGGTTGATAAATGTCGATAGGCGTATATCGACCACATTAAATATTATTTATTTATTAATATTAACATTTTTATTAATAATATTATAAATGTTAAACATTTATCATAATTAAAATGGTATATTACTAATATTAATATTATGATGATGATGATGGTGGTTAACGTCCACTGAGACCAAATTGGTCTATCGGACCTGTAATTTCTTAATTTCTAATTGTCTGGCTCCTTGTCTTTCTTGGCGAGATCGGTGATAATCATATTTATAATATGATTATAAATATTAATAAATATTAATTATTGATAATTATAATGATTAATTATTATTATTTACATTGATTATAATTATTAATATCAATATAAATAATAATAATTAATAAATAAAAATAATATAGATGTTAATATTAAAATTAATAATTACGATATTAATACTTATTAATTATAATAAGTATTAATTATTCAAAATTATAATTTTTTTTTAGACAAAGGTCGGGTGCTGTTCATTAACTGAAAAAAGATGAGGCTAAAGCCTTACATAGGATGCTTCAGGAGCATTTTGGGGCCAAGGAATTACAAAAAGGGATTTTTCCTTGGTCCTTACTTTAACTGGACTGCTACTATTGCTACTTATGCTGCTATAGATATTGACATACTGCTGTCCCCAAAATTTACATTTACAAAGCATGATTAGTCAATCTCGATGTGGCTCATCTTTCTTGCGGTTGATCCCTCTGGGTCCTGGTCGGCTTCGATTGGCTTGGCGCTTGAGGAGGAAGTGGCATCTTTCTTTTCCAGCATACTCTTGAGAATTTCAATCCTCTCTTCAGCATGGGCGCATCTGTTGTGTAGATCGCTGAACTGTTCATGGAGGGTATGGACCCTGTGCAGAAAAAGATTCATTTCTGCTCTATACTTATCATGGAGGATTTTGACTTGCTCTTCCAGCCGATTCTCCAGAATGCGGACTTTGTCTTCCATCCGGTTCTCCATGCTGCGAACTAGGTCCTCCAATGCTCTTTGTTGGGCTCGGACTTCATTGAATTCCATGTTCAGGTCACGGCAGTGAAAGCAATCCTCTGGGCGCTCCATTTTATCCTTTGTCTGAGTAGTAACACTGTTCTTTTGCTTTTGTCCTTGGTGTTGTCGGTTCACTTGGCTGTTGATGAGGATTCTACTAAGACTCTCTGAGGTGATAAGAGCTCTTAGAAGACAGCGCGTTAAGTGCCTGAAACTGCCGCTAATACCTATTGGGAATCGGTGAAGCTCAACAGCGCTCCCACTGTATAACAGAGTGAGAGCGAAACTTCTAAAACGCTCAACAATCTTGCTTTTATCCTGCTTACTAAGATGGTCTGCAAAATCGGCTCCTCTCTCGAAATTACCGTGGTAATTTTCAAATGTGAGTTGAAGCTTTTGCGCTGAAGGGATACTTAAAGAGTTTCTGCGGATACGATGGCGGGAGAGGGATCTACGCTTCCCGATGCTTCCCTGGATATTTCTGCGCATATCTTGACTGAGATCAACTTTCCTGAGACAAGGACGATTTTCTGATCTATGAATCTTGGTTCCCCTGCTTTGGAATGAGCTTCTGTGCCGTCTGTTGATACAATTGCTATCATTCTGATCTGGTCTGACCTCGGATCTGTTGATTTGGTTGCTGTGGCAGATTCTGTTGGATGGGATACCGCGCGAGCTGATTAGATGTGTGTCTTTCATGGCAGCAATTGGATAGATACGCGATCATTGCAGCTGAGCTGGCCTTTGGGTCGGTTACAAGCTTTGTTGGCGTGGTGGTCAGCCTTTTTGTTGAGTCCCCTTAAGATATGAAAATAGTGGGCTTCTTCCAGCATGCTGTGCAGAACCTGATTTCTGTTATTGATTTGTTGCAGTAGAATGTTTGGTGAAGTCCGCTTTTGCTCCATGAGCCGGATGATAATTGCTGAGTCACCAAAGACGTTCACTTTCTTTATGCCCAGGTTGATCACTTGATTTAATCCTTGGAATAATGCCAGGCCTTCGGCCCGATTGTTGGATAGGTCACCCAATCCCCATTCAAAATGCAAGATAGTCTTACCATTTGCATTGCATATGATGCCTCCGGCGCCTGCGAGACCGGGATTAGATTTTGAGGCCCCATCGAAGAAGAGGCAATATTTGTTGCAGTTGCTTAACCAAAGGGCGAATTCTTCCTCCTTAGGTCTCAGCTTCCAGGCTGTAGCTGTCTCTTTTGAGTTTGAGTTATCCTTTTCTTGTTCATGGGCACTGATTATGCTGCCATAATTAATCAAATTTCTCTCTTCAGCACTGAAGCTGCTGAGATTGATTTTGCTGTGGGAACGAATGGTCACAGCTTCTACAGCTAAGCTGATAGCTTTGTGACACATGTATCTGGAGTTGTGTCCTTTGTCTTGGAACACCTTCTTATTTCTGGCTATCCAAATGCTCCAAAGAAGTGTTAATGGTAAAGTGTTCCATATCCTCTGAGATAATTTGATCTTCTTGCTCTTCCATGGGCAAAGTTTCTTCCAATTTTGGACTGTCTCTGCTATGTTTGGCTTAGGATTCCATTCTACTCCCCCTACAGTTGCTATTTCTTTCCAACATTTTGCAGCCACTTGGCAATCCATAAACAGATGCTGTATAGTCTCTTCTGCTTGAAGACAGATTGGACACCTAGAAGGGCCTGGGATGCCCCTTTTTTTGAGGTTTTCAGCTGTTAAGATCTTACCTTTCAGAAGGAGCCAGCAAAAGAATTTAACTTTAGGAGGGGCTTCCGCTTTCCAAACCAGTCTCCAATGACTCCATGTATCCTGCGGAAAGGTATTAGCACATAAATGGTGGTATCCTACTTTGGCTGTGTATTCAGTGCCTGAGGGGTCCCATCGAAAACTATCTCTGCCTCCCTTATGAATAGGTGCCTTACTGTGTAATTGATCTTTTAAAGCGATGAAGCTTGTTTCCAGGTCCCTTGGGTAGTTCGGCAAAGCCCAGCCAATCCAAGCTTGGGAAGAGCTTCCCCACTTAGTGATTTGGGCTAAATTCCAGATTCCTCTGTTGTTTAACCAATTTATAGCTGGAATTGCTTCTGCTTTGGATTCTATGGGGCTCTGGCCTAGGATTCTGTCTTTAGAAATGCTGATGCTACTTCCCTCTCCAGGTACTTTGGAGATGTGCTGGGTCATGAGAGGGATGATTTTTTTGCACAATTTCCAGATGTTGGAGCTGTCTCTATTGGGTATGTTCGCTTCCAGGAGCTTGTGCCTAGAACTGCTGAGGTACTTGGCTTCTAAGACTGATTTCCACCAGGCAGAATCCCCAGTGATTAATCTCCAAACAATTTTAGCCCCGAGAGCTAGATTCAAGAGGTATGGGGACCTTATTCCGAGACCTCCTTTTTCTTGGGGCTGAATGACACTTTTCCATCCAACCAAGTTGAACTTTTTTTTCTCTGATTTCCCTCCTTGCCAGAGGAAAAAACGTAGGGCCTTTTCCAATTTGTGATGGAAGTTCATTGGAGCTTGTAACAATGAAAAACGATAGATAGGGAGAGAGGTCAAACCTGATTTGAGAAGAGCAAGACGGCCTGCTGGGTTCAGCCACATGGTTCCCCATTGTTGAATTTTCCTTTTGATTTTGTCGATAATTGTATTCCAAGTTTCAGTCTTCAGGGGACCTTTGCTCACCGGCATCCCTAGATAGGTGAAATGGTTCCAATCGATCTTGTAAGAGACCTCTAAAATATTTGCAATGTTTTGAATGGTGTGAGCTGTTGCATTCCATCCGTATATGCAGCTTTTGACTTGGCTGATTCTTCCTCCGGAGCAGTCCATGAATTGGTCCAAGATCCTTTTGAAGCGCCTGGCAATGATGGTCGATGCACCACCCATCAGGAGGGTATCATCAGCGAATTGGGAGTGGTTGATGTTCTTTGTGCCCTGCTCGAATTGGATACCTGTAATTAATCCTGTTCTTCTACTGTAATCCAATGCTTTGCTGAGGGATTCAGCCATGAGAATGAAAAGGTAGGGAGAAAGGGGGCAGCCTTGCCTGAGGCCTCGGGAGGATTGAAAGGCTGCACAAGGTCTTCCATTCACCAGAGGCGAGATCCAAGGATTAGAGATACAGGCTTTGACCATATTAATGAAGGATGCATTGAATCCTAGTTTGCTCAAAACAGCAAAAAGGAAGGAGTGTCTGACTCTATCAAAAGCATTTGCTAGATCAAGTTTAAGGATAAAACCTTTTTCCTTTCGACTAAGACTAGAATGAATGGCTTCTTGTACCAGAAGGATAGAGTCGGAGATGTGCCTGTTGGCTAAAAAACCGCCCTGATTTTCCGAAATTAAGGAAGGGAGGAGAGGCTTGAGTCTTGTGGATAGGATTTTTGTGATTATTTTGTAAGCAGAGTTGCACAGGGATATTGGCCGGAATCTAGAGAAGGAGATTGGTCTGTTCTCTTTAGGGATGAGAGCTAAATATGTTGAGTTGGTATAGCCCCCTAGTTTGCCTTTCCTGAGGACCCAGCGAATCATCTTGAGAATGTCCTTTTTAATCATTGACCAATATTCTCTAAAGAAGCAGATAGGGAACCCATCGGGACCTGGGGCTTTGTCCGGATGGAGGCTCCAGATCGCCTTTTTTACTTCATCCTCCTCGACTTCTTGGGTGAGGCTGTTGTTCATTTCTTGAGTGACTTCTCTGCTCATATGTTGGAGGAAGTTTGAGAAGTCCTCCTCATTGTTGTCCTCTGTCAGGAGAGATTTGAAGTGGTTGGTTGCAGCAGCCTTGATAGAGTCTTGAGTTTCATGATTGTTCCCTTCTCCGTCTCTGATTGTATTAACTGTGTTTCTTACCTTCCTGATTGTGGCTTGTTTATGGAAGTAAGAGGTGTTTTTATCACCTTCACGCAACCAGGTCTACCGAGATTTTAATCTCCATTTGGTTTCTTCATCTCTAACTATTTGGGTTAGCTCTGCATACAATCTGATCTCTTTTTGTCTTGCTTGCTGAGTGAGCCCTTCCGCTTCAATACTTTGCTGTAATTTTTCAAGGTTCTGCTTGATGTCTTTTTTAGCTGCCTCGGGTTCCTTGTAGTTGGTTTTTGCCCAAGTTTTTAGCGCCTGCCTCGTTTGCTTCAGTTTTGATTCCCAAATGAATATAGGGGAGCCCTCCACGTGCTGTGACCATGCATGCTTGACTATATCACGGGCTGCTGGAATTTGGTTCCAAAGGGAGGAGTATTTGAAGGGGAGGGGGCCGAGATGGCTTTGGCTTTGCAAGGTAAGAGTGATGGGGAAGTGGTCCGAGGCGGAAGTATTGAGGATGTCCGACTGTCCGTTGGAGAATGAGGACAAAAAAGCGATATTAACAAGGAAACGGTCAAGACGTTCCATAATGTTACCTGCTCCCAACCGCCTATTGCTCCAAGTATATTTACGGTTCTTGGGCTTTAAATCAACCAGGTCTTTTTCTTGCATGATGTGTTCCAGCCGGTTTCGAAAATGATCTGCAGTGAAGTTTCCTCCCCTTTTTTCATTTGAGTGCATGACCAGATTTAGGTCCCCTGCTAGGATGAGGTTGTTATCACGATCTTCTTCTAATTCTTCCTCTAAGGTGGTCCAGCAAACTTCTTTTTCCCTGAAGTGGTTGGGAGAGTAGATGTTGTAGATTTTAACTTCTGTGCCATTGTCCTTATTTTCCAATTTAACACTTATCCAATGCTGCTGTGTTTTGACCAAGCTGCAGCTCCATTTGCTGATGTTCCACATTGTTAAAATACCCCCTGAAGCTCCTCTCGCTTCACTGGTGCAGCCACCGTACTGTTTTTGTTGGCCAATGAGTCTGCTGATTTCGGACTGATTTAATTTTGTTTCTTGAATAAGTAAGATATCAGGCTTTTCGCTGTGGATTAACTCCATGAGGGCAGCTTTTTTGGAGGGGTGCCCTAGTCCCCTGCTGTTCCAAGACAGCACTTTCATCATGATTTACCTGTGGTGTGCAGAGGTGCTCGCCTCTCTTTGCCTTTGATATTGTTTTCCTTGTCCGAAATTCCTAGAATGAAGGTTTCAATCGGTGTCTGTGATCCCATTGCTATATCCTTTTGCGCACTTTCTTCTCTATGCTGTTTTGCCGACTTCCTTCCTGGTCCATGTTTTTTTTGAATCTCACTAGATGCTCCTAGGTCCTTTGATAGGCTTCTTGTGATTCTTGTTGAGGTAGTGTCCGGGGAGGGTTGAGTGGTATGGGGGGATGATGGGATATGCTGATCAGATAAAGGGTCTTGAATGGGATCTTCTTCAGAAAGGGATGCGAAAGGGTTTGAGGACAGAGGGATGGAGGGGTCAGAGGAACGAGGAGGAGAGGAGGGGAAAGGAGGAGGTACTTGCTGAGAGGAGGAGGGTGGAGGCCCAGAACTGGATGGGTGCATGGAGGGGAAAGGTGTTTTCGATGAGGGTTCAACTGAATCCAGGGGAGGGTTTGTCTTTTTTTTTTTTTTCCGGACTATTTCCCATGCTTCCTCAGGGGCTTCTTTATTGCTATTATCTTCTGTTCTAGATTTGCTGCATCTGTTAGCAAAGTGACCGTATTCATGACATACCTTGCATTTGAAGGGGAGCTGCTCGTAGTCCACTTGCTGAATGTGCGTCCACTGGTCTACTTTGAGTTTGATTGCCTCTGGTAAGCCTTTGCCTAGGTCCACTTCTACGCATATCCTCGCACAAGCATACATATTCTCCTTTGGCTCCGATCTGTCTACATATTTCCCTACTGCGTTTCCGATAGCGCGAACAGATTCATCTCCCCAGCAGTGGAGTGGGAGGTGTGGCAGACGAACCCATACAGGGACCGCGTTGGGAACGTCCATTTCTGGATCGAAGTCAGGAGTCCAACGATTGAGATAAAGTCCTCTGGTGTCCATGAAATAGGGTCCGTTTCTGAAGATGAGGTTGCGATCTTCCACTGATTCAAAGAGGAAGGTAAAGAATCCCCTTCCACAAAATCTTATAGCGATTTTCCCTTGGACCATCGCATTCCAGTTTCTTTCCACCCAGCGTTGAACCGTGCGGGGGGAAGGCCATAACCCCGTGAACTGTCCAACTAATCCACGATCTGCAAGAGCCACGGCAGCTCTTCTTGGAAGTGCTGAGGGAAGAGGGACCTCCGGGATTTCGTCCAACTTTTTGACAAACTTTGATGCTGTAGGGCGGATCCTTTCCTTGTTGTTCTCAGGAATGAGAGAAGCGAAGGCTTTCTCCATTTCTACTTGCTCTTGAGAAGGCTGTGCCATAGTTCCACACAGGGGCGCAGGAAGACGGCTAGGAGGACAAGGGGTTCGAAGGTGAAAAGGGCAGAAGGCCTTGGGGAGGAGAAAAAACAGCAGGGGCCGCAGCCAGCCTCAGGGCTGTCGCGGAGAGGGCAGGAGGCCCGAAAAAGCGTGAAAAGGCCAGAGGCTCGGGAGAGAGAGGGCAGGAGGCTCAGATCGAAGGGATCCGGAGCAGAGAGCTGCGGCCCAGCAGCAGGGCTGCCAGGCACTGCGTGCTCAGGAGATCAGGGGCGCGCCAGGGGGCGGGAGTTCGCTATCCATCTCCGCAGCTTCAAAATTATAATTATTATTTATAAAAAATATTAATATAAAAAATAATAATTAATAAATTAAAATAATATAGATATTAATATGAAGATTAATAATTATAATATTAATAATAAATTTTAATAATTATTAATAATTACTAAGTCACATTACCATTATTATTATTATTATTATTAGCACAACTACATTTAATTAATTAAATGTAGTTGATATATGCCGAAGGTTTCATTTGTATGTATATAATAATATAAATAATATTACAATAAAAATATTATTATTATTAATTAGATAATAATTAAATAATAATACCCTCCCCGTCACCCTGTCTGCTCCTGCGTCTTGTTTCTCCCGACCCCCTTCTGCAATATTCTTGTTGATCCCTTCTCCCCCTATCATAGCACCAAGGCGAGGTTCTAGCTCGGCTCCTCGGCGCAGTCGAGGCCACGGCCATGACCCCTCCCACTGGAACAACCTGGGTACTCCGCCCACCACCAAAGCCGAATCTTCTACCAGCAAGCAGCCCTAAATTATGCCATTATTGTAAACCCTGAGACGCAGAAACAAATTGCTAACCTAGAATCTCAAGCGAGGGTCCTAACGCGCAGGGTGTCCTCTGAAGAGGTGGCAACAGAATTTGAGTGGATCCCTGCCCCAAGTCTCACCAGGGCTAGGGAGAATTTGTATACTCGCGCAATTGACCTCCCCTGGCAGCTTAAGACAATCCTCGGTCTTGCGATGCAAGAGCAGGCATAAATGTCCAAGGTTGTGTGATGCAAGAGCATTTAGACCTAGTCAGAAATGTGATGGTATGATCACGTATTGTGGCTAACAAAGGGTTGGAAGACAAGAGATTAATTAATTTTATTAATTTAAATGTATGAGAGTGTTTTATTTGTGTCAAAATCTGCGCTGAAAAGGGTATAAGTGGCTGATTGATCCTCCCTGCGTGGAGATCAGGCCAAGCAGTTAGATTATCTGGTTTGAAATAGGATATGAGAGATTTGAAAGCTTAAATTAGCATTTGTTAGAGAAAAGAGTGGAGTGAAGAGATTCTTTAGGGAAGAATGAGAGATTTCTGGATCTGAATTAAATGGGTTCATGAATATGCATTTTGTATAAATTGTAATCTTTTGAAATGAGTGAGAGGTTAGGTTAGATTCAAATGGAAATATAGGATGAATGAGCAAGGGAAGAATTGAAACAAGTTAGTGTGATTGTTTCTTCTGTAAATAATTATCAATATGAATACAGTGTGGATTGTGTATCTTTTTGTGTAATTCAGTATTGAGTGTGTTAGAGTAGACAGAGTGTGTTACACAAAGGTTAGATAGTGTAGAGAGAGCTAAGTGGAAGAGAGAACAAATCAGAGCACAAGATGTTCTGTGCATTATGTAAAGACTGTTATGAATAAAAGGAGTTTGTGTACAAAGCTTGCTTTGCGTGGTCTTTTGTTATGTGATTGGTTTCATAGATCGTAGGCTAAAATCCTCTGTAATTACAGTGAACAGTTAAGAGCCTTGATATGTTTTTAGAAATCGGAGCATATAGTCTAGAGACCGACTAACTTGGCGGAACTTGTTAAATTTGTGAATAAACCACAAAATAAATTAGGACCGTCCATTGGCTGGCAGATCCGACGGTGATCAGCAATAGCGGAGGTAGAAGAGTACAAAACTTCTTAATCGTGGTTGGAGACCTACGCTCACTCCTAGCCGTCAATCTCAATTTCAAACTTTTAGGTCACAATCAACGGTGGGGGTTAGGCCTGTTTTTAACCTGTGTGCTAGTTGAAGAACCACCAGCCATAGGATTTGATGGCCTCTGTTATCCAACGGATATCAGGTCATCAAGTGCTCGGAATTTAATTCCAAAAACAGACCCAAACTTTTATAGATTAAGGATTTATAATCCTTATCAACTCCGCAAGGGTGGGTAAATGTCGTGCAAGATCTCGTCTGATATCGCTATTGACTGTTGGAAATGTGCTTAGATCAAATGGTGGAGGATCGCCGAGTAGGTTGGTTGATCAGGTGAATCATCAACCGTCAGATTGAAAGGGTAAGATCAACGGCGGAGAATTAATATGATAATATTTGTGGGAAAGGCAGACCCGATAGGAATTGAACTGGGATTTATTTTATTTGGGTTTCGGCTGTATGCATTCATAGTGGGTTCGACGTTCGTTGGCGGGTTCTGTGTTATTCCGCTATTTGGTGATTGGTCGAGTTTTTGATAAAATCCACCAATGAAAAGGCTTCTAATGCAAGTGTGGCCATAATCCATAGGTCCATATGGGATCTTTGACAAGATGTCAGTTTTCTGGCATCATTGTGGGAGAAAAAATTGATATGCCTACGAACAAGTTTGTTGTCTACATGGAATCAGTGCACCACTGTTTCTTCGTTACCAGGGAATCTTCACACTACACAAAGCTGAAGAATCGAGTTGCCACGAGTGTCTGCTCACTAGTTGATGGCTCTCCCAGTGTAAAAAAGGAGGTAGTCGGCGCTTCCTCCAGTTGTCCGGTGGCCCCAGTTGCGCAAGAAGGCAGCACTCAAGAGTTGCCCATCAGCCTGGATGACGACCCTGTGGAGGGCAATCCTTAGCAACCGAAGCGGACATCTTTTTTGCTATGTTACTCTCTCTGGCTCTCAGTTATCGAAGAGCTCTCAACGGCATGCAAAGTATAGGCAATAAGGAATTTTGGGAGATATTATCAGCATGGATTTTTTTGTAATTACTCTCAGAACATCTCAAATTTTTTTTTGTAAGCTTCAATGTAAAATTGCTCCATCTGAAGCTAGGAAGGCTTGTGTTGTTGGCTCTAGTGCTGGAGCATTTTGCTCGCACTACCCAACTTTTTGTAAATACAACTTTTGTGCAGTAATATAATCTATCTTATTCACAATAATAATAATAATAATAATTAATAATAATAATTAAATAATAATAAATATTTATTATTTATTAATAATAATAACTATTAATAATTAATAATTATTACCCATAATCAATAACTAATTATTATTATTATTATTAATAATTATTTTTAATAATTTATAAACCAAGGGATTAATATTATAAACGCAAGGTATATAAACCCTAAGATAAACATTACAAACCCTTAAAATAAACACGTTTGACCGTGGTTGACCATGGTTCATTTTCATATTGAGACAATCTTTATCACAAAAAAACATTGGACCATGGTTGATCATGGTTCAACGTGATTGATTTTCATATTGAGACAATATTTGTCACATTACGACGTTGGACCATGGTTGATTTTCATATTGAGAAAATATTTGTCACAATGTGATGTTGGACCATGGTTGACCATGATTATAAATGCAAGAGATTTATATTAAACCCAAGTATTTATATTATAAACCCTATGAATAAAATTATAGAAAATTTCTTCTAAAAACAAATCATAATATACATATCACATTAAAATAAATTTAAATAATGACTATTCATATTTGAAACCATAATATTTCAAAGGTTTATGTTTAAATTTAGTTAATAATTATATAAAAACTTAATACCTTCAATAAGCTAATTTTCTAATGGCATATGTTTCCTTGTAAGAGGTCACAATCAAATCTAGAGGGGTTATAGTGTGTACATGTTCATAGACTTTAGTAGTGGAATCTTTAAGCGGAGTTGAGTCTCTTGTCTCACAAATAAGGCAATTCCTTGTTTGCCATTCCGATTGATAGGAACCTTAAAAATATATCATTATTATTTTTATAATTATAATATTACAATAGGCATCTATTATGCATATCAATTTAATATTTTAAAATTAAAGAAAATTAAAGAAATATAGATATAAATATAAATAAATAAATAAATTATAAAACATGTTTAAATAAACACCATGCACATATGTATGTATCTATATGTATTATGACAATGACAATTTTTATAGAATCAGAATTACAAATGTTTTTATTACATTGAGATGTGATATATATATATAAAAATATAAATAGTAGACATAAATAAAAACCCATTTTACCATTATAAATTACAATAATGACAATTCATATTTCTAACCTTGATATTTCAGAACATCCCATTTAAATTTAATTAATAAACAAATAAAAACTCAATACTTACAAGAAACTATTTTTCTAAGGTTTTGAGCTCTCTCTCTCTCACTATATATATAACCAATGTTATGCATATCACATTAAAAACTTAATTCAAATAATGATAAAATATGTCAAAAAAAATTCCACGCATAGATCCATCTTAACTTTGGATTTACCAAGTGCCAATAGAAATCAAATATTTGAAGGTGCAAACCTTTCCTCAAGTTTTGCACTCAAAAAGAGGTTTGCATCTTGAGATATCTGATCCCTAATAGGGATTTCTAGATCACGAGTATAATCATAATATTCATAACACATTAAAAGAGACTTAAATAATGATGATTCTTAATTTGAACTGTGATATTTCAAAGCTTCATGTTTAAATTTAGTTAATAACCATATAAAGCCTTATTACTTACATTAAACTTTTTTTCTAAGCATATGTTTCCTTGTAAGAGGCCATAGGTTCAAATCCATAGTAGGGTAGAGTATGTACACCTTTGTACACTTTAGCATTCAAATTGTTGTATGGAGGTAGATCCCTTGTCCTACAAACAAAGGGTTCTTATACACCAATTTCATGTATGGCTTGGTTGTGATCTTAAAAATTGATTATTTTTATTAGTATTATTGTATAATCAACCTATGTTATGCATTTTACATTAAAAAAATGATTATAAAACATGTTTAGAAAAATGCCATATGCATATGTATTTAGCTATGTTTATTATGATGGTTTTAATAGATATTATTTTTTGTATAAGATGGGAAGGTATTGTATAAAATCATATCAAAATATATTGTAACACACCCCCTTACCTTCCATATCCCATACTAAGGGTAGGAGGTAGTAACTATATTTGACCCGACTTCCAAAGTCATTTTATGGGAATGGGGTCTAAATTTTTTATTTTTTCAACTTCTCAACCCCCCAAATAAATAATACCATTGCGTTTGCCTCATCAAGACCTTTTCGATGATGTAAAATTTTCCTTAATCCAACTTACAGATCAAGAGTTATGACCATTTTAAATTAGGTCCATTTAATCTAGCCACATCGCTAGTGGTTACCACATGACACCCACATGATGTTCTTCTTGGAACCTACATGACCCCTCCACCACCATGGGAGAATCCATGTAGAGTAGGCACACACTCTGCATAGTTGGAAGTCGGTCTGCTCGGGCATAAACATAAAACGTGAACTCAACCGAAATCTCGTTCCTGACTTGGCTAGCCCATCCCAACCGCGCTACCTGCCTAACTTGAGTCATTGGTCCCTGACCGGCTTGATTTCCAACTAGCAGGCCCCACCAACTATAATACTAGCCCCGAATAATCACTGAGCCTAGACTAGCTCCGTTTTGTTCCTTTGGTCGGCTGCGAACTCACCCGAAATCTGCCTCCTAGCTGACTAGCCCGACCCATAACCTGGTGCATCCCACTAGCGAAGTTAGCTTGTTTTGCAACTATTTACACTTAGAAATTTTTTGGTGTTTCTTTTCGAGTTTACGTAGATCCAACCACTCATGATTTAATTGTGTGCCAAGATGTTAAACTTGTGACTTCATAACTATTCCTCGAACTCCATGGTTGTGAAAGACATGGCTCGATGCTTTCATGCTATTAGTAAAATATTTTTGAGGTGCATGAATAATTTACCCCTAGAGCTTGGGTCAATAACATTCCCAAAAAAAACATGAAAACCATGCATTTGAGTGCACTTCACAAATTCACAGGGAACTTAACAAGCTCCCAATCACAACATAAATATGCATTCCTTTCAAATCACCACAACTCGCATACACAAAAAATATCATGGAATTAACAAAAATTCATGCCAAAAAATTATATGCATCAACCTAACGAAATAAGCACAAAGATTCACCTATAAATTATACTCAAGCCATATACTTGTCTCTTGACATAACACGACCAGGTGGGACCAGTAAAAGACAACCCCACTAGTCGACTTACCTTGACTAGATAAGACCATTTGAAAAGTACCTAAACTAGTCGACTTACCATGACTGGATAAGATCAGTCAAAACGACTCAACTCAATCAACTTATCTCAACTAGATAAAATGAGTCGAAATGTCTCAAACCAGTCGACTTACCTCGACTGGATAAGATCAATCGAAATGAATCGACCTAGTTGACTTACCTCGACTAAATAAGATCATTAGAAATGACTCAAACTAGTCGTCTTACTTTGACTCGATAGATTAGTCGAAATGACTCCACCCAGTCAACTTACCTCGACTAGACAAGACTAGTCAAAATTGGCCAACCAGTTCACGTACCTTGACTAAATATTGCCTATTATCTAATTCATGTCAATACATATATCCAATTAAATCAATAAAGAAGGTATGTCTATCCATACTTAGGCCATTTAAACCATTATTTAGACTCAATATGATTACATGCACAGTCCCATCCCTTAGAAAGAATTCAGGGAACCATCAACACATATTTATACAACGAACCATATCCATTTTGGTGTTAATGGAAATCTAACAACATAGTAACCAACACGCATTATTCAATTCAATATTACATATATAAACATTAATTTATCAACCCTTTTAGGAATAACCATTCCTCAATAATTACACAACATTTAACCTCGTTCATTCACATAGGAATCAAAATTCCTCATTAATACCATGGCCAATAGACCTGCACATTTAACATATGAATGACATTCAAAAATACAGGGGTTTAACTAAACACTTATCTTATGAAATAAGTCTAGAAACTAAGATTGAGACTCTAACTCTCCACCCAACCTTAGACAAGATGCACCCAAATATTACAGTTGTCATCATTGAGCCATATTCTAGAGCTTGAGGAGGAGTGATCAACAATATAAAATCAATACTTCTAGTTGAAGTAAGGCTTCCAAAGGTAACCCACATTTACCCATCATCCGAGCATATAACCAAATGCACAAGGGATCACTTCCCTCAACTATTCTCAATAGCTTTCCCACTTCATGTCACAAGTCCTGATCTTAGTTAACTTCATCACATGGGTCTTTTGTAAATGTAAAAAAGTCATCTCTAGTCCAAGATCACAATTTCATGAATATATGGTAAGGTTCCTTAAATGCAAAGCTACTAATGAATCAATAGGTTGTTCAATCCACAAGCTTCCCAGTTGTTTTCCTCAACCTGAAGCCAACCACTGCTCAATCTTAGTAGTTTTAACTTAGTAAGATTTATCACAAAGGTCCCTTATGTCATAGAGAATCACTTCTCTAATTCAGGCGAGTAATATTATGATATCATGGGAAGGTTCTTCAACTGAAAAACTGCGAATAGATTAGTAGGTTCTTTAGATCACAAGCTTGCTAATGGTTTCTTCAATCCCTAGGCAATCCATTCTTTGTGGTTTCATCAACATTTAGGGAATCCATTACTTAATTTTGAAAGGATGAGAGCATAATATGGAAATATGGGAAGCCACACCCAATGGTTTCTTTAGTTCTCAAGCAACCATAGGAGGAGGAGAGCTCAATATGGAAAGGTTCCTTAGCTATACAAAGTACTGTTAAGTCAGTAGGTTCTTCAATCCACAAACTTCCCAATGATTTATTCAGTCCCAAGGAAAACCACCCTTGGTGGCTTCATTAGTCCTTGGAAATCCATTGCTCTCTATCCTCTACCAGTAAACCCCATTGGGCTTCTTTAGCTGGTGTATTTTTTCCTATAAATTCTCCCTCTATCGAATTTCCTTTTTTGTTCCCTTCATCTTTGTGAGGAAATATTTTCCTCTTCCCCTTTGCCGACTCTTACCCTTCATGAATGAATGAATGTCACCAGGATCCTCTCAACCTTCCCTTCTTTTTATTGCAACCGACTAACCGTCCTCTTCACTCGTGGTCTACGTGTACCAATCCATGGACAATGCGACCACTCTATATGTCCACTCTCCTTCCCCAACATTGTGCTTTTTCCAGTCATTGCAGAACCTTCCTGGCCAATGTGGTCGTGCCACCTCTCCCCCACGGTCTCCCTCTTTCCTGTCTGCTAATGGAAATCCAATCACCCACTCCTCGTTTTTGCGCTTTGGGCTTAACTACTCAATAGTTAACAAATTATTTCAAGAGTAATCTTGAGGAAGTAAATTATTAAAAATACTCTTCAAGATACATTTAGTAATGTCTGGAGGGAAACCATTAAGAAATAATTAGTTGTCAAAGTTGTCATACATAGAATTAAATGAAAGAGATGTGCATAATCAATCCTTCTATAAATTGCAAATTAATTATTGAAAAGATCATCGCCTTTTTTCATGAGCAACTAATTACTAATATGCAATTACATATACAGAGACAAATGCAACACAAGGAATGTAACATCCATAGACAGTACCATCCAAATCCAGACACAAACACGCAAACCTCTCAAAGCAACCAACACATAGACTAAATTAAAAAAGAGAATGTTAAGGTCATCTTGGGCAAAGAAAAAATAATGTAATATCACCACGGAGCTTTTAACAATGGCCAAACTCATAAAGAACAAAACATGATATAAATCCATTGGCGAGCATTTTAACAATGGCCAAATGCCAAAAAAAAACATGATTGAAATTAATAGGCTCACCACCAAGCTTTTTAACAATAGCCTAATGCAGGAAAAGTGCCTACAAGCTTTGTTTATAATGGAAAGATTCAAATTTATGAACTCACTAGTCTCAATCCTAGTCCAATGAATATTGTATTAACACATCATTGCTTTAAATCCTCAAACATATACTTAATAAAAAAAATTGTAAATTTCAAAGTCTGAAGTTTATCTCAAACATATACATAATAATCATAATCTGAAAATGAGACATTGTTTCTCTTAATTGGAACTAGCCTAGATCCATCTAACTCTGAGTCACAAATCCCTTGAGGTGAAAACCTTCTTTTTGGAGTGTATAACTTGAAAGGTTTGCATCTCGAGGGATTTGATCCCTCCCGACATATATGATAGATCTAGAGTTAAATGGATCTAGGGTGGTTAATAATATGCTTTTATAGAAGGAATTCCTTCATGGTCTCCAAAATCTATTGAATATGAGAGTACACAGTTTCCATAATAAAAGTAATCTCTTTTTCCCTTATTTTATGCTAACTCTGGGTTTGTGCCATGAGTGCACGATGACTAAATTATTTTCCAGAAATAAAATTTCTTGAATCCTAATCTCCTAATAGAATCAACCAGGTTATTGTTCTTCTTGGTTGGCTCGTACGTGGAAGTGGAGTGTGCCACTAAAAAAAAATAAAAAAATCATGGTTGGTGCTCCATAATCAGTTTCTCACGTGGGAAAATATATCTAAGAGGGAATTTCAAGGTATGGGGATTTGTCCTCTATGTTGAGTGGCATACAAAGAGGTGGTGCATCTCCCCTTGTGTTGTCCCTTTGTGCTCACCATTTGGGAGGAGGTCTCCAAATCACTTAAGATCAACACATAGGTGGATAGGTCTTCTATTGAATCATGTCTCCTTAATTAGACAGGTAACCAACATGAATATATATCTATCCCACTATATATTTTTTAGGGCATTTGGCATTGTAAAAAAGTTTGCATTTTCAATAATTTAGCCCCTGATGCGAGGAACACCTATATGAAGATAGTGGCCTACTTTCAGGAAATCGGTCCATGGAGACCTAAATTTCACAAGAACCAATGGATATAAAAGAATCTTAAACAATTTTCCTTTGTCAGATTCTTTGATGGGGTGTCTTTGAGAGGTGAGTGTGGATGTGGAGCTATCATTCTCTTTTGACCTTCCCTGGCCTTCCATTTCTTCTAGTCAAGGGTTTCTTGCACCAACTGTAGAGAAAAGGTGTTGACTCTTTGGGTGGTGTTGTAGTGAACGTCATGGTTAGATATTGAGGAGATTATGATCGTAGGTGACTCGAAGACAGTAATTGATTAGGCCAAGGTTCACTCCTCTCTTAAGGTGCCTTCATTATTCCACTAGTTGGATCAAATAAAAAACCTAATGACCGCTTTCAATAACATCTCCTTCCCCACATTTTCTATGAGAAGAATGCTATGGCAGACTTCATTTCCAAGCGAGGGGCCTTTTCCTGCCTGGGTAGTTTCGTTATAATTACCTTGTCAATGGCTCCATTAGTAGTTGGAGGGATTTCTTCTTCTAGCAAAAGTTCTAGTTTGTTTCTTAGCGACTATCTTCCAGGTAGGGTCTTTCTTGCTATATTTAGAAGATTGTCGACTTTTTTTCCACGGAGTCCTTTTGTTTTTGCATGTTTTACCCTTTTGTAGCCTTCACACTGGTCTGTTTCATGTTACATAAGATGATGCTTTGAATCTTCTGATTGGATTTTCTATTTTTTTCTAAGGGTTGTTCCCTTTGGGATCTCTTTGACTCTATCTCTTTTTTAGTTATTTATGGAAATTTTGGTTTAATGGATGGAATTAGAAACCAGAAAATGTAACTACTTTCACTTTAATCAATGTAAGAAGTTATTTTTTTTCTCATGAAAAAAACTATCATTTTTAGTCTGAAATTCCAAACTTTGTGCATTGGCCTTCCCTTCATGTTTGCACCCCAAATTCATTCTTAAATGGTTTTTCAAAAGCTATATAAAGGTGTCCCACTCTCCCCAAAACCAACCAATCTACAAATTGAAGAAGATAAGATAAAACTTGGTGCCAATCCTTTACCTTTTAAATATTGTGTTCTCCCTGCATTCGTGAATTTGTCGGGAGAAGCACAGATAGAGCATGCTATCAGACAATTAGTTTTTTTATTGAAATTCCAACCTAAAATACGAAGAGGAAAGAGATTGTTATCACCTAATTGGCAGAATTCCCAGTGAAATTCCAACCTAAAACTTGTAATAATGTGAACATCTGTCTTAACCATAGAGCGAATTAAACCAACATCTCCAATTGAAATGCTCCTAGAATGATGTAATAAAATTCCTTGAGAAATAAAACCATAAATTTGACATGTAAATCATTTTCCCACCCACACCAAATTTAATTAGGCAAATTATTGGTTAACCCTTTGTTATGACTTCACATTAGGTGTGGTATTTCTCACTGCATGAATGTATATGGGCATTGCATGTAAGTTGATAGCCTAGGGTACTACGTTTTCATAAGTTACATTATTCTTTTAGGATTAGTTGGGAATTTCCTTGAGTGGTAATAGTAGGGAAAAGAAAGTGCAATAGTTTACTATTATTTATTTCTATATATTAGAGAATGGACAATGCCTATAAATAAATATACAAAGAAATGCATTCTAATTTAGTTCAAGATTTCATTTCTAATACAAAACTACAAAACAATATGACATATATGTTTATCCCGATATATTATTTAAAACTTGTCTATTTTTAAAAACATTGTGGCTATTAAGCAACCAATATTTTTAAAAATATGTAATTATAGAGCTTAATTGGATGTAAAAATGGAAAATACCCTTTCTAAACCTTTAAAAATGTAAACTAAGAGCATCAATACATCTTTCAAACATATACAGAGAAATACAATTGTTAATATTTATGTTAAAATCACTCATTTATATAATTGACAAAGTAAAAAATAATACAAATATGAATTTTTTACTTGATGAAAATGTATTTCAAATTGTCAAGCCTCAAATTATTTATAAATCATCCTCTTGGAAATACTCTCCTAATGCAATAATATTTTCCAGTGCAATAATCTTTTCGAGGGAAACATACATCCCCTTATCTAATTTATAATGATAAATCTAAATCACAAACAACTAAATCATTTTCCCATTTGCTTTGGACCACGAACCCTGTTGTAGCTCTATAGATAATTCTAGGTTAACGAATTATGCCAGAGCATCTAAAATGTTTTGTTTGTTTTGAATTTTTGGATGACCAACGCTCTAAATTGTTAAACAGGTGTAGTTTCTTAATTACTTATGATGCATCAGAAGGGTTGACTCTTCACCTCTGACACAATTTAGCTTTGAAGAGATGTGTAAGGTTGAACTTTAGAAAATATATGATTGATTTATATCTTCAAACAGATTATTTAACTTAGTCATATACAGATGATACATGTAAAACGATTTTATAGCCAAACAAAATACATTTAAAACTTAAGGGGAAGTTACAATTTAAAGATGTAGAGGATTTAATTGAAACATAAAGTCTAATTAACTAATCTCTGTAATTGATAATAACTTCATAGGGGCTTTAAGATAAATTGAAATTCAATATTATCATACCTAGAATTCCCATTAATTTCAAACATATGCATATTTAAACAAAGTAAAAATATAATAACATAGAAGTACTCACAGGGACACAAGTTGTTTCAAGATGAATCCAGAATCCTTATATTACTTTCAGAAAATAATTTCAAAGGATTACAAGTCTGCTCAAGAGTCTATCACAATGGTTCAACCCTTTATACTTTGATGTTCAAAGTATTTATACAACTTTCCTAAAAATATCTTGATTAAATATCAAGATTTATTTACAAATATCTCAAAACTGTTTACACAAATAGAACTACAAAATAGGAAAATAAAACTTCTTAGGCCTCTTGGCACTGAATTCGAGGCTTCTAGTGACGATAGGGCTAAAAAGGTTGCTGCTTTGTTGTCCAAAAACCTGCATCCTGTTTCTAAAAACCTATTGTTTGCTGCTAGAAATCTGTTGTATGCTCAGTCAATGAGTTGGCATATCTTTTCCCATATTTCTTCATCTGGAATGGAATATTTGATTAAATTTTGTATATTTCATCCACTTCAGTGTATTTTTGAAAAGTGGCTTTGACAACGAACAAATGTTTGATTTGCTTAATCAATAAATGAAAACTCAAACCTTCAATAAAGGCTTTTCTTGTAATAGTCCCCTTTATCTTAGCAAATTTGGATTTGTCTCTAACTATAACATGTAGCCTGCGCTGGTATTCTTTAAGGGGAATCACACTGTCTGCCATTCCTCTTAAACTTGGAAGTCCTTTTCGATGTAGAATATTAAACCTTTTGTGGAACTTTTGAATACTGACTCCTAGATTATGGCATTTATTTTCCAGCTGCAACATTAGATCCCTTTCAATGAGAATCCTTCTCACTTCTAAGATAGTTTCAATTATTTCCTCTATTTCATATTCTTCTAGCTCTTCTCTTGTTTTTGAATTCATAATTCTAATTAATGCTGTAGCCTCTTCTAGTTTTCGACCTAGGTCTTTCTTTACTTCTGCAATCACTTCCTTTGATTTTTCCATTAGTTCCTCTTGTTCAAAAATAATTTCAATGGAAGGCCACAAATTATTCATAGACTTATTTATATCTAGCCAAATGTTTTCTTTGGCCTGTGCAATGATTTAAGCAATAGCAGACTCATTTTCTACAGTCTTTATCCTTTGAGTTAGTCTATGAGTTTTCTAAAGCTCTGCTAAATAAACATTATCAATTTTTAGCTTTTGCTCTTGGAGATTGTTGAGTTGAGCCTTCAACTTTTCAATTTCTTGATCTTTTATGGACAAATATCCCATTGCTTTAGCTAAATCAATTGTTGAGTCTGTGGACTGTGCTTCCACTAGTATAGTTTCTGTAATAGGAGTTGTTGAAGTACCTGCAATAGAAGTTGTTTCTATAGGAATAGTTGCTACCACATCTACTTGTTGTTCTTTTTCCTTCAATAGACTTTCTAGTTCAATCTCCATCCTCTGAATATGCAAATTTTGTTCAACAATAATTTTGAACACGTTTTCCTTTTCCTTTTCTAACTCACCAACTTCTTTGGTTTGGGGATCTTCAGTAGTAGGGAGTTTCAACTATTTTCTAAATTCTTGAATATCATCATTTTCCCTCTTAATCATTTCCTCGACAACTTTAACATTACTGAGATCATATCCCAGTTTAATTACCAGATCTTCTAAGGATTTTATTTTAGTATCTTTGGCAAGGAATGATATATTTTCTAGATTTAACTATGATTTAGCATTATTCATTGAGACCTGCAACCTAGATGCTACCATGGATGAACTAGTCAAGGTGGAGTAGATCATTTCTCCATATTATTTGTGCATATCAATTTGGTCAATAGGATGGATCTGTTTGGTGTCAAAGGAAAAAACAATATCTTTGTAATCTTTTGTAGCTTTCAAAAAAGGAACTTTAGGCTCTAAAAGTGCCATCTGAAAATTTTCTTTTTGAGTATCTAATGCAAAGAGAAGGCTGTGCTAGGAAGATGAAGTTTACTTCCAGAATTCTAAACAAGTAGTGGCCTTGAGTGCCTCATTTTTCTTCTAAATTTCCTTGTACCTAGCAAAGATACTGTGTTCTCTAGTGGTATGGGCTAGCTCTCCTATCTAAACTGATTCTAATGGATCTTGAGTGATTGAAGATACATGAGAGCTTGAGAAAATTTCTTCAATCCTTGGGAATGTTGCAGCATAAGGACTTGTTAAAAATAATGTGGTATGTTCCTGTGAACTCTCTTCTTGATATGGATCTTCAAGAGGGTTCTTTTTCTTCTTCTTGTACCTTTTGAAGTTTGTCTGCCGAATTTCTAAAACTAGAGGGGAAACACTTTCCCTTGCCCTTTTAGCATGTTTTTCCTGTGGTACTGGATTCTGTGCAATTGTAGAAATGAAAACTTGCTCCTCTTCTTCCTGCAATGTATTTTCCTGCCACTCCTCTTGGTTCATGTACTATTCGATCTCTGGTCTAGGAGTGTGGGCATAAGGAGTAGTTTTTTGTTCTACCCTTAGCTTAGAAATAATCCCCAAGGGATCATAAGACTAGGTAAAACTTAATTTAAATTTCATTTGTTTCAAAAGGAGGTCTTCTTCTTTTGTTGCTACTCTAGTATTACAAATAAAGGGTCCAATCTGAGCTTTTAATTTAAACTGAGATTTCTTCTTAGCTGACACAAAGTGCAACTCATCCATGTTCATCATCTGCCTTATATACTCTAATGCAAAAATCCTAATTGGTACAAACTTAGGCAGCTTATATGGAGGAAGCTCACATCCATATACTCTGATCTCTGTGTAGTTTTGATACAAATACCAATCTCCAGTCTTTGTTTTCTCACTGAGGTGGAGATTTCTCTTGATTTTAGGGGAAATATTAGGAACAACATCATTGTTGAGCAAGCATGAGACCATATGTAAAAGCTAATTGGTGTAATCACTGAAGGAAAATTCATTGGTATTCTTCCTTACCAAGGAAGTCCAATGAATTACAGATTAAGGATTACCCTACTCATCTAATTTTTGTAATTGAAATTGAAATTTATCTGCTTGATGGAATAAGAACAAGTATACAAGAACTGAATGATATTTGAGAGATCCTTTTGTTGAAAACTTTAATAACTGATCATGTATTGCTTCAGACAAAAACTCATTGTAATTGAAGACCATGGAGGGTTTTTCACCTGTAGAAAAAAATGACAGAAATCCTAAAATAATCTCATCAACCCACTGATCAGTTGGATAACCTAATAGACAAGAAACTATTGAGATAACCTGTCTAGTCATTTCTCGGAACATTGAAGAGGGGTATGGAGGATTTGTTCTAGGTAATTCTGCATTTTCAGGCAAGAATATTTCAAAAACCTTAACTCTTGGAGGAAAGGTGAGCTTCTTATAGATTTCCATGAGGGAATCTATAGAGAAAGGGTGCAGAGGACCTAAATTTTTTTCTTGAAGCATTTGTCATATCAAATCAGGGGATATGGTAAACAAAACATCATTATTTTGAGCAATAATGGCTCCTTGACTTGGGATGCATCTGAAATGGCACCATGTTACATATTCTAGAAAGAATGGGTCTGAGGAAGGATGAATTGAGGCAGGATGGAGTCCCACATGCTTAATTCATTGTTGTCATCAAGGAATTTCTGTTCAACCCAATTGTGGAGTTCATATAGGTCGAACTCACATTGGGTTTCAATGGTTTGATACTCCTGGTCAACTAGAGTTAGTCTATCTAAATCTATGATAGAGGGTATCACTGGGTTTTCCTCTATCATTTTAGCTTTTCCTTTTGAATACATGCTGAAGGTTTAATCAGGTAAGGGTCATGTTTGCCAGGTAATTAGCAGGTTTTTTTAGTGCTAAAGGAAACACTTTTGATGTTGGTCTGGTTGTACTGAGCTGAGATATGCAGCTTTGCAAACGAAATGTGTAAAAGGAATAGTAGAAAACCATGTGTGTATTTATAGAATGGGAGGATTAACCGTTTGAGATACCTGTTATGAGAGCGGGACATTTATTATGGAAACGGTTGAGGAATTGAATGGATGGATAACAGTTAGCTGATCATCGAATGAGAATTGGACAAAGGGCGAAGGCGAGATGGCTTTAAATTTTTGGCAGGAGTGGGAGCGATCAAAAGTGGTTTTTGGGGGGTGGTAAGTGGTTTATGCGGGGAGTATGAAACACTTAAGGACCAGACATGTATTGGCGATGTTTTTGAAACAACTTTTCGGACCCCCCTTTTGGTTAAATGTTGAAGGGGCGCGGGGGGTCTGAAGTGCTTCCCCTGCGGTTGATCTAGGTGGGGAGCATCTCAATGTCCAATACAAGCACCTTTATTACATAATACAACAAAACATAAAGTCAACAATTCAACTTTATTAAACTATAATTAACCGTTTAATTAAGTTTAAACTAATTAAGAAACTTAATTAATCATAATGTGTGACATTTAAACTAGCACACATTTTTGAATATTTCTTTGGATTTATTCATTTTTTTCAATATATTTCTTTTTTGTCATTTTTATATTTTGTCGTTTTATATCCCTTTTCATTTTTTTATCTTTTCTTTTTCTTTATATAACTTATATTTTTTTTTCTTTCCTTTTTAAAACAAGTAAATGTAAAATACATGGTAAGTTACAATGTCGGCTCCATATAGGGGTTGCTTCTCCTTGTGGGATGCAGAGAACATGCAGATCCATGTGCCTTCTCCTCGGGCTATGGATTCTTTGCTGTGAAAATCACACTTGGCAGAAAAATGTAAAGAAAACCGGTAATGTACAATGAACTATGACTGTAACAACTTCAATACTAAATATAGTGCTTATGGTATTGTCCATTGAGAGGCAATGAAGAATATATTCCTTCCAGATTCTGCAGGATAAAAGTATTATTTCCCTTGAGTTCTGCAATGCTGAATGGTCCTAACCAGAGATTATCAAATTTACCATTTTTTCCTCTTTCCTCTCTATAGGCATCCCATTTTAAGACTAAATCTCCTTGCCTAAAGTCTCTTTCCATATATTTTATGTCAAACAAACTTTTCATCTTGTTTTGATATTGGCGAAGCTTGTACTGAACTTCATCTCCGTCTTGATTTAATTCAATTATTTGATTGATTCTTCTTGAAAAATCATCAGGATCTTCATATAATTCTTGTAAGAACTTCATAACAGGAAAAGCTAGTTATGTAGGAAAAATGGCCTCAGTGCCATAGACAAGCTGAAAAGGGGATTTACCGGTAGATCTCTTAGGTGAAACTCTGTCGGCCCAAACTGCATACTTGAGATGACTGTCCCAATTCCTCTTATGATCTAAGAGTACCTTCCTGATAACTTTGACAAAACTCTTATTTTAATGATTCTGCCAATCCATTTCCTTGAGGGTAATATGGGGTAGAATGATGCAATAAAATCTGATACTTTTGGCAAAATTCTATCATTTTAACACTATTGAATGCATGTGAATTGTCAGTGACTATCTGCTATGGACAACCAAATCTGGATAATACATTTTCTTCAATGAATTTGATGACAACAGTGTCTGTTACGTTCTTGACAAGGATGGCTTCTACCCATTTTGTGAAGTAGTCTGTAGCAGTTAGGATCCATCTGTGTTGATTACTAGATGATGGAATTATCTCTCCTATGAAATCTAGTCCCCACTGTCAAAAGAGTGCTTCAATTAATATTGGAACAAGAGGGAGTGCTACTAAAATTTGCTTTCCAACAAATATATGACATGGAATACAACTTCTAATGTTTTCTCCGACTTGTGAAAACAACTTCAACCAATAAAAACCTGCTCTCAAAATTTTATATGTTGTTTCTCTCCAAGAATAATGTCCTCCACATATACCTTCATGAAATTTTTCTATAACACCTTTTGTTTCACTTTTAGTTAGACATAAAAGAAGGATATTCAATGGATCTTTCCAATATAGATTAGCATTGATGATACAATATTTCATAGCCTTTAATCTGAGGGTTCTGCATTGATTCTTTGTGAATCCAAGAGGATACTCAAAATCATGAAGAAAATGTATAATATCAACATACCATTTAGATAATAGGAACTTTTCATCAATATGAAGTGGAAGAGGAGTTGAATCTGTAGTAGAGGAAGGTTCTTGTGTATTCTTCTCTGCTGAATTTTGAGAAGGTTCTTGTGTATTCTTCTCTCCTGATACTTGCATGATAGTATTTATTCCCAGAACTTTACAATTTGATTCAACCAAAAGTTTGGCTAAACCTTGTCCCTTCACCAACTTGGTAGATTTGATATCTAAATCAAACTCTAGTATTTTTGCAATCCATCTTCCTCTCCTGCCATCTGTATTGGGTTGGGTCAAGACAAGCTTGACAACATTATTTGGGACATAGGAAGTAATAAGGGAATGCAGGACATAAGTTCTGAAGGCTTTTAAGACTTGTACGAGAGCATATGCTTGTTTTTCAATGATATCATATTTCAACTCAACATCTCTCATAACTTTTCTGAAAAAGGAAATAGGTTGGCCATCTTCATTATCATTCTTTTGCAATAAGACAACAACTAAGGTAGTATCAGAAGCAAAAGAGAAAATTCCAAAAGGCTTTGAATAATCAGGACTAGCTGGTACCGGGGCTTCAGAAATAACTTTCTTGATTTCTGTAAAAGAAAACCTTCCTTGCACCGTCTATTTGACTTCATGATCCTTCTTTAGCATATCAGAAATATCCTTGACTATCTCAACATAATTTGGTATAAATCTTCTTAGAAAAATCATCTTTCCTAGAAAAGTTTGAATTTCCTTTTTATTTCTAGGTACACTAATTACCTCAATAGTCGAGACTCATTTTGGATCAATCACTACTCCTTCTTTTGAAATAATATGTCCAAGTAGCTTTCCTTCCTTTATTGCAAACAAAGATTTCTTTGGATTGAGTGAAATTCCATATTTCCTACATCTATCAAAAACCTTTCTCAAGTGTTTTAAATGTTTCTCATTAGAATTTGAAAATACAGTTTGATCATTTAGATAAATAACAACAAACTTGTTAACTTTACCAACAAAATCTAGGTCCATTGCTCTTTGAAAGGTAGCTCCTACATTGGTTAGGCCAAATGGCATTCTGGCATACATAAATGTACCCCAAGGAGTTGTGAATGTTGTTTTTTCCCTATCTTCTAGACTTACTATGATCTGATTATATCCATAAAAGTCATCCAACATTGAAATTATGTTGGAGCCTGAAACTTTTTGGAGCAATTGATCCATCTTGGGCAATGGATAATTGTCTTTTAAAGATAGTTTGGTCATGTTTCTAAAGTCTACACACAGTCTTATTTCACCATTCTTCTTTCTGACAGGAACTACATTTTCTATCCAATCGGAGTATCTTAGAGGAACGATAATTTTGGCATCCAACAATTTTTTAAGTTCTTTTTCAATAATTGGAAGCAAAATTGGATTTATTCTTCTCAATTTCTGTTTGAAAGGTTTAGCTTCTGGTTTGAGAGGAATTTTTTGTTCAATAAGAGTTGTGACATAGATTTTAAGATCTTCATATGACCAGGCAAATACATATTTATAATGTTTGAGAAGATTAACATATTTTTCTTTTGTTTCCTTAGGTAATGATGCTGAAATTTTTACATTTATGATAGTATTTATTCCCAAAACTTTACAATTTGATTCAACCAAAAGTTTGGCTAAACCTTGTTCCTTCACCAACTTGGTAGATTTGATATCTAAAACAACTCTAGTATTTTTGCAATCCATCTTCCTCTCTTGCCATCTGTATTGGGTTGGGTCAAGACAAGCTTGACAACATTATTTGGGACATAGGCAGTAATAGGGGAATGCAGGACATAAGTTCTGAAGGTTTTTAAGACTTGTACGAGAGCATATGCTTATTTTTCAATGATATCATATTTCAACTCAACATCTCTAATAACTTTGCTGAAAAAGGAAATAGGTTGGTCATCTTCATTATCATTCTTTTGCAATAAGACAACAACTAAGGTAGTATCAGAAGCAAAAGAGAAAATGCCAAAAGGCTTTGAATAATCAGGACTAGCTGGTACCAGGGCTTCAGAAATAACTTTCTTGATTTCTGTAAAAGAAAACCTTCCTTGCACCGTCTATTTGACTTCATGATCCTTCTTTAGCATATCAGAAATATCCTTGACTATCTCAACATAGTTTGGTATAAATCTTCTTAGAAAAATCATCTTTCCTAGAAAAGTTTGAATTTCCTTTTTATTTCTAGGTACACTGATTCCCTCAATAGTCGAGACTCATTTTGGATCAATCACTACTCCTTCTTTTGAAATAATGCGTCCAAGTAGCTTTCCTTCCTTTATTGCAAACAAAGATTTCTTTGGATTGAGTGAAATTCCATATTTCCTACATCTATCAAAAACCTTTCTCAAGTGTTTTAAATGTTTCTCATTAGAATTTGAAAATACAGTTTGATCATTCAGATAAATAACAACAAACTTGTTAACTTTACCAACAAAATCTAGGTCCATTGCTCTTTGAAAGGTAGCTCCTACATTGTTTAGGCCAAATGGCATTCTGGCATACATAAATGTACCCCAAGGAGTTGTGAATGTTGTTTTTCCCTATCTTCTAGACTTACTATGATCTGATTATATCCAGAAAAGCCATCCAACATTGAAATTCTATTGGAGCCTGAAACTTTTTGGAGCAATTGATCCATCTTGGGCAATGGATAATTGTCTTTTAAAGATAGTTTGGTCAGGTTTCTAAAGTCTACACACAGTCTTATTTCACCATTCTTCTTTCTGATAGGAACTACATTTTCTATCCAATCGGAGTATCTTAGAGGAACAATAATTTTGGCATCCAACAATTTTTTAAGTTCCTTTTCAATAGTTGGAAGAAAAATTGGATTTATTCTTCTCAATTTCTGTTTGAAAGGTTTAGCTTCTGGTTTGAGAGGAATTTTGTTCAATAAGAGTTGTGACATAGGTTTAAGATCTTCATATGACCAGGAAAAGACATATTTATAATGTTTGAGAAGATTAACATATTTTTCTTTTGTTTCCTTAGGTAATGATGCTGAAATTTTTACATTTATGTTAGTATTTATTCCCAGAACTTTACAATTTGATTCAACCAAAAGTTTGGCTAAACCTTATTCCTTCACCAACTTGGTAGATTTGATATCTAAATCAAACTCTAGTATTTTTGCAATCCATCTTCCTCTCCTACCATCTATATTGGGTTGGGTCAAGAAAAGCTTGACAACATTATTACGGACAGAGGCAGTAATAGGGGAATGCAGTACATAAGTTTTGAAGGCTTTTAAGACTTATACGAGAGCATATGCTTGTTTTTCAATGATATCATATTTCAACTCAACATCTCTCATAACTTTGCTGAAAAAGGAAATAGGTTGGTCATCTTCATTATCATTCTTTTGCAATAAGACAACAACTAAAGTAGTATCATAAGCAAAAGAGAAAATGCCAAAAGGCTTTGAATAATCAGGACTAGTTGGTACTGGGGCTTCATAAATAACTTTCTTGATTTCTGTAAAAGCAAACCTTCCTTGCATGTCTATTTGACTTCATGATCCTTCTTTAGCATATCAGAAATATCCTTGACTATCTCAACATAGTTTGGTATAAATCTTCTTAGAAAAATCATCTTTCCTAGAAAAGTTTGAATTTCCTTTCTATTTCTAGGTACACTGATTACCTCAATAGTCGAGACTCATTTTGGATCAATCACTACTCCTTTTGAAATAATGTGTCCAAGTAGCTTTCCTTCCTTTATAGCAAACAAAGATTTCTTTGGATTGAGTGAAATTCCATATTTCCTACATCTATCAAAAACCTTTCTCAAGTGTTTTAAATGTTTCTCATTAGAATTTGAAAATACAGTTTGATCATTTAGATAAATAACAACAAACTTGTTAACTTTACCAACAAAATCTAGGTCCATTTCTCTTCGAAAGGTAGCTCCTACATTGGTTAGGCCAAATGGCATTCTGGCATACATAAATGTACCCCAAGGAGTTGTGAATGTTGTTTTTTTCCTTATCTTCTAGACTTACTATGATCTGATTATATCCAGAAAAGCCATCCAACATTGAAATTCTATTGGAGCCTGAAACTTTTTGGAGCAATTGATCCATCTTGGGCAATGGATAATTGTCTTTTAAAGATAGTTTGTTCAGGTTTCTAAAGTCTACACACAGTCTTATTTCACCATTCTTCTTTCTGACAGGAACTAGATTTTCTATCCAATCAGAGTATCTTAGAGGAACAATAATTTTGGCATCCAACAATTTTTTAAGTTCTTTTTCAATAGTTGGAAGAAAAATTGGATTTATTCTTCTCAATTTCTGTTTGAAAGGTTTAGCTTCTGGTTTGAGAGGAATTTTATGTTCAATAAGAGTTGTGTCATAGGTTTTAAGATCTTCATATGACCAGGCAAAGACATATTTATAATGTTTGAGAAGATTAACATATTTTTCTTTTGTTTCCTTAGGTAATGATGCTGAAATTTTTACATTTATGATTTCTTCATTGGTTCCAATATTATAATCTTCAACATCCTCTTGTTGTGAACTTGATAATGAAGTTTTTGAAACATCATTATTGTCAAAAAGTTTTTCAAGAGGAATTAAACCCTTTGGAATGTAATTATTAGGCAATTGAATGATATTATGATCAGCTATTTTATGATTTAATTGTGAAGTTTCATTTTCATGATTTGACTTATGATCAATGATTTGTTCTTCTTCAATTTGTAGAGCTGAAAATTCATTAATTTCTTGTAATAAAATCTTCAATTGCTCATCATCTTTGAAAAATTGCCATTGTTTAAGCTTGTTAGGGATTGAAGGCTTATACTTTATTTGAATTTGGTATTGTAATTGCATTGGATCAGGAATTTTAAAAGAGCTGGCAGAGACTGCTAAAGAGTCTGCATAAATGTTTTCATCTCTAGGGATTGTTGTAATGTTAAAATCTTGAAAGTAGTTATCCATAGAATCCCATACCTCATTTCGACAAGATATAATCCTAGGATGCTTTTCTTGGCATAGATTTCTTACTTGTTTCACAATTAATTCTGAGTCACTAAATACACTTAAGTTTTGGACTCTCATACTTTTAGCTAACTCTAGTCCTATAAGTAAGGCTTCATACTCTGCTACGATGTTTGTAACATCAAAGTCTAACTTAAAATATTGAGCTATATTTTCTTTATCTGGAGAGATAATTACAATTCCATGTCCAACTCCATCTTTGGAAAAAACTCCATCGAAGCATAACTTCCAAACATTAGTTTTTATACATTTAGGTTTCTTCACAATATGTTCAATGCTAAGTTGAGAATTTTGGAGATCATTAGTTGATAAAGTAGAACATCCAAAATCCTGATCAACAACATAAATAAGATGATTTATTGCTTGATCAACTTTACAAACAATATTAATAAATCTCACCTCTCTGTATAATCTAAGATGTTCTCCCCCATAAACAATAATTGTAGCAAAAGACATATCCATTTGCAAACTTCCCCCTAACTTGGCACAACAAGATCTGGATAATAACATTCCAAATTTTGGGGTAATATCGTAACAAAAATATCTAAAACTACACTCTTAATAGGGATCTGTGCTAGAGCTACAATTAAATCTTTGATTAGTCCAAGAGAAGCTACTTTCTTCGAATCAAAGGTGTATAGATCATGATAAGGTCTTGTGATTTGTAATTGAAGCTCATCCATAATTACTTTAGGCGTTAGATTGTGAGAGGCCCCAAAATCTAACATGCAATCGTTTAAGAGAAAATCATGAACTTTCAAAGTAACATACAAGGGAGGAACATTTTCATTAATCATTATGAGAACTAGGACCAAAAACCACTGAAGGTTTTTCATCCTGTAAACTGATCACATCTCCCTCAGCATCAATACTTGAGGATTGAATCCATTTTGACACTTAATTCTTGTAACCTAGGTTTTTGGAGAGTTCAGATAATGGAATAGGAATCTTGACTCTTTCTAACTCTCTCTCGACATTAAAAGTTGTTGGAACAACCTTTTTGAATGTGTTATGTTCATTTGGTTGATTTAATGGTTGAATCATTGTTGTTTTTGTTTCAGCTGTTTTCACTGGTGGTTCATTAATAGTGACATTTTTAGCTGGCCTACCAGGTCTGGGTCTTGGTCTTGGTCTCAAATCATATCTTCTGTTTAATTCTGCAATAAGAAATTCATAAAAGCACTAATATTTAGAAACTTCGGAAGTCTCTTGATTTTGAGTTGAAGGCTGATCATGAGAAATTGGAACTATAGCATTTTGTAATGAAGAATAATCAAAATAATTGACATCATTTGTAACTAAAGGAACAATATCTTCAGGTTCCTGATCATCAATCATTAGTGGAGGCTGAATTTGTTGATCAGCATTAGGTCTTTGCAAGATTTGGGGTTGAAAAGGTATTTTATACTGAACTTGAGGTATATTTTATGCTTGTTGAGCTACTCTAGGTTGTGCTTCCATTTTTGAAATTCTATTAGAAAGATTTCTTAGTAAGGAATTAATTTCATCTATTTTATTATCCTCACTCTTACTTTTAGATGAAGAAGTTCCTTCTTCCCTAGCTTTCATTTTTCTTTCAGCCTTTTCTTTGCTTTAAGTTTGGTTGATGTTGATCTATTAGCCTCAACTTCAATGGCATTGGTCTGCATGTCTACTAGGGTGAAAAATGTTCTTTCTCTAAGCATAACAACAAAATCATCATCAAAACCTTTGGAAATCCTAACTTTAGCAGCAACCACTTGTGGTTTACAATCTGGTGGCATTCTATTATACATTTTATTAAATCATTTTATGAAATCAACCATAGGTTCACCAGGGTTTCTTTTTTAATCATCAAATTCTATAAGATAGTATACAGGAACCTTTTTAACTCCCCATTGGTTTTTAAAGATAGAAATCAATTCATTCTAGGTAGAGAGAGAACAAGCTCATAATTGTCTAAACCAAATCCTAACATTTCCCTTAAGAGACTGAACAAATTGTTGGGCGTGTGTTATATTCTTTCCACGATTACCCCACGCGGCGAGGGTGGTCACAAGGTGGCAGTAGCCCACCTTGTATGTTATGTCGGGCACAACAGGGGGGTCACAGGGGGTGGTTGCCTGCCATGTCGAGGGGTATGCAAGGGGAAAGTATCCCCCTGGCAAGGGGTCGAGGGCAACGCCCCGGGGAAATTTTTTTGGACCCTATATTAGGTGGGCGGACCTACCTATGGTTTTGTGCTTGGATTTCGCACATGGCTTTGGGCATGATGGTTTTCTGTCCATGGTATTTTGTAGATCCGGTCAAGGGAATTATGGTTATGTTCTAATCCAGGGTTAATGGATGCTTCGGCATGTATATATATGTATTGTAACATTGAAGGGAATATAATGAAAAATCCCCTGGATCCCAAATTTATTCACTAGAGACTTAGAGATGGAGACTCGGTGATAGAGAATATGAACGCCCTTAATATTGTGGTAAGCCAGTTATTATCTATTGATATTAAAATTTTAGATGAAGATAAGTGCATCAGTTTGTTGTGTTCTCTACCAGATTCGTGGCATAGTCTGGTTGTTTCTATAGGTAGCAATGAAACTGCCTTCCAATTTGATGAAATAGTCTCATCCTTGCTGTCGGAGGAGATGAGAAAATATGGAGGGACATAATGGTGATGCCTTGCCTATACGAGGATGGTCTCATAACAGAAACAAAAATAAGTCCTTGAGTGGGAGATCTAAATCTCCAGGAAAAACTGTAAAGTTGTGCTGGGAATGCGAAAAGGAAGGGCACTACAAAAGGGTCTGTAAATCTAAATCTCCTGAGAAAGGAAAGGGATTTGATGATGCTCCTTCTGTAGAGACGAAAACCACCTCAGATGAGGCATGGTTGATTGACTTAGGTGCATCCTTTCACTTCACTCCCCATAGAGAGTGGTTCTGCGAGTATGAGAAATATGATGGTGGTGATGTCTTCTTAGGGGATGCCAGGAAGACGAGAATCGTCGGTTGTGGAAAATTCAAGTTGAAGTTGCAAGGTGGAAGGATTAGAACACTTTTGGGTGTTCTGCATATTCCTACATTGGCTAGAAATATGATTCCTGTAAGCAAGTTGGATGATGCAGGTGTAAAAACAATGTTTGAGAAAGATACTTACAAGATGGTTTGGGGAGCACTAGTATTGATGCGGGGAGTTCGGATTGGAACTCTGTACAATCTTCATGGTAGCATTGTTATTGATGGGTGCAACAGTTCTGTGGCTCTTGAAAGCGGAACAAAAAATCTAGTGGTCTCTAGAGAAAAGACCATGCTATGGCATCAAAGGATTGGACATATTGGAGGGAAGGGACTTCAAATAGTTCATGGTAATGGTATGGTAGAAGGTATGTATAATTTACCTCTGGATTTTGATTTCTGTGAAAATTGTGTATATGGGAAGCAAAATCGGGTGAGTTTCCCCTCTGGTGCTAAGAGGGCGAAACAGATATTAGAGCTTGTGCACAGTGATGTAAATGGACCTGTGTCAGTTCCATCACTGAGTAAGTCTATGTACTATGTATCATTTATAGATGACTTCTCAAGGAATACATGGATATATTTCCTCAGGAAGAAATCTGAAGTCTTTGACAGGTTTAAAGAATTTAAGGCTCTGGTGGAAAACCAGAAAGAGAAGAAGATAAAGGTGTTGAGGACAGATAACGGTGGATAGTTTTGCAAGAAGGAATTTGAAGAGTTCTGTAAGAAGTGTGGTATAGCATGACAGAAGACTACTCCATACACACCTCAGCAAAATGGAGTTGCAAAAAGAATGAACAGGACGTTAATGGAAAAGGAAAGAAGCATGCTCAGTGGTGTCAGGTTAGGACAAGAATTCTTGGTAGAGGCAGTGGAGACTGCATGTTACTTGGTCAACATATCACCTTCATCAACGTTGGAGGATAAGACTCCACAAGAGGTATGGACTGGTAAGAAACCTTCTCTTTCACATCTGAGGGTATTTGGATGTGATGCATATGTACATGTTCCAAAGGAGAAAAGAACAAAGTTGGATAGTAAATATGAAAGGTGCATCTTTATTAGGTATACGGATGGTTTTAAACGTTATAAGCTTTGGAACCCAGAAACAAGGAAGGTTTTGTACAGCCAAAATGTGGTGTTTAGAGAGGTGAAATATGTTATTAAACATGAAGTCCTACCAAAAGAACCTGAGAAGATAGAGTTTGAGCTAAAGGATGAAGAATTAGACTCTACGACATAAGAGGAACCAGAAGATGAAGAGCCACAAACTCCAGCTGTGAGAAGATCAGTGCAAGAAAGAAGGCAGCCAAAAAGGTATAGTCCATCTGCTTTCTGTTCAAATTTTACTTTATCTATTACTAATGATGGTCCCAGAACTGTGAGGGAAGCAGTAGATTCAGAGGATGGAAAACTATAGAAAGAGGCCATGGTTGATGAAATGGCATCTTTGCACAAAAATGAGGCTTGGGGTCTGGTGGAGTTGTCGGCTGGAAGGAAACCCATTAGCAGCAAATGGGTGTTTAAGAAGAAGATGAATGCAGAAGGCAAGTTGGATAAATACAAAGTTCGGTTGGTAGAAAAATGTTATTCCCAGGTGCCGACAATTGATTTTGATGGTATTTTTTCTCCTGTTTCCAAGGTAGCTTCTATTAGATTACTTTTATCTGTTGTTGCTTCTTTTGATTTTTAGGTAGAACAAATGGATGTGAAGACAAAATTTCTTCACGAGAATCTGGAAGAAGAGATCCACATGAAGCAACTTGAAGGATTTGCGGTGAAGGGTAAGAAAGAACAAGTATGCAAGTTAAAAATGTCTGTGTATGGGTTAAAACAGTCACCAAGGATGTGGTATCAGAAATTTGATACATTTATAAGGGGAATTGGCTTCACCAGAAGCAAAGTAAACCACTGTGTGTATTTTAAATTTATTGGTGACTGTTTTATTTATCTAGTCTTGTATTTGGACGATATGTTGTTGGTTGGAATGACAAAGAAATTATCCAGGATGTGAAGACCCAATTGTCCTCCAAATTTGACATGAAAGATCTTGGTGCTGCAAACTATATTTTGGGCATGGAAATTAAACAAGATCAGAAAAAGAGGAAGCTCTGGTTAAACTAGAGGAAGTATGTCGAGACAATATTGTAGAGGTTTAATATGCAGTATAGTAAACCGGTGAAGGTTATCAGCTGAACAATTTCCCAAGACATAAGAAGAGGAAGAGGACATGTCCCATGTTCCATATGCAAGTGCAGTCGGTAGCCTGATGTATGCAATGGTCTGTACTAGACCAAATATTGCACATGCAGTGGGAGTATTGAGCAGGTTTATGTCAAAACTAGGGAAGGAGCATTGGACAACAGTGAAGCGGGTTTTCAGGTATTTGCATGGCACTATTGATTATGGTTTGTGCTACCAAGGAAGACCATGATTGGACAAAGTTTTGGACATCCGTGGCTTTGTTGATGCAGACTAGGCTGGAGATCTGGATCAGAGAATATCTACAAGTGGTTATATGTTTAACCTATTTTGAGGTGCAGTCCGTTGGATGCGTAAGAGACAATCTGTAGTGGTGCTTTCAATTACAAAGGCAGATTACATGGTAGCTACTCATGCAAGCAAGGAAGCAGTTTGGTTCGAGAGATTGTGTTCAAGTATGGGGTTAGTACAATGAGCTATAAGGATAGACTATGACAACCAAAGTGCAATCTTCTTGACAAAGAACCCTGCTTATCATTCAAAGACAAATCACATTGATGTTCAATATCACTTTGTGATGGATATGGTTGAGGATAAAAAGGTGTTGTTGGTAAAGGTGGACACTTTGAATAATACTACAGATGCATTGAAAAATCTTGTGAGCACTAAGAAGTTCTCTTAGTGTAGAGAAACAATGGGAGTTGCAGGGTTGGATCAATGACTAAGCTCTCATGTGCCCCCTTGTGGAAAGAAAACAACAAGTGGGAGAATGTTGGGTGTGTGTTATATTCTTTCCACGACTACCCCACGCGAGGGGGGTATGCAAGGGGGCAGTAGCCCCCCTGCACGGGTTCTGAGGCAGCGCCTCGAGAAATTTTTTTTGGACCCTATATTAGGTGGGCGGACCTACCTATGGTTTTGTGCATGGATTTCGCACATGGTTTTAGGCATGATGTTTTTCTGTCCATGATATTTTGTAGATCCGGTTAAGGGAACTACGGTTATGTTATAATCCAAGGTTAATGGATTGGGGTTTATGGATGCTTCGGTATGTATATATATGTATTGTAACATTGAAATGAATATAACAAATAGCCTCATGTACACATCTTCATGATATATATTCATATTATCAGCAAAGTCCAAAAAATCATCTATCCTGAGCAGGGGGTATCTATTCTTGAGCTGATTTTGTTCAAAGCCCTATAATCTATACACATCCACCAAGTCCCATCCTTCTTTGGCACAATGATGATGGGTGACCCACATGGTGATGTACTTGGTTGAATGCCACCATGTTCCAGCAGCTGTTGCAATTGTTTATTCACCTCACTTACTTCTATAATAGACCACCTATACAACCCAATATTTGGTAATGGGGATTCTGGCAAAATCTGGATCTCATGCTCCACTTCTCTCATAGGTGGTAACCCTTTAGGTTCTCGGAACACATCCTTGTATGCTTGTAACAACTCCTCCAATTGTTTTTTATGTTTCTTAGTACACCCCTCCAGGGATGCCTTGCCTCTTATTGACTCCTCTTCAAATTGAATTTCTCTTAAAAACAACAAAACATACTTCTTGTTGGAACCGATCAATTTCTTGGCTTCATTGGCACTTACCAGTGAGATTTTCAACTTGTCTTTGTGCGCATTGATGATGAACACTTTTCCATCCTTGATGATCTGGTACTGGTTTACTCTCCACATGGATAATTCATCTCGCATGTACATGTATGGAATCCCAAACATGACTCCACATACATCAAGGGGAACCACATCTAGATCTACTTCATCAATAAAATCAGCACTGAGAGCAAATCTAATTTTGCATTGTTTTGTTACCTTCATCTTCGCATCCTTATTTACCCATCCCAGTGGATATGGGTTTGGATGATCACAAACTTCTAACCCCAAGTTCTTGAGCAACTATACTTCAATGAGATTCGCCTACGATTTTGAGTCAAGCAGAGCATCAATATTTGCCTTCTTGACCTGTATCTTAATATGGAAGAGTTTTTTCATTTTTCTCTTCATGTTGCTGAAGGCTACTCAGATTCACCTCCTTCTGTATTAACGTACATATGATCTTCTCATCCACCTATGAATTGCTTCCAACTTGGTTGCTCAAATCAATGACCATGAGATTCTTCTTCTTATTATATTTCTTCTTGTTCTTCGGGTTTAGCTCTGGATGCAACTTCCAACACTTCTCCTTTGTATGGACATCAATGTTGCAATGGTTGCTACGATCTTTGCACTGGTGTGCTGTGGCTGTCGTCTTTTTATATTTCCCCACTTTTTGCTTCTTCTTCCACTCCTTAGAAGCTTCATGTTGCTCCTTCTACTTTGATCCACTTGATTGTGCTCTTTTCAGCCCTATGTTATCTAGGTATTATGCATGTACACAAGCCTTGTCCACCGATTTTGGCTTGAACATCATCACTTGCTCACGCAAATGGCATTCCAGACCCCCTAAATACTTAAGGAGTACATCTAGGTTCTTTGGAGAGATACCCAACATTGTAGCCATCTTTATGAATTCTATGGTGTACTCCTGCACGCTTTGGCCTGACTTTTGCCTGAAGTAATGCCACCAAATCCACTAGTCCTCCACATATCCAATGGGATAAAACTGCGACTTAATGAGGTTTTTGAGATCCTCTGACTTAGTCGTTGGAGGTTCTCCCTCCAACCTCAAGGTTTTCGTGTGGCTCTCCCACCAAGTCGATGCATGGTCCTTTAATTTCAGTCATGTGAATGCGATCTCTTTCCCTTCCTAGATCTAATGGACGTTGAAATAAACTTCCATTTTCTGCAAACAATGGTTTAACTTCAGAGCATCGATCTCGCCGTGGTATTACTTGATATTGACTTTTGCTTCCATTTTGAACAGGGATTGATTCACAATACTCAAACTGGGTTGATCTTTTTCGGGTTCTTTCTTCGGCTGGTTCTCCATGTATTCCCAATAACCCAATCCCCCTTCTGATTTGTCCTCTGCATTCGAACCCCCATATTATCCAAATATCCCTAGCTTATTGCTTAGGGCCACCACGAGGAGGTTTACATTGCAGCTTATATTGGTGACTTGTTGTTCAAGCCACGAAAACCTCACCTCTATAGGATCACGAAGTTTGTTTACAGATTTGTCGACCATGATTAGGGTTTTACGATTTTCGACCTCGCCAACCTAGATCCCCTGCAAATATCCACAAATACCAAAAGAATCCTGCTCTGATACCAAATGAACCGTAAAATTTCGTGGATATTCCACTGAATAGTTCATCACAATAAATCTGATAATAATATATTAAAATACTAAAATTTTACACTATTATAGTTTTATTAAACTTCAAAATCTGTGGTTTTAACTTTAATTAGTGCATGCATGTGAATATAAATTATGCAGAAAAGTAGAGAATGACAAAATAAGATCACATGCACACACAAGACACAAGATATGTTCTCTGGGAAGCCCTTTCAGGAGAAAACCCAGCTGGAAGGTGAGGCCACTTCGCTCTCTTTCTCTATCTGGAAATATGGTTACAGGTACAAAGACATAATGCTTGTGGCCTGTGGGATGCTACAGTGCATAGATCCTCTCTGTGTTCTCTACCTCCTATCTCTCCTAGTTATCTTTGCTCAGCTGTGGAACAAAATTCTCTCAAAAGAATGGAATGTCTCTTCCTCCTGGTGGCTCGGTCATAACACAACCTGATAACCTACTTTAACTCTTCTAAAGCATTTTACATCAACAACATGTGGCTAACCCTTTTTCCATGAATAATGTAGGCTGATGCGACACCCTCCCAAACTATAGGTGTGAAAACAGGAAGGTCAACTTCTGAGTGGCATAACTTTTGCATACGGACTCTAATATACATGTTTCTTAAGCCGTTGGAAAGGTATTTGTGTGTAGAATAGCATGAAAAGGTGTGGCGTTAAAGCGATAAAGTTTACCCCCAAAAAGCGTCATTTGATGCCTCAAAATACTCCTGAAAGGTTTCAGACCCCGTTTTGCCAAACTACGTCCCGTCGATAAAAATAGTCCTGTGTGATGATTCCTCCACTCTTTCCACTCCAAATGCATCAAGATGGATGAAAAACAATATAATGATCCAATTCATATCATTGTTGGTTAATAGAAGCTTCCCATGTACTTCTTTTTTATGCTTGTTATTATTCTTGCTTCACTCTGGCAACATGGGTTAATTAAATTATGTTAGGGGTTTGTACAAAGGTTCTATTATTCAGGTTTAACTTGTGGAAGTTCCTCACTTATTCCTGTTACAGTTTTTATTTAAATTCAACTCATGTTTTATATGCACAAATATTTCGTATTTTGTATACATATGTTTTACATGCACAAATATGTTACACCCAAATAGTTTTTCGAGTTCTTGCAACAATTTTATTCCATTTCTGGATCTTATTAAATTTATGTATAGGCATAATTTATGGTATTATCGTAATTTCATAGTCGTATTCCTTCAGACACAAGTTAATCATTTTCTTTATTCATGGTTTCTATAGTGTGTACTTGGACATAAGATTTCCTACTTCCATGATTGACTAAGAGTTAGACTATGTATCGTCGAGAAATTTTCTAGCACATCTACCTGTTGTTATTATATTTATTTTCCTTTTTGTTTCAGTGCCCGGCTAGGGACTAGGACCCGAACTGTTTGGGACCTACCTCTTGCCCGTAGGGTGCTTACTGGTAACCTGTAGGGTTCTAGACCACTCTGCAATGACCCTATGGTTGTTAATTTTAGAGTTTAACCAAGACCCAAGACCCGTCTTCTTCAATTTACTTCTATAGAATTCCTCTTGGCATTACCCCTTCGAGACTCCAAGATGTTTTTTTGTTTACGTTTGTCTCTATCCAATGGTTAAGTGATACAAACCTTCTTTTCCGACCCTTCTAAAAACCTATAATTCAAACCCTACGTAATTTCAATTTGTTTGTTCATTCACCAGTCCAACAAGAACATGCAGGTCAAATTAGACTGTAGATTTGTGATCATTCATTCATAACCAGACAAGGACATGTAACTTTTAATCATTATGAGCACCATCACTTCTCCTTTCAAACTCATATTGTTTCTAGTTACAGAGACAACTTCATCTTTCTTAAAAAATAACACATTTCTATTACTAACAATTGGTACTAAATCATCAAAAATATTCCATTACTTAACAATATTTACAAATCTTATAAGCCCTGGAAGAAATAGTTATACTTATTTGTTTGAGGTTGAATTTGTTAAGACTTTTCAAGAAACCCAACTAGCGAAGGCCACACATCCCTGCCAACGAGAACGGCAATTATGTCTGGTTCTCCCCCTGAGCTCCTTACTTCTGGAGCAGTCGATTCAACAATGACCTCTTAAGTCTGGTTCACATGCATCAATACTGAGTCCAACCTAGAACTTACAAACTTAGGTTTGTCTTGGAGGTTTCCACTGGCTCAGGTCCAGCTCAGGAAATACTCCTCATGCAGTGTCCTGCCTCACCTTTTGGGCGTACTGTTCAGGTTCTCTTTCTTTGTTCCTCTCTCTCTCTTAAGGTGTCTCTAGCTTTTGCCAACCCCTTTGTTTTCCCACTGAGATCTTTTAATCTCTATGGAATGAGAGAATGATAATTGTCAATAACTCTCTGGAAGTTTAAGAATTCGTTTAGGGCCTGTCGCGAGTTTCCAAGACTCATCCAAAATCTTTAATTTTTCTCTTTTTTCTTTACAAAATAATAAAATAAACTTTTTTAAGTATTTAGAGTTCCGCCAAGTTTTCTTACTTAGTCCTCAATTATGAAAATCTCAAAATAAAAGTAAAAATGAAAGATAGTAAATGACAATTGTTCATAATAACTTGGGGTGTTACAATTATATTATATTATATGTTGTATTCATCCAATTTAACTTTTTTTTTTATATATATATATATATATATATATATATATTTAATTGATTATATCTATACAAAGTATTTTTAAAAAATCTATAACTCTTAAAGATAAGTTGTCACTATTACCCCAAATACAAATATTTTATAAATGCTACAAATAAATTAATTACCATATTTCTTTATAGATCTAAATTTAAAGGAAATGAATTATCACCCCCCAACACTCAAACTAAATCCTTTTGACAAAAATATTAATATATCAATATTTTTTTATATTATATATAGATTCATAAATATTTATTTTTAAAACAATATATATTATAATAAATCTTTTTAAAATGGCTATATGGTGATGTAAATGTTATCTCGATGTAAGTCTCTTCTCAATGTAAAAGTTATTTTTTCGGAAATGCAATATATTATTTACGGAAACCTTTTGCTTACAAATTTAACCTAGTGTGTGCAAAAATCATTTCTATTTCTAAGTGAAAGAAATATGTTACGTACATAATTTTGATTATATTATATTTATAAATTACTATGTGAGAAGTTTATATATCTATATCTATATATATATTAAAATTAACTAAAAAATTATTTATTTGTTAATTTATTTTAATTTTATAATTATATATATATATATATATATATATATATATATATTAACTAAAAATTATTTATTTGTTAATTTATTTTAATTTTATAATTTAATATAAATAAAAGTATAAAAAATATATATATAATATTTTGTAAAAATAATAAATGTTTTTTAAATTTTATTTTTAAAATAATTTTTTTTGAATAATATGAAATGACAAAAATATAGCCAATATATATACATATTAGCTTGAGATTTATCATATTTAATAGGGATCTAATTTTAAGACTTGATAGATTAGGGATTAAGATGGATTTGAAAACTTTCATAAATATTTAATGCTATATACATAACATACAGACATTACCTTTTTAGATTTAAACTTATGTATTGGTAGGAAGGAAGAAGCACATTTTTTTACTCATTAGTCTCACTCAAACTCATACTAACTAAATTTAAACAAACTAATTAAGAATATGAATCATTATATCATTTTCGACATAATGTATCTAATGTGAATTAAGTCAAAATTAATATTTTTTCCATTCTATTTTAAATCTAACACTTCATTGATTTAATGTTACACTACAACATGGTTGACAGTGTGCTATAAAGCACCTGTCAACCTAATAAATAAAAATAAATATATTATATATCATGTAAAATTTACATCAATTTTAATTAGATATCATTTTTAAATTATTCATTTAATATCATCTTTTGGCAATACTCTCCTACAAATGCAATAATATTTTCCAATGCAATAATCCTTTCCAGGGAAACACACATACCCTTATTGAATTTATAATGATAAAATCTAAATCACAGACAACTAAGTCAATTTCTCATTTGCTTTGGACCACAAACCCCTATATCCCATAAACTGGATAGAATTAAAATGTTGTAAAATAATTCATAAACAAAAAAGATAAGCTTACATTCCCACCATTACACCTTATACCTAATGTCACAGAGCATTCATCTTAGATAGCAAGCATGACAATAATTAATTTTATGAGTGAAAACTTCACTTACTAGTGGTGAAGGATCTTATAAGAGAGATAATGGATAGAAGAGGATCGACTATTGTTATCAAATGTACACATATATAATAAATTTTTATTTTTGATAAACATGAATAGGGATTTGTTGAAGACAAAGTAAATGATTTATGACATGTATGCCAACAATGTGCAACTAGAGAATAACACTACTCCAATCTTTCTTCGTATTTCCTCCTTTATTTGTATAAATCTCATTTCTAACAAATGGACTAAGGAATGGTGACTAAGAAATGGGTGTCACAACTAAGAAAAGATAGATAGGCTAATTGTGCATCTATCTGTAAACCGCTCATTAGAATTTAAATTTATGATAGGAAACTTGAATACTTGAATATCAAATTTATGGTTTCAAAAAAAATTCCTATCACTTTTGACATTTCAAAAATGTTTTGTATAATTTCAAATTCTGAGATGAATCCATGAATACTTCTTAATTATTTAAATTTGATTATTTAACTAGCTCAATCATATAAGTCAATGGTTGATAAATGTTGATAGGCTTAGGACTATTGTTAGCAAGAAAAATAATTGTGGCAACTAGGTTGGAAAGAATTTATGGTAGGTCCCTATAATACTAGTGTATTCCTCTTTTTGTTATTGTTAGTGTATCCCCCTATTGTTATTATTGTGCCCATGTATACCCCATGTTGTTATTGTTGTGCCCCATAGAAGCCCATTATTGTTATTGTTGTACCCTTACATTATTATTGTTATGTAGGCTCTGATTATATTGTGACCCCTTAAATTCCTATATATACCAAGGAGGTCTTATCATTTGTATCATCCAAGAATTGTTCATTCATGTAAAATAAAGGAGGTTTCCCCCTTGAAGAGGCTAATTTATAAGTTATTGATCTATCTTTTCTTCTATTTTGTGAGTTGGTTGCATAACATTTGGTATCAAAGCTTTGAGACTCTAGGGTTTCGCTTCTTCAAACAGGTCATCTTGAAATTTTTGCTATAACTTTTTTTCTATGAGGCTTTAGAAGAAAAACTTTCAACCACGTGCAGTTGAAATATTGGTGAAATTAGTGGATGAATTTTAGATCTTTTTTCGCTATATTTTCGGAGATATGATCCGAGGAAATTAATGTTTTTGCAAGCTCCATAATTCCATCTCAAACAGGTGACCAAAAAAATCATCATAACTTTACCTTCAAGCATCGGATTTGAATTTTATAAAAATTGACTCAATGTGAACAAACTTTAGTTTTTCATGTATCAATTTCAGGATCGAAGGTATAAACAGTGACATGTGAAACTCCGTACAAGTTCTCTCTACCGAGCTAGTCTATAATCAGGTCATCGTGGGAGATTGGGCATAACCCTTTCTTAAATAATCCAATCTCGGTCTGACTTGTGGGGCTAGAAATAAGTCTCAAATTTCTAACACAACGAAATTTCAGACCTTGGAGTTTCAAATTTATAGAGATAAAACAGTTTCAATATTGAGCTCCTAAAACGCAAGAAAAAGGTGTGTATTTTTAAAATTTTTCATAAGTTTTGTTTGAAGAATTAGTTTGAAGTGATTCAAAGAGCATAGTGAAGCATATATATCATTGTTTGGTTAAAAAATTCCTTGAAACAAAAAAAGGGAGACACCTAGTAAGAAACCAGAAATCTCTTCTATGACGCATGAAGAAGAGGAAGAAATGCAACATGACATATCAAAATTACAAGATAAAGTTCAACAAATTTCACTCTCACAAAGAGTAACGAAAAATGAATTGAAAGCGATGATGAATATTAACATGGATGGTTTAGAATCAAAAATAAAAAGGGACATGGAAGGGTTGAAAGATGGTTTAGAAATAGAAATGGAAGGGTTGGAGGATGGTTTAAAAACATAAAGGTTTGAAGGAAGGTTTGACAAAGTTGCTACAAGAAACGATTCCTAATGGAGACAAGGTATTTCATGAAAATCATGATGAGAACAAAAGTAATGTTAATCATGATATCAAAGACTCTAACTTTGGGTTGAAGACCAACCACATTCTAAAGATCGATATGAGGAAGTTTGACGGAGAGGATCCAGTAACATGGATACTACATATGGAGAAATATTTCAATCTACATGATGTGTAGCCCTCACAAAAGGTATGTATTGCATCTTTATATTTAGAACCCAATGAGTTTGTATGGTATCGATGGATTTGTTCTCGTAAACCACTTGTTACTTGGCCAATTTTTATGGAGGAAATTATAGCACATTATGAGGATACAAAGAGAAACACCTTCTTTAGCCAATTAATAAATCTCAAACAAAAGGGTTCAATGGCGGAGCACATTGAGGATTTCCAAAAACTAAATATCAGGGTAACTGATATTCCAGAGGAGCATAGGATTGAAGTCTTCGTAGGGACTTTAAATGATAACATCCAACATGAGGTTCTCCTTTGGGAACCCAATTCATTGGAGAAGGAATTTAGGGTGGCAAGAAAAGTTGAAAGAAAAATTATGGCAACAAGGAAGTCTACCACTCACAACTATAAAGATGGAAGTGTTGTTGCTTCTAGTCTTCCACAACCTAGAATGTTGACACCACAACAATTGGAGGAAAAAAGAGCAAAAGGGCTTTGTTACAATTGTGATAGCAAATACACTAAAGGTCATAAGTGTGCTGAGAATAAATTATTCTACATAGATTGTGAAGAGGAGGAATAAAAGGAACAATAAACATAAAAAAGGAGGATATACACCAGGAACCAACCCTAGAGAAAGAAGAAATGAATCTGACCATATCTTGTAATGCATTGGCAGGAATTACCACTCCTCAAACTCTCAAGATAGAAGGATATATCAAGAAGAAAAAGGTAATAATGTTGATTGATTTGGGTAGTACCCATAATTTTATTCATTGTAAGATAGCCAATGAATTGAATTGCTTCTTATATCCAATACCATAGTGTCAAGTGTGTTGAGAAATCCAATAGGGTGGCAAGTTAATTAATTTATCTTATTATGGCATTATCTTGTGATGTTTCATTACTAGTTTTCTTCTTTCAATTTATCTTATTCTTATCATAAAGACTAATGCTAATCAATAAATAGAAGAGGACATGAGATATAGGCACGCAGCCAGGGAAAAACCCCTACATAGGGGAAAACCCAGTCAAGAACTCTTCCTTCCTTCAGTAGATTCAATACAAAGTTGAGATGACCAAGACCCTTATAACCTAGAATAAAGACTCCCTCCATCAAGTCATCCTTGTTTATCCTTCAGTTCTGAGTTCTGTGAGTAACACTTTGCAAACACAGTCTTCTCGTGCTTCAATTTTGTGGCAGCCTCCTCATACTTGAGTCCTGTGGCATCCTTACCTTGCTTCAATCCTAAGGAAACTTCCTTTGGTTTCAGTCCTGTGACATTCCTTATTATGCTTCTATCATCCTTTATTTGTGTCACACTTCAGTTCTGCAATGGCATCATAACTCGGCTTCTCTTACACTTCAGTTTTGTAGTGGCATCATTAATTCAGTCCTTCATTAATCTTTATCAACAGAGGTATACTTCAGTCCTTTGATCCTATGGTGGAAATATGGATATAACTTGGTTCTTTGTTTCTATGGTAGCAACATTATAACTCGTTTCTTTGTTTCTATGGTGACAGCATTATAACTCAGTCCTTTATAACATAGATATATTGTGGTGGCAGCCCAGACTTCGGTCTTGTAACAGTATATTCATGCTTCAGCCTTTTCATGCTTCGGTTAGTAGTAGTATAGTCTTTGATCCTATGGTGATAGCCTAGAAAAGTTTTTACACTTCTGTTCTGTGACAACTTTCCTTCCTCTGTGATCACTGAACTCCCTCTCTCAGATGCTCTGAACTTATTCTCTAAAATTTTGTGAACTTATGTCTCTGTTCTATTGAGCGAAGTTTACCCTCCTATTTATAGTTGTCTTCCACTATAAAATAAGTTGACCTGTGTTTGATTAAGAAGTCGACTTCTAGAGTATTAGTTTGGAGGTCGACTTTGCAAGGTGACTTGATAGAGGAGTCTTTTGACAAAATAAATTTGACTTTGACTTATATAAAAATCCTAAAATCCTACAATGGAGGCTTGACCTATGAAAATTGATCCAAGCATTAAACCTATGCTTTAACAAGTCAATTTAGTTAATAATAAAACTTTCTTTTGCCTTCTTTTGAAGAAATATTTCATTATGATTCAAGTACAATTATGAAGACCAAACCTAGTTGCATCCTTCAACAAAGTCATGGTTGCAAATGGAGTAACTATAAATTGCTATAGAAAGGGCCATAATACCAAGCTAACCATGGGGAACATGCATTGAATAGTACAATGATTTCCATACCAATGGGTGGTGTTGATGTTGTACTAGGAATCCAATGGTTACAATCTTTGAGGATGATAGCTTTTAATTTTCAAGAATTTTTCTTGAAATTTTTTTGGGAAGGAAAGGAAGTTGAATTAAGGGTTATTGCAGGGAAACCAGGAAATATAATCATATCTAATGACATGAAAAATCTTTTGAAGAAAGAACAACGAGGCGTAATTGCACATTTATGCTCACTAGAGGCTCAAACATTGAAAACATTTATTTCTCTAGATCTCCAAAAAGACTTGGACAGTCATTCCAAGGTATTTGAGACTCACAGATGTCTCCCATCTATTCATGTTCACAGGGAAAATTTTAAGAACCCCCCCTAAATTTATATGTATAATAAATGGGCGAATCTCCATGGTATATAGGAAAAATGGAAGGCGATTTTATCAATAATATAATATGTATATATAATTTTTTGGCGAATCTCTCACCAGTCATGGTGAATATTTTACTCAATTATAAAATCTTGTAAGATCTTGGCGAGCCTTTCACTAAATAATAAAACTTTGTAAAGTCCTAGTGAATCTTAGCATTGTGAACTCTTAGAGAATTTTTTGAAAAAGTATAAAACCATATATGACAAGAGCCACATGGTGGCAATATCACTGTTTTTTTTTTTTCATTTCCACGACATGGAACTTGTTTATAAAATTATAAAAAAGCCAACCAAGTCCCTTATAATATGTAGGTAAGCTTATAACAGAGTCTGATACCTCTACTATGCTTGTCTTCATTCAAGTTTCATAGCTGCTATACTTAACACTATGAATCACAACTCTCTCATAACTCAACTCTATAGTGTAATTAAAACCTTTGGAAATTGAATCTGAAAACTCTATAAAAAGGATTAGTGAAATAGAATTTGTGAATGAGCCCACTAACTATCACTGCTAAATAATCAATCTAGACTATGAAGTCTTCCATCTTGATCACAATCGTGATCACGATCAAGGGAGTGTGACCACCTGACCTGACATAATGGCCATCATAGCTTCCAAAAATCAACAACCACCTTGCAAGGACATCCTAGCTCATGTCTCATGAATTTTATTCATCAATCTTAACTGATATAAATCTTATAAAGATAATATTAGAATCCTCTCCAGATTCACTGTTAATACAAGGGTAAAGGAAATTTTCTAGCTCAAGGCACTAGCCAATACCAACTTTGGTATTTGTGGCCCCTTTGTGGGGATGCACCTACCCTGCCCCATTGGGTTTCTGCCTTGTAACATAGTTCAAGGATCACAAGACTTTCCAATATTCCTACTCCATTAGACACACTTTATATGCTATACATAGTGAATGGAAAAGAAGCATTATAGAACACACAATTTCACAGAAGGAAGAAAAATCTTAGCCAATTCAATATCAAAATCTTAACCACTGATTAATAAAGAATAACAAGTAGTGCAATGAATTGTTCCGATTTATTTATTTACAAGTTGTAAAGAATGTAGTGGAATGGAAAATATTAGTTAGGCAACCCTTCAATATTTTCTACTAATATGTCTGTGCATGTACATATGAAATTAAGAGCATTGTTGAATACAAAGTTTCCTTTTCTCTTGCCTCCATTTTGACAAATCAGTGTCACTTTGAATCTCCTTTCCTATGTGGATGTTTTGACAAATCAATGTGAAATCAAAGTCACTTTGAATTTCCTTTCCTGCAAGGGATCACATCCGCAGTTGATTAGTAAAATATAATCTACTATATATTATGTTCAAGAAACTGACTGCAATCTACAGTGGAAACGAGACCTGAATTCTTATTCTGAATTTGAATATCTCAGGACAACATAAGAGATAAAAATGCATATGGCCTTAGTAGCTAGAAAACAATCACTCCATCATTACAAGACCACCTAGATTTCGTCACTTAATCTAAATAATGGCACTAGTTGCAGTGCTTATTTGCATTAACACCATGGAAAAGCACCAACAATGTTTCAAAGCACACTTGCTGGAAAATTTGTAACGTTATGAGAATATTTAATGATAGCATCTAAACCTAGTAGCTATGGTGGGGAAACTAGGGAACCCAATTCTTGGAAGATATCTCATACCAAATCTGAGAAAAAAATAAAAAAGGGAAAAAATCAAAATCTATAAATCAAGCAATGAATTGTTTACAAAACAAATGCAATTCCTTTAACTAAGAGTTAAATTGTGGTGATATATTTAAATATTCAGTAAGAGGGGAACTTCAAACCATGGAATATTACCTTTGTCATTATTGTCATCCCTCAATGACTGAGATTACAAATCAATACTTATGGAAAGATTGTAAGAAATTCTGTGAAATAGTAAAGCATAACCTCTATTTTCAAGCAACAAAATCAAGACATTATTACATCAAGAGCCATAATTCATACATAATCAATAAATCAAGTCCTTGTATGGCACAGGCTTGTTTCACAACCACTGTTTTCTCAATAAAAAAATCAAGACATTGTATGTGGTTATTGCCAAAAGGAAACTACGTTCTAATTTGGAAGAGGATCTTATCAAAAGACATGGATTTATTCAAAGCTACAAAGCCTAATGAGTTACTGAAAAATAAGTTGGAATATTGGATCATGATACTTAAATTGAAAAAATATGCTTTCCTTTTAGAAACATTACAGTTATACAATGTTTTTTGAAAGCATTAGAATTTGAAATTAGGCCTTTCTATCAAGACAAATTTTCATTAACAGAATGTACTTTCCTACCTAAAACATTGTAGATATCCAACAAAAACTTGAAAAGCATAAGAGAACTTAGCATAATGTACTTTCTTTCCTTCCTTAACATTCTTAAAGAGTTGAGGTTCCCCAAGTCATTAGGTAACTTTCGAAGGAAATGACAGTTAGTAATAGTCCAATTCACAACTGAAGATGTGTCACGAATACGAGGGGGGATCTCCTCCAAATCACAAAAGTGCTCCAGGTTAAAATATAGCATTATTGGAAGCTTAATGCTCGACTGGGTGTTATTGAACCCAGACATTTTTCCAATCTTCACTAAAAGCTTAAAGATAGCTTCTCTAAGTTCTACATGACTTTACTATGCTCTTGAAGTGGGGGCACATGCAGCCTCTTCAAGTGAATAGTCTTAAACTAAGTGAAGATAAGGCCGATAGATCATTCAGTGTGGATCTCTTTAACCCATAATTGAATACTATGTCTCTCTTGAACCCATGATTGAATACTATTAGGACTTTCAAATTTTTCGTGGAACTTAAAAATATTGGAAGAAAGTATTTGCTTCCAGAAAAGAGTAAAACTAAAGCCTCTGCTTGAGGACAATTGATGTCACACCACTAATACTTCTCCATGGAATTTGTATAGGTAAACCAAAAATGCAGAATTCCATTATAATATTGTGTTTATTGATACACAAATGAAATCATTGCATTTCTTTAAAATATCTTTTGAAATCAAAATTACCGAAATTACATATCGATAACCTAGTCGGTGTAGGATAAAATTAACCTGTGTCATTCACAGAAAGCATGAAGAAAAACCTAATAATATATATAAAACCAAGAAAAATTCAAATTCATCACTTCTAGGGACCTCGTAACCACCCTACCAATACACAAGTATGTTCCTGTTTGCAGTTAGAAAAACTACCCAAATTACAATCTGTTTACTCCAGTCTATGTTGGAAAGTTATAGAAGGATGACTAGTGCAATCAATCCATTCCTTTTAGCCCTGGATTTGTTTCAGTTTAAAACAGAAGTATACAAATATACTTGTCTAATGTCTATGCTTTAACCATTCACCTTAAGATGTTTTTACAATATAATTTCCTAAGTCTATTTAATATCTTCATTATCATAAAAACCAACCTATATCCATCTTAACTCCACATCTACCACTCTTAGGGGGATGAAATCTATTTATCCCTCTGAGCACTTGGTAGACCCAGAATTAAGATGGATCTAAGATGATAGAATTTCCCCTTTAAATAGTCTATGCTCACATGAATACCATGGTATTACTATGGGTCAATACCATGGGTTATCATAAACCTGGAGCTTAAAAATTACTATTAGTAATTTATAAAAATTAATAAAATTAATAGTTGATTTTTATTTTATTTTTTATTTTAACCAAGCTAAAATGTTTAACATACATTAAATTACAACATCCATTTTTACTCTTGATCCACCAAGCCCCGAGAGGGATCAAATATTTTTTCACTCTATGCTAGTTTGCATATCACGATATTTGATACCTCTCGGGGGTTAGTAGATCCAAAGTAAAGATGGATCTATGCTGGTTTAATTCCCCCATTTAAATAGGCTACATTCCAGTGAATACCATGGGTCAATACCATGTGCCATTTTTATTTTTATTAATACTAATATTAGGGTTAATAATGTTTTTTCATGGTATTAATAATAATCTAGCCCATGGTATTTGTCCCATAGTATTTTTTCCATAGGTTTCACCTAAATATAAAGCATTTTTTGAGTGTCCTTAAATATAAGGTGAATTATGGAGTAAATATAAAAAAATGTCTTATTTGTTTACCATACCTCTCGTTTATTTATATTTTTATTAATTTACCATACCTCTTTTACAAATATGGTATTTGGCCCATAGGATTCACTTAAATAAAACCTCTTTTTTGAGCCTTCATAAATAGAATGAGGGTTATGGACTAAATATAAAAAGAGGTTTTATTTATTTACCATACGTCTAGTTTATTTATATTTTTATTTATTTACCATACCTTTTGAGTAAGTATAAAAAGACGTTTTATTTATTTACCATACCTCCACTTTACTTATATTTTTATTTGTTTACACCCTTGCATGTATATAAGGTGACTTATGGAGTAAATATAAAAAATGTTTTATTTATTTACCATACCTCTCATTTATTTATATTTTTATTAATTTACCATACCTCTTTTATAAATATGGTATTTGGCCCATAGGATTCACTTAAATAAAACCTATTCTTGAAAATTAGGGCGAATGGAAGGTTGTAACTCCTAATTTCAAGGGCTAAATTTACCTTTTTTACCCTCTGCCTTAAAATAAGGTGGGCTATTTGAGGCGATTTGTAAAAATGTACTATGATACAAAATATTCGCCCACTAAAAATTTAAAACCCCTTAATTTCGCCAAAGGGCGAACATTCGCCCCTAAAATTTTCCATGCATGTTCATAATCATGCTATTCATTTGATACCAGGAAGTGTTCCTCCAAACATCATACCCTACAGATGTCCCTATGCCCAAAAGAGTAAAATTTAATGTATGGTTATTGAATTAATGCTCAAGGCTGGTATAATTCAACCTAGTGAAATTTATTTCTCTGCTCCAGTAGTATTGGTGCACAAAAAGGATGGATCATGGCATATGTGTTCGGATTATAGGGAGCTTAACAAGCTCAATATTAAAGATTAATTTCTCATTCATGTCATTGATGAATTGTTGGATGAATTACATGGATAAATTTACTTCACCAAGTTGGATCTTCGTTCAGGATATCATCAAATTAGAATGAATACTGAAGACATTGTGGAAACAACATTCAGAACTCATGAGGGTCATTATGAATTTTTGGTCATGCCTTTTGGCTTTACTAATGCACCTTCTACATTTCAAGGTTTGATGAATTCCAATTTCAAACCCTTCCTTATAGAATTTGTGTTGGTATGTTTTGATGATATACTAATCTACAACAAGTCTTGGAATGATCATGTTCAACATGTTGACAGGGTGCTCAAACAATTGGAGGAGAAACAATTATATGCAAAAACCTCCAAATGTTTCTTTGGAGTACAAGAGTAGAATATTTGGGTTATATTGTATCTCATGAGGGTGTTAAGGTAGGCCCTAACAAAATTAAAGCCATTAAAGAATGGAAAATCCCCACAACCATAAAGCATATTCGATGATTTGTTGGGTTGATAGGGTATTATCGCAAGTTTGTTAAGAATTATGGGAGAATAGCAACACCTCTAACAACATTACTAAATAAAGATGCATTTTCTTGGACTCTAGAAGCAACTAAGGCCTTCAAATATCTTAAAGAGGCAATGTGCTAAGCATCGGTCTTAGCTATGCCATACTTCACAAAAACCTTTATTGTGGAATGTGATGCCTCGTGAAATGGAAATGGTGTTGTTTTAATGCAAGATGGTAGACCCATTGATTTTGAAAGTCATCCAATCAAAGGAAAATATTTACACAAACCTATTTGTGAGAAGGAAATGTTGGAAATACTACATGCACTAAAGAAATGGAGACCTCACCTAATAGGAAGTCACTTCAAGGTAAAAATAGATCATGATAGTCTTAAATACTTTTTGGAACAAATATTATCTTTAGAAGAGCAGCAAAAAGGGGTCACAAATATGTTTGGTTATGACTTTGAAATAATCTACAAAAAAGGGAAGCAAAATGTTGTTTCAATGCACTCTCAAGAAAGGATGAGGATGTGGAAGCATTTCTTTGTGCCAGTTCTATTATCCAACCTAACTGGATAACCGAAGCAAGGGATGAATGGAAGAATGATAAAGAGGTGTGGACACTCTTTCAAAAGTTGCAGCAAGATCCCAGAACATATGATACAATTAGCTGGAAAAATGATTCATTATGATACAAAGATTGCTTATATGTTTGTAATAATTCCCAAATCAAGCAAAATATTCTTTTGGAATTGCACACCTTCCCCTTTGGAAGGCACTCATGATTTTTAAAAACTTACCATAGTGTCACGATGGAATTTTTTTGGGATGACCTTAAATCTGATATTTAGAATTGTGTGGTAGAATGTTTGGTTTGCCAACAAAATAAAGTTAAGACAATTAAGACCCAGGCTCTGTTACAACCTTTAGCCATCTCAAATCAGTGTTGAGTGGAGGTATCAATGGATTTTATCACAATTTTACCCAAGTCTGAAGGAAAGAGTGTCATCATGGTGGTAGTACATAGACTTACCAAGTATGCACACTTTTGTGCATTATATCATCCTTTTAAAGCCTGTACAATTTCTATTGCATTTATGGAAACAATTCAAAAGTTATATGGAAACCCAAAGATTATTGTAAGTGACAGAGATCCCATTTTGACTAGAAATTTTTGGACATAATTATTTTCTTGTCTTGGTACTCAATTACCTCATGTCTCATCTTATCATCCTCAATATGACGTGAAAACTAAGATAGTGAACAAATGTTTGGAATGATATCTTCATTGCATTGTATTTGATAAACAAACACAATGGGTTAAGTGGTTACCTCTAGCTAAATGGTGTATAACACTTACTTCCATAATGCATAAAAAATGACCCCATTTATGTCACTTTATGGATATCATCCACCATCCATCAGATCATCTTTAAGAGAAAATTCCAAGGTTCAAGCAGTGGAATATCACATCGAGCATCAATAACAAGTTCTCCAACTCTTAAAGGATAACCTCATTCTAGTGCAAAATCGAATGAAATAACAGGCAGATCAACATCGCAGTGAAAAAAGTTTTGATGTAGGCAACCAGGTACTTTTACGGCTACAACCATATAAACAAATGTCCCTCAAGCAAGCTAAGAAGGATAATAAATTATCACCAAGTACTATGATCCTTACAAGGTGTTGTAAAATATTGGTACTATGGCATACAAATTGGAGCTACTTGCATCTTTCCGAGTACACCCATCTTTCCATGTTTCATGCTTAAAGAAGGTTATCAGTGACAAGTTCCCAGTTCAAACAATGTTGCCAGAACTTGACTGATCTGGACTTATGCAGGAACGCATCAAAATATAGAAATACCCATATACATATAGATGCAATAGAAATAAAACTTCATTCCATTAATATCAAAGAACTTAAATATTCTTACATACAAAAATAAAAATAAACTAGCTCGGGCAATGGTATGTTATCTCTGAGAAGAGATGTGGCGACTACATGGCTCTAAACTTTGTTACAATGAGGCTTAAAGGCCTATTTATTATTGAGAAACAATGGAAAACCCTAAACATCCAAAAACCTAACCCTAGGAGATGAAGTGTCAAAATTGTGGACCCCGTTTGGGTAAATTGGTACATCAACTTCGTGGGGTCGTAGCTTTGGAATACAAAATTTGTTTGGCTATCATAATACCTTGTCTCGAAGATATCAAAGAGAAAACTGAAAGCAAATTGGTAAACTTATTTTTAAGTCTTTTCCGGTCCATTTTCCCTAAAAACATATTTTAGTCCCTCAAAACAGCTCCGAAAGTTTAGGACCCGAAAAACTGCCAAAAATAGTAAGTTGTGCTACAATTAGAAAAAATGGTGGGGGTCCCAGTGGAATAAGTGAGGCCACCAATATCCACCTGGATCAATCCTCCCGCCTTAGGAAGCAATGGTCCCCATTGCGTTGAGTGCCTTCATGAGATGGGGAAACTTTTATTAAACTTGGTCCTTGGTGAGACACTTGCCTTGGTGCAGAAGTTGGCCAGCTTTGACAACTCGATACAGTTGGATCTTTTGTTGGTGGGTGTTCTTGATCTACATGTCCATGATCTGATCAGTTGTGGCCTGTTCCATGCAGTCTGAGTTTAACTCTGTTGGTGTGAGTTGTTCTGCAATGTTTGATGTGTCCAGTAATGGTGGAAAGTATGGTCGAAGGTCGTCCACATTGAACACTGGGTGGCCAAGAAATGGTGGAATGTTGAGCTTGAAAGCATTGTCCCCTAAAGCCTTAGTGATGGTGTAAGGCCCATATTGGAGCAAACGAATCTTGCAGTGGGGCCCAGCGAGGTGCTTCTTTTGCAAATGTAACCAAAATTTGTCACGCACTTGGAACTTGTTTGGCACCCGATGCTGATCATGACATTGCTTTTACTTAGCATTGGCTCTATCCAGTATGTCATGGACCTGCTAGCAGATGTGATGAATGCGCTCAATGAAGTTGTTAGCCCTGTCAGCTTCGGACTGGACATGAGCTGAATATGCCTGAGTAGATGCAAATGGTATGGCCACATTAATGGGACATAGTGGCTGGAATCCCAACCCCACCTGAAAGGGGTTGTGTCCAGTTGAGCCATCGAGAGCTCTGTTGTATTTATGCTAGAGATAGGGGAGGCTTTCATCCCATGTGTGTGGTTTATTCGAGTTTTACATATGAAAAATGTGTATGATAATCATGTTGATGACAGTTGTTTGGCCATCAATTTGGGGGTGGAAAGTCATGGACTCAGTGAACTTGGTATCCAACATCGACTAGAGACTTGACCAAAATGTACTTAGGAACATGTTGTCCCAATCTGAGATAATGGACTATGGGATCCTAAAATGTACCTGTAGAAATTTTGAATAATATGACACTTATTCACAGAGATTATCCCGATTATACACTATTGCGGAATACATGCATAATACATAACCTCCTCTATGTTGATCATCAATTTAGCAACATTAAAAACAATGAAACATCAATCGGGTGCGCACATTAACACAGTATGTAACCCGGGGAAAGCATACAGTTGAAAACCCCACACTATCTGTATATTATAATGATTGAGAACGTGTAACAATACATAGTAAAATACTCCTCACAAGTATCCAGCACTATCTCCACCTGTTACACACAAACTAGCTCAGATCTGAAGCCTCAAATCCTCCACTGTTTGCCTGCCTCCACTGCGCAATCTGCAAGAGAAATCTAACACTCTGTGAATTCAAATTCCCTTGGTATACTACGCAAGCCATCATTGGAAATCTCAATCCATGCATGTGCAAATCTCATGCACAACTATAGTCACAACTGATAGCAATCTCAACCTCTAACACTTGTCTCCACTGAACTATCCATGCACTGAGTTAACTGATGTATTCTTGAGTTAGTTTATGAGTTAATAATTAGTGAATTAATTAATGATTAATTCACACAACTCATCACTAGAGTATTCTTTAGTTAGACTAAATATAACTAGTTTAACCAAGTCAAATTGAACACAACTCCATCAACTCCACAATCAACTCCACCGAAACTCAACCACATGAGTTCTAACTGAAGTCGTGCATGCAATAGATTAATTGATCCACAAGAAAAGCGTATTTCCTTCTGACAGTTGTATGTGCCACATCTGTAGCTCAAACTGAAGTGCTCCAAGAGGATAAGATAATGTTTATAGTCCAAATATTATTATGAGCTAATAATATTTGACTGTTCTATTTTTAGCCTGGTAGTCTAAAAATAGAAACCGCCCATATGTATAAAAATAGAAGTCCATCTATTTTTACCAACATGACCAATCATCCACAAATAGCATCCTGCAACTCATAGACCATGATCCATATGTCTAAAAATAGACATAGTCTAAAAATAGACTTTGCGCCAAAAATAACTTGCGGGCCCACTTAGTGAAGGTGACTTCTTTCCACTAAGCTCCATCATCTTTTTGCATTCTCAACACTCCCTCTCAACAAGATATGGATTATCAGCAACCCCTATCCTACCTCGGTGGTATTTGAGTTTTCTCCTGGTGAGTGCCTTCGTCAAGATATCAGCATCCTGATCCTCTGTTGGAATGTATGAAAGTAACATGATTCTCCGTTGCACACAATCTCTGATATGATGGTACCTGATGTCAGTGTTCTTAGATCTATCAAGAAATACGAGATTAGCCAAGAGTTTAATGCAACTCTGGTTATCACAGTAAATCACAGTAGGCTCCAAGTGAGAACCGAACAATCCGACTAGGATCTTCCTCATCCATATAGCCTCGCATGCAACCAAACTTGTTGCCATATACTTGGCCTCTGCTGAACTGAGTGCCATGGATCTCTGCTTCCTGTTGTACCAAGAAACTGTTGTTGACGTGATATTGAAGACCCCTCCAGATGTTCTTTTTCTATCCGTTGGGCTCCTGGCCCAATCTGCATCCGTGAAGCCACATAGCTTCACCTCATCCTCCTATCTGTACCACAATCCATATCTCGATGTGCCACTGAGATAACGCAATACATGCTTGCTTGCCTTCCAGAAGAGCTTGGTTGGCTTAACCATAGCTTGTGAAAGTTGGTTAACAGCATAACATATATCGGGTCGTGTATTGACCAGATACATAAGCGACCCCACCAACTGTTGATAAACAGTGGCATCCACTACTTCCGCTGAAGTAGCATCCTCCTTCCTCCAACCTCCAGGAAGAGGAGTATCAACAGGCTTGCAGCCATGCATGTTGAACTTCTCCAGTATCTCCCGAGCATACTTACCCTGAGAAACAAATAGTCCATCATTGCGCTGCCAAATTTCCAATCCCAGGAAATAATGAAGGAGGCCCAAGTCCTTCATCTCAAACTCCTTAGCAAGATCATCCTTGCATGAAAGTATCAATAGCTCATCACCTATTAGAATCAAATCATCTACATAAAGTACAATGATAAGCAACTTACCCTCCACCACAATCTGGTATAGGTTAGGATCTGCCTCACTCTTAGAGAATCCAAGTCCAGTGAAATAACTTTCTATCCGTGTGTACCAAGCACATGGTGCTTGTTTCAACCCATACAACGCTCTCTTGAGCCTGCACACATGCGACTCACTGCTGAAGATCTCGAAACCTTCGGGCTGCTCTATGTACACCTCCTCCTCAATGACTCCATTGAGGAATGCAATCTTCACATCCATCTGATGAATGTGCCACCCCATCTGCGCTGAGAGGGCAAGAATCGTCCGTATGGAAGAATACCTTGCGACAGGTGCAAAGGTCTCCTCATAATCGATCCCCTCTATCTGTGAAAAGCCTCGGGCAACAAATTGCCTTGTACTTCTCCACACTCCTGTCAGTTGCCTGATTAACTTTGTAGATCCATCTCGAACCCACCACTAATTTCTCTTCCGATCTTGGGACAATTTCCCATGCACTGTTTTTGACAATCGAATCATACTCTTCCACCATGGCATCTATCCATGCAGGATCCTCCACAGCTTCCTTGAAAGAGGATGGCTCAATCACAACACATTTTCTCACAAGAGCCATGTATCCAGTGTACCGATCAGGTGACTATCTCTGTCTACATTAAGCTGTAGGTGGTCCTACAACCTTCTCTGCATCTTGAGCCAGTCACTCAGCTTTTGTCAAGCGCTTTCGCCCTCTGATGGTTGGCGCTGCATGAGTGGTCTCTTCCACTCCATGAACTTCGTCCTGTGGCTGATCCACGTCCCGAAGCTCATCCTTAGGAACTAATAGCTCCTCATCTGCATGCAAGTGTGGCTCCCTCTCAAGCAAACACTTCATGGCTTTCTCCTCCTGAAATTTTATATCCCATCACACCACAGTTTTGCCACTGTCTGGAAAATACACACGATAGTTGTGGGGCGTATCAGTGTACCCCACAAATATCCCAACCTATACAATCGGCTCCAGCTTCTTCCTGGCATCCTTCGTCACATGCATGTAAATGTTAGCACCAAAAATCCTCAAATGAGAAATATCATGCCTCTTACCAGAATAAGCCTCCTCGGGTGTACTCATGCCAAGTATCCTGTGAGGACAACGGTTCTGCACATATACTGCAGTATTGCATGCTTCCACCCACAAGTGAAGGGGTAGGCCCTGATCATGCAACATCGCCCGTGCAGCACCCACGATTGTTCTGTTCTTCCGCTCAGCAACCTCGTTCTGCTGTGGGTTATGGGGAGCTATGAGCTCTCTTCGAATCCCTTCTGCACTGCAAAAGTCCTTGAACTCGCCAGAGATGTATTCACCACCATTGTCGCTCCTAAGAGCCTTCACCTTCTTCCCCGACTCCTTCTCGACCAGTGCTTTGAACTCACAGAACTTTGAGTATGTCTCACTCTTCTTCTGCATGATGAAGATCCAGCACTTTCGAGAGAAATCATCAACAAAGATCACATAGTACTTGTGCTTTGCTGTAGAAGCAACTGAGAAAGGTCCACACACGTCTGTGTGAATTCTCTCAAGGATCGTCGTGGCGCGACTATCCTTCTCGTGAAAGGTGGCTTTCACAAACTTTACCAAAGTACACCCCTTGCACTGATCTGACTACGTAAGAGTGCCTTTAGGAAGCCCAGTAGTGATCTGCTGCAGTATCTTCAAGGCTCCATGGTGAAGGTGACTCAATCTCCTGTGCCACAGCTCGCCATCATCCCGGCTCACCAATCCTTCTGCCTTGCATGCCATTGCTGCGCAGCCATCTACATGCAACTGATAAAGGTTCCTGACTCGAACCCCTATCTTCCGGGTTTCTCTAGTTGTCTTACTGTGCAGGAAAGCCTTTCCCTCGCTGAAAACAACATCATATCCCTTGTCTTCTAACATCGCCACAGAGATAAGATTCTTCTTCAATCCTGGAACATGCATCACTTCCTTCAATAAGAAGGGTTTAACAGAATCCCTCTCAAAGGAAATGGTACCGATACCGGTCGCACTGTATCTACCATCATCGCCCATCTCGATGTGCACTCCAAGATCTTACTCCTCCAGATCAGAGAACAAATCTCGATCTCCTGTTATGTGAAAAGACTCACCACTGTCCAAGAACCATACCGATCCCATCACACTTGAAACCAAGCATACGATCAATGAAAAATCAAGCTCAAACTGCAAGGCTAAGGCCTCTCCCGTTGCAGATCCAGCAGCTTGCTTATTTTTCTTCTTCTGCGGACAATTTGTGGCATAGTATCCATGCTGGTGATAGTGAAAGCACTTCACCTTGGACATGTCCTGCTTTTTGCCTTTCGCACCGGAATGAGAAGCTTTCCTTTTCTTCCCCTTCTTTGCTTTGGCAGCCAAAGAGCAATTTTCTTCATCAGTTGCCTTTGATGAAGATCCGTCCCTGGTATTCTACCTGATCTCCTCCTGCACAAGATCTGACCAAAGTCTCTCACATCCTGGCAATTTCTCCCGACCACTAACAGAGTCCTGATAGGAATGCCAACTCTTCGGAAGACCAAGGAGAGCCAAGCTCACCAAGTCCTCATCATTGATAGTCACCCCCACACTTCCCAGCTCATCCCTGCATTGAGTGAACTTCGTGAGATACTTGGGCATACTGTCTCCCTTCTCGCATTTAATGTTTCTAAGTTTATCCTTGAGCGCCAGCTTCCTCTGATCACTCTTTCTTTGGAATAGATATGTCAACGCTTTCCACATCAAGTATGGAGAATTCTTTCCATGCAGGCTGGACACAATGTGATCCTTCACGCCCTCCAACAGAATCCTTCGACACTTTGCTGTATTCTTTTGCCAAGCATCAACTTGCGCAGTATCAGTAGGCTTTGGGACCTCAGCCTCTATGAACTCCTTCAGCCCATTATCATCTAACACCACCTCCATCCTGTCCTTCCATGCAATATAGTTCGAGCTGCCCTCAAGAGCATACTCCAATCGCAATCCGTTGAAAGACATTGCAACTTTGACACCAAGAAAACACTGTTGCAAATTCGAATTCCACCAGCTCAAAACTCAACCACCTCTGATCTAAAATTCATGAGAACAAATTATTTCTTGTACAGAGATTGACTGTATGGGCTTTTACCAAATATCTCACCTTCCAAAGGAAGGATGAATCCAGAGGCTACCTGGCCCGATTACAGACTCTGCCTGAAGAAATAAAATGTAAACACTTTCTGAATAATAGATCTGATGATCAACAGCTCTGATACCATGTAGAAATTTTGAATAATATGACACTTATTCACAGAGATTATCCTGATTATACACTATTGCGGAATACATGCATAATACATAACCTCCTCTATGTTGATCATCAATTTAGCATCATTAAAAACAATGAAACATCAATCGCATGCGCACATTAACACAGTATGTAACCCAGGGAAAGAATACAGCTGAAAACCCCACACTATCTGTATATTATAATGATTGAGAACATGTAACAATACATAGTACAATACTCCTCTCAAGTATCCACCACTATCTCCACCTATTACACACAAACTAGCTCAGATCTGAAGCCTCAAATCTCCTCCACTGTTTGCCTGCCTCCACTACGCAATATGCAAGAGAAATCTAACACTCTGTGAATTCGAATTCCCTTGGTATACTATGCAAGCCATCATTGGCAATCTCAATCCATGCATGTGCAAATATCATGCACAACTATAGTCACAACTGATAGCAATCTCAACCTCTAACACCTGTCTCCACTGAACTGTCCATGCACTGAGTTAACTGATGTATTCTTGAGTTAGTTTATGAGTTAATAATTAGTGAATTAATTAATAATTAATTCACACAACCCATCACTAGAGTATTCTTTAGTTAGACTAAATACAACTAGTTTAACCAAGTCAAACTGAACACAACTCCATCAACTCCACTGAAACTCAACCACATGAGTTCTAACTAAAACCCTGCATGCAATAGCTCAACTGACCCACACGAAAAGCGTATTTCCTTCTGACAGCTGCATGTGCCACATCTGTAGCTCAAACTGAAGTGCTCCAAGAGGATAAGATAATGTTTATAGTCCAAATATTATTATGAGCTAATAATATTCGACTGTTCTATTTTTAGCCTGGCAGTCTAAAAATAGAAACCGCCCGTATGTCTAAAAATAGAAGTCCATCTATTTTTACCAACATGACCAATCATCCACAAATAGCATCCTGCAACTCATAGACCATGATCCATATGTCTAAAAATAGACATAGTCTAAAAATAGACTTTGCACCAAAAATAGCTTGCGGGCCCACTTAGTGAAGGCGACTTCTTTCCACTAAGCTCCATCATCTTGTTGCATTATTAACAGTACCTACACTTGCTTAAAGAAGAGCTTAGCAGTGGCTTCTACTGTGATACTCTTCTTGCAGGCTGCCATAATGGCCATCTTAGAGAATCTGTCGACGACCATGAAAACGCAGTCATCACCATGCTTAGTAGAAGGAAGGCTCAACATGTAATCCATGGAGATGGATTCCCAAGGTCGACTAGGAGTAGGTAGAAGAGTATATAGGCGTTGCTTCTTGATGGTCGGTTTAGCAATGGCGCAGGCAGTGCAGGATCTGATGTACTTCCCAACATCTTGTCGAAAGCTCGACCAATAAAAATATTTTTGTAGTAGTGCCATTGTTTTCTCTACCCCGAAATTTCCAACGACTCAACTATAGAGCGCCTCCCAAATCATCTTGGCACGATCACTTGAAATAACACATATGTGTTCGAGGTGGCATAACAATTCATCCTGGAGGTGAAAATTTGGAACTTGCTGACCTTCCAAGAGCATTTTGTATGTGTTGCCAAATTCTAGATCGCTCTTGTAAAGATGCAGCTACACCGCAGTCTCATGCCCACAAGAGTCGAGCACAGTGGTCAGCGCCATGACCGGTGGTCGGCTGAGGTAGTCTGCAACATTGTTGGTGCTTCCCTTCTTGTACTTAATGTTCAAATGGAACTGTTGCATTTATGTGGACCATTTCTAATGGCGATCATTCTGCAACTTCCTTTGTGTCTGTATGAACTGCAAGGGTCGGTGGTCTGTGTGGATGACCGTTTACTTCCCCATAATGTAATGCTTCCATTGTCGGAAGGCCTGCACAATGGAGTACATCTCGTTGTCATAGGTGGGATACTTTCAGACTTTGTCTAAAATTATATCACTGTGATATGCCATTGAAAGCCCCTGCAGAGTAAGAACTGCACCAATAGCATAGTCGGAGGCATCTGTCTCAATATCAAATGGTTGCTGCAGGTATGGCAATGTGAGCACTGGTGCATAGTAGAGGCAATGCTTCAACTCGGCAAACACCTTCTATTGGGATTTAGACCAAGATAACATTGATTTTGCTCCACCCTTGCTGACTTGACTTAAAGGCCAAGTGATATGAGAGAACCCCAACATGAACCTACGATAGAAATTGGAAAGACCCAGAAAGTTGTGGAGCTTTGTTAGAGTGGTTGGGGATGGCCAGTCCCAAATGACTTGTATCTTGGGTGGGTCGACATGCACATCATGCTCATCAATGATGTACCCCAGATATTGAACCTGGGTCATGCCAAAAGTGCATTTCTCCAAATTGGCACACAACTTGTGTTGTCGCAGGGTTGAAGGACCTGTCAAATATGGTGGAAGTACTCTTCCCAAATTTGGTTGAAGATCAAGATGTCATCTAAATACACCACCATGAATGCATTGGTGAAGGGTCACATAGTATCGTCCATCAATCTCATGAAGGTTGTGTGGGCATTCGTCAGCCTGAAAGCCATGACCAACCATTCAAAAAGGCCCTCCTTGGATTTGAAGGCAGCCTTCCACACATTAGAGGGTCACCTGGTGATAACCGAACTTCAAGTTAATATTGGTGAAATATTTCCCCCCTTGAGTTGGTCTAGAAGGACATCAATCCATGGGATTGGGTACCTATTCCGGATAGTGATCTTGTTTAGCGCCCGATAGTCAATACAGAGTCTCCAGGTCCCATCCTTCTTCTGTACCAATACAATCGGTTTCCCATAGGGTGATGAGCTTGGCCCCTTTCTGCAACAACTCCTGAAACTGCCTCTTGATCTCATCGTTCTCCAGAATAAAGCGTCGATAGATTGGTCCATTAGGTAGTGGTGCACCTGAGTTTAGATTGATGGAGTGCTTGACCTAACAGTGCATAGGTACCCCTGTAGGTGAGGTGAAAATGTCCCTGTACTCCTCCACGACCTTGTCCATATGTTGTTGTTGTGCAGGCCCTGTTTGGAATCCGTGGCCACAACCTTCTTCTTTCCCTGAGGGCGAATCATATGGAAAACAAATTTCTTGGTCTGGGAAATGATCTTACTGCACTTCTTTGCAGTGATTAAAGAGATGGAAGTATGCAGGGCTACCTCCAGTATCATATACAACTTATCGCCCAATGTAATAATCATAGAGTGAGGTCTAGACTCATATAACACATATTTCATTAAATTTGGAAGTATTTTATTACAAGGCCTTCAACAACATTCATTCTTTTGTAAATCGCCATATTAGCTTGATTCAACATTAAAATAATTTGCAAGTAATTTCAAACCAATTAGACATCATGAATAGGTCAAACATGGGGTTGTTATGTACAATAGTATCAATACACTATAGGAGTGTGAAATCAAACTCTTAAAAGAAATTGATTTAAGCTAAATCATATTAGTATGTCAAACATCCAATAAAGATATTATAGTTATGGATAACATGCTAGATTCCTCAATGTTTAAATTTTATGTCTGGCAATTCTAACCCCCTTTCCCCCAACCTACGGGGGATTTGTTGATTGAATGATGGTGATGTGAAGATCTTATTGTAAATGACAAGGATAGGTGTCCCTTGCATTGCATTGAGACTAGTCTACTAAAACCTTAGTACAATGTTCTTGTGCTCAATTTTCTACGGTCCCTTTGTGCCTTTATGAAGCACTAATGAGGCGGTCATCATTCATCTTCATAGCATGCAGGCATCCACTATAAAAGTTATACATTGTTGATCTAGGTATTTCAAGAAGGTTAAGTACCATTGGTCTATCTCCACTCAAATCCAAGTACATCAAATGAGATTTCTTATATGGGTATTCAAGTCATTCCATTATGATGGACAGTGTCACAAATTGAAGTAAACACGAAACTTTAGTGGTGACTTCTTGTAAGTAGTGGAGGCAAGGGTTTTCAAATATTAGCACAGTTAATGGTAGTGTGGATATTAATCTCTTCTTGTAAACATTGTCAAAACCAATAATAGTCTCAATGTAAATTTAGTGTCAACCAATTGTATGGAAAATCATGATTGACCATTACTTTCACTAAGAAGAGAAAATGATAAGCATTTTCAATGGGGGAGAAATAAATGTGAAACATAACTCATGTATTTTAGTTGAAATTTATATAAGTCCCCGTGTTCTTTAATTATTAAATACTTAATGTAAATACAAGTAAATTATCATTAAGATATTGATTTTGAAGATTAAACATGTATTAAAAGGCATTCATCTATGACACTTGATTTTTCATGTAGCTTGAATAAACCACTTAAAGCTGATTATCAATTAATCCTAAATAGTTTTGTATAAGATAAATCTTTACTTGCATTAATAGCTTTATTTCAAAAATAAATTAAATTTATAAACTTATATGAAACATATAACTAAATGAAATTCAATAAATAACTTCTGAGTCTTGTTGGATTCTATGAGATTATTTTAAGTACAAATAGTTTATTTAAGAATTCAAATTTACAAAATGTTAATATTGATGGGAAAAGAATGTCATATGGTGTAAAAAGTTTAAAGGCATCCATTTATGGCCCATCTCTTGAATGAGCTTAAATAGTCTACTTAATTCTCATGGTGAATTTAATAATCCATGTTTTATTAGAAAATTCATTTTCTTTACATGGTTTTTTATTCTAGAAATAGCAATTTCACATTTATACATTCATATTAAACCACATGATAGTTAAATAAAAATCAATTAATGCTTTCTTGACTTATTGACTTATATGACATGATTACATATAGGAATAATTAATCTAATAATGCATAGTTAGAAAAAGTTGTCAATACAAAATAAAATAAACCAGTTAAAATTCATAAATTATGAATTTTCTAAAAAATATATTTTTTACTTACATTGAGATCTTTATTTCAAAAATAAATTCCATTTATACATACATACATTCTAAATATAATTTAATACATACTTGTCTTGTTGGTCTCTATGAGATTATTTCAATTACAAATAATTTATTTAAGAATTGAAATTTACCAAATGTTAATAAAGGTGGGAAAATCAAATGCCATATGTTGCATAAAGTTTAAGTACACTTATTTATGACCTGTACCTTGAAATAACTTTACCAATCTACTTAACATTCATTACCAATTAATTATTCCATGTGTTGTTAGGAAAAACATTTCATATTACATGGAGTTTTATTTAAAAAAAAAAGTGCCACATTTACACACTTAGATTAAACTTCATGATATGAAAATAAAAGTCGATAAATGGATTTATATAGACCACTTAAAACTCATTATCAATTAATTATAATTTGTTTTGTAAATATAAATATATTTACTTACATTAAGTTACATTTAAAAATTGCATCACATTTATGAACTTCTATGAATGCATATAGCCAAATAGAATTCTTCAAGTCATATTGGATTCTATGAAATTTTTTAAAGCACAAATAAACTATTTAGGAATTGAAAATGACAAAATGCTAATATGGATTGGAAAATCAATGTCATATGGTGCAAAAAGTTTAAATACAACCATTTTTTACACATCTCTTTAATGAGTCTAGATGGTCCACTTAACACATTGTTAATTAATTATCCCATGTTTTATTAAGAAGAGAATTTTGTTTATCATAGAGTTTTGTTTCAAAACAATACAATATGAGATTAATACAGTCTTAATAGATTATGTGATAGACAAATAAAAGTCAATAAATGGATTCCTTATTAAATTAAATGAAATGAGATGATTGCATATACAAATAGTTGATTCAAGAATATATGAAAAAAAATATGGGTTAAAAATTGAATGCCTTACAATTTAACGAGTAGTATTCACTTATGAGCCATCACCCATTAGCCTAAATGGTCTACTGAATACTTATTATCAAGAAATTAAAAGACTTATTTTTCAAAAAAATGCATCATAGTATATGGCTATTATAAATCACATTTATATACTCATATTAATGGACATAACTAAGTACAAGTCAATAATATAATTATAGCTCAAGTGATATGATTTCAGTTTATTTAAAATATAAATTTACAAAAAAACGACTTTAAATAATGAAATTAGATGCCTTATGATTCAAAAAGTTCAATGACATAATTCATCCATGATAGTATGTAATCAAACCTTGATAATCCACTTATCAATCATTATCATCATATATATGTTTTTTTAAGAAATGCAAAATTATTGACAATATATTTTTATCTAAAAAATTATATATCACATTTATGCATTCATATTAGTGCATTTTATATGTAAACAATGAATAACTAACTTTGTGCCTTGTTGATTTTCAATATGATATGATTGCAGTTACAACCATTAATTGATTTTAGCATATAAATTTATGAAAACTATCGATTGAGAAATTACATATCTTATGCTTCAAAAAGATCAAATCATTTACCTATGACACATTTATCATTAGCCTTAATAGTGAATAATGCATTGTGAATAGTGAATAACGCACATAACATTTATCAAGTAAATTATTATAATTTCTTTAGTAAGAATAGCAACTTTGTTTGCAAGGAGTTCTATTTCACATTTATATATGATTATTGACACATATAAGTAAACATAAGTCATTAAAAATAACATGCCTCGATGGTTCATGTAAGATAATTTGAATGACAAACAATTCATTTAAGAACACACGTGCGCGCACACACACATCTTAGAAAAAAAATCGATACAACAAAGTCATTGCAAAAACATTTATAAATAATAAGAAATATACATATTAATATAATTGGAAATTCCCATATATTTCAAAAATTATAAAATCATACAAATTGATTCAACAAAAACTATGTCCAAAATGTATTGAAAAATTGGAATGTACTTTTCAACAAATTTATAAAAGAAATTATCTCCATGAACTACAATGAAGTACATGTTCTATTGAACATTCGAATGTACTCATGTTTTTGTTTGATACGATGAAGTGTCTTAAGAAAGGGGAATAAAACTTGCATAAGCCACGTATCTTACTCTTTTCCTGTATATGATTTTATCAATATGTGGTTTGATCGATATCTGATGAATTGAGAAGTATGCTTTTCTGTATCTATTAGCAATACATTTGATTCTTCATAATTATCTCCATATTGGGACCACACATCAATCAACTTTTTCTCATAAAATTGTCTTGCTCTCCCTACTTCCAATTTTGTTTGCAAATGACAATGACACCTATCCCATGCAAATTTAAAGTCTGCTATATCAATATTTGATTTTTCAAGTACTTTTCGGATGTACTTGTCAATGACATTTAATGTCCATATTGCGATATCATAATTTCTTAAGCAATATTTTAATACTTATGACTGAAAAGGCCTTAAAAAATAGGACCTATCACCAAACTGCCAATCTGGTTCCCTTTGAATATGAAAATTTTGTTCATCTTTGGTGTATGATTGGAAGAATACTCTTCCATTTCAAATATCAACAACATCTTTTGACTTGTAGTAATTCCCATCTGCATCTGCACTGCAACCACATGTATGATATTAATATATCTCCACTTCAACACTTCATTGCTTTAGCACATAAAAGCCTATCATTTTAAAAATGATGTTAATATTTATTATGAACTATTTCCATTTGTATGCAAACGTAATTTTACAATGAGTTCAAAGTATCACAAAATACAATTACAATTTCCCCATTAAAATGAACAAACAAATAATATGTTTACTTTATACATAGAGCCTAATACCTTTATTTAATTTGTATGGAATAAAAGTCTTATAAGAATGCATTGACCCACCATTTAAATCATTGATTTTACGACTTGTAACAATTTATTTAATTGCAATTGAAAAATATAATTACAATGGTCTAGTACAAGTAAACAAACTAATTATATATTAATTTTCACATACAATATAATACAATTTTTAAATTTCAAACCTAGTTAACTATATGTTAATTTATATAGTTTCTACCTTAGTTTTTTTTGTGCTTCTTTCAGTACAAATTGTATGTTTATTGTTGGTTCTACATACAACTTAATATAATTTTTCAACTTATATGAAATAAAAAGGGTTATAAGAATGCAATGGGTCATCCTTCACATTACTAATTTCTAAGAGGTATAACGATAACTTAAACCACATGTTGGAAATAATACTGAGAGGGGGGTGAATCAGTATTATCTAGCAATTTACCAAATCTTCCTTATTTGATCTTTTGAAATATTCTTGCATATCAGTACCATAAAGCAATGAGCATGAATAAAGAAAATAGACAGTCACACCAAAGAACACAAGATGTAAGGTGGAAACCCAATGCGGGAGAAAAACCACCTGCTGCAATAATGTCTCTATCTTCTTTCAAGAATTTCTTTTTACAATGATTTTGTACTGGTGCAGTCCTTTACCAGCACGCAGGCTGCAACCTGCAAAGAGCTACAACTCTTTCTCGTTTTCCAGACTTCTCCTGGAAGGGAGCTACAACCCCCTACTTCTTTTCATGAAGAATCAAATGATCAACAAGTATACAACAGATACAGTCTACTATAGATATCAGATCAGTAATTACAGAAACAACCCAGAACACCTTATGAACAGAAATATACAGTCAACAGATCATCTTAAGACAGGGACGCATATTTTCTTTCTGTGGCCTGCGACTGGACGCAGTATACCTTATGCTGTTCTGCGTGCCGACGCACTGTTCCTTTTTGCTTGTCTGCGACCGACGCACACATCAACACTATCGCGCCGCGTCTTTCGCTTCAGAGACGCACCCAATACCACAGTCGCGCCGCGTCCTTCGCTACAGAGACGCACCTGATCCTTTACTGTACTGCGTCCCGGCGCACTTTCCCTTCACTGAATCTGCGTCCCTTTAGATATAGAAGATAAGAGGACTTCAGAACCAACCCAAACACTCAGATCCACAGATCTGATCATGCGCCATATAGATCGTAGTCCATTAGAAGATTTACCCTTAAAGATATGGACTAGATCTCACCAAGAGATGATCAACCAAGATGATGCCTAATCCAAATGAACTCCTTTGCTTTATATAGGCAAGCTTCTCCCCAAAGCGTGGAACAATACCACGAGCCGACACCAGAGAAACACGCAACCGTCGGCTAGATACCACACAAGAAGCCCCCACGAGTTTTTCTCTACCTTGAAATGTGTGCACTGGGCGGACGCACCTTCTGAACGGCTGGCCGGCGTCCCTAGACGCGGGTTCTGTATGGAATACCTGCGGGGACGCGCTTGTTAAACAAAATTTCCTGCGTCCTTCTTGATTTACCACCTGAAGGCGTTTGCCATCAAGTACAACACCTGAATCATAATGCCAACAAACTCCCCCTTTGGACTTGATGGCAACCACATAAACTTTCAGCTTCATCATTCTCCCCCTTTGACATCAAGAGCAAAGGGTATGCTCCCCCTATGCTCATGCTTCTCCAGAATTGTAACCAGAAATCCATCATGAAGAAGACAGAGACATATTGCAGCTATTTCCAAGATCTCCTTCTCCATAATGCCAACAATGCATTATGTGCTCCCCCTGAGCCTATACCATCAATAGGAAGATGGTCAACAGTGAGATGATGCATCAACAACCCCCAGCTTTTGCCTGAGGTATTCAAAAGTGTCCCTGGGCAACGGTTTGGTGAAAATATCAGCAACTTGTTCCTTAGAAGGAACATACTCCAACTTGACCTTCTGTTCAAGTACTTGTTCCCGGAGAAAATGGTACTTGATTGGTATGTGCTTGGTTTTTGAATGCATGACCGGATTCTTTGAGATGCTGATTGCACTTGTGTTGTCACATAAGATAGGAATAGGAGGTGTACAAGTGATTTGATAATCCTGCAAAGTCTGCATCATCCAAAGAAGTTGGGTGCAACAAGATGCAGCCGCAACATATTCCGCTTCAGCTGTAGACAAGGCAATTGAACTCTGTTTCTTGCTGAACCAAGATACCAGTCTAGAACCCATAAAGAATGCACCACCACTTGTGCTTTTCCTGTCATCCACGCTTCCGGCCCAATCTGCATCTGTATAAGCATGAAGAGTGAGATGTGGATCTCTAGGATACCATAGGCCATAATTTTGAGTCCCTTGAAGATATTTGAAGATTCTCTTTACTGCTTGAAGATGAGTCTCCTTTGGATTTGCCTGAAACCTTCCAACTATTCCAACTGCATGCATGATGTCTGGTCGGGTACCTGTCAAATATAGTAGACTTCCAATCATAGATCTGTAGGTTGGTTGATGAACTGCTGCAGATTCGTCATTTGCACTGAGACTACATCCTGTGACCATGGGTGTACATACTGGTTTTGCATCTTCCATGCCATATTTCTTCAAAATCTGCTTGAGATACTTGGTTTGAGATAAAAGGATTCCTCCTTTCTTTTGTTGGATTTGCAAACCAAGAAAGTATGTCAGTTCTCCTAGCAAGGACATCTCAAATTCTTTCTGCATGACTGAGGCAAAGCTTTGACTCATAGCTTCTTCATTACTGCCAAAAATAATGTCATCTACATACACAACAAGTATTAGTAATTTGTCATTTTCAACTTTTATATAAAGATTGCTATCTGCTGAACCTTTTGAAAAACCTTGTTGATGAAGATATTTGTCCAACCGGTAGTACCAAGCCCTTGGAGCTTGTTTGAGACCATAGAGAGCCTTTTTTAATCAGCATACAAGATTTGGATCGTTTCCAAGAATGAAACCATCTGGCTGTTCAATGTACACTTCTTCATCCAAGTCTCCATTCAGAAAAGCTGATTTCACATCCATTTGAAATACTTTGAAGTTCTGACAACTTGAGAGAGCAAGAAACATTCGGATGGCCTCAAGTCTTGCAACAGGAGCAAAAGTTTCTTCAAAGTCTATTCCTTCTTGCTGTGCATACCCTTTACAAACAAGTCTGGCTTTGTTTCTAATTACTTCTCCATTTTCATTCAATTTATTTTTGAAAACCCATTTTGTTCCGATAACATTCTTATCCTTTGGTCTAGGAACCAGCTCCCAAGTGTTGTTCTTTTCGATTTGCTCAAGTTCTTCATCCATTGCTTTCACCCAACATTCATCTTTGCATGCTTCTTTCACATTTTGTGGTTCAGTAGAGGAGAGTAATGCCAAATAACTTGAAGCTTCTGCAACTGTTCTTCTAGTTTGTATACCTGCTTCCTTTTGTCCCATGATCTGAGATTCTGGATGGTTCTTTTGAACATATCTGGATGGAGTCTTTTCTTCTATTCTTGTTCTTTCTTCTGTTTCTTCGTGAGGTCCGTCTTGAAATTGTTCTTGCGGTTCTTCTTCTTCATCATTCTGTCTTTGAGGGTAGCTTTCATCTTCTTCAATGTCTTCACGATTTATTTGCCTAGGAATGTATCCTTTCTCATCAACCACTACATCAATGCTGTCAACAATTCTGCCAAGTCTTTTATTGTAGCATTTGTATGCTTTGCTATGTGGAGAGTAGCCAAGAAGAATTCCTTCATCTGCTCTAGGATCAAGTTTGCCAAGCTGCTCCTCAGTATTTTTGATATAGCATTTGCTCCCAAAGATTTTGAAGTGCTTTACCGAAGGAGTTTTACCACTCCAGAGCTCATGAGGAGTTTGAGTGCTGTTCACTCGGACATTTGTCTTGTTGAGAATAATAACTGCCGCATGTGCAGCTTCACCCCAGAAGGTTGCAGGAGTTCCTGATTCATCAAGCATAGCACGAGCCATTTGCTGGATTGTTCTGTTCATTCTTTCCACTACTCCATTTTGCTGAGGAGTTCTAGCTGTAGAAAATTCTCTCCTTATTCCATGTTCATCACAGAAATCAAAAAATTCATTTGAAGTAAATTCTCCACCTCTGTCGGATCTGAGGCACTTAATCTTGTGACCTGATTCATTTTCAGCCAAGGCTTTGAAGGATTTGAACTTTTCGAAAGCTTCATCTTTGTGCTTCATAAGTCCTAACCAAACAAACCTGGAGAAATCGTCAATAAATAATATCAAGTATTCCTCTCCTCTAGGTGTTCTTTTTCTGAATGGTCCACATACATCTGTATGTACTAGCTCAAGAGGCATGCTGGCTGATCCTTCTTTCTCTGGAAAGTTAGTTCTAGTCTGTTTTCCAAACTGACATGATCTGCACATGGTGTTGTCAGGAATCTTGATATCTGGAAGATCGCGAACTGCCTGATATTTGCAAGCTTTCCTTATTTGTGAGAAGCTTAGATGTCCCAACCTTCGATGCCATAACCAGTGCTCTTCATCCTTGCTTAGATAGCATTGTTGTTGTTCTTCATCAAAAATTTATAGATTATTTGAAGTTCTTTTTCCTTTGAGAACTGTTTTACCTGTATCAAGATCACGAACAAGACATCCATTTGATCTGAATATAACCTCGGTTCTTTGATCACACATCTGGCTTACACTTAGAAGATTATGCTTTAGTCCATCAACAAACAAAACATTTCCAGCCTTAACATCTTCTTTTAAAGGAGCAATACCTTTTCCTTTTATAGTTGCAGGAGTATCATTTCCAAAAGAGACTTTCTTTCCCTTTTCTAAATTAGAATAAGATTCAAGTTTTTCTTTATCACCTGTCATATGCTTTGAACATCCACTGTCAATGTACCATAGATTTTCTTGTCCTTCTGCATAGAATGCTATCCCACATCTTTCTGTTTGAGGTTCCTTTATTTTCCATGTTTTGGTGCCTGAGGTTTGTTCCCTTTTTTGTTCTTGTACCTTTCTTTCCGGAAACCTGCTTCTGCATTCAACATCTTCATGTCCAAAATTATTGCAAATAGAGCATTCAACTTCATTTTCAAGAGCTGAAAAATTGTTATAGGTCCTTTTTGTAATCCCTGTCATGCTTCTTTGTTTTTGAGCTTCCCTAGTCATGATTGTTTTATACGCAACACATTGGGCTGCTTTGTGACCAAAGTTATGGCAAGAAAAGCATTGTCCATTGAAGAAGTTTCTGCGATTATTGAATCTACCAACCAACTGATTGTAATTTCTATTTTCATCTATTCTTGAACCAAATTGAGAAGATTTTACCTGTGGCTGGTTGTGGCTTTTGTTCACCCTTAAGCTGGATTGCCCCTGATAGTTTGAAGTTTGTCCCTGCTTTACCTGATGATCTTCCTTGTGTTCTTGCTCATTTCTTCTTGCTGCATCAAGATAACTTTTTGAAGTGGAAGCTTGAGAAGTTTCTCCATTGTAGCCCAGACCTGTCTTATTTAGTGGAGACCGCTGCACACTGATAATCTCATTCAACGTTTCAGATCCTTTGACAAACTTGAGATTAATAGTTTTTGTTTTCTCAATTTCTTTTCTAAGACCAACAATTTCACCTTCTAATTTTTCAAGATGTTTTTCCTTTTCATCAATCTGAAATTGTAGAGTATCAATAATCATGTTCTTTTCTTCTATACATCTCTTGAGTCTAGTAATTTCATCATAAAGGTTATCCACATCTATAGCATCCTCATAATTATCATCTTCAAATGCCATTAACAATCTATATTTGTTACCTTGTTCATCTTCATCACTGTTTGATAAGCCATCGCTATCTTCATGGGTGTAGTAGCTTTTCTTATTTGTACCCTGTTTCTTGTTCCATCTAACTGGTTCCTTTCCTTTATCCTTATAAGAACATTTTGCAGCATAATGACCTACTCTTCCACAAGCAAAACATTTGAAAGGTAGCTTACCTCTGAACCTTCCAGAACCCCTTTGAAGATTTCTGACAAAGTTTGATTCTTCTTCCTCTTCTTTTGGAACATGACTTGCTTCATAGTGATCTTCTTTGCCTGATGCTTTAAAAGCAGCTTCCCTTCTGTCTGATGGACCTCCCTTTCTCATTTCATAAGCAGTTAGAATTCCATGCAGCTGAGACATAGTGAGAACACGGAGATTTTCCTTTTCTTCTACTGCAGATACTTTAGATTCAAACTTGGGAGATAAAGATCTTAGAATCTTTTGAACTACTATAGTCTCTTTTATTTCTTCACCCAAATTTTTCATACAATTAACAATCTCATCTACCCGAAGAAAATAATTAGCCACACTTTCATCATTATACATCTTGAGAGTCTCATATTGAATCCTGAGAGTTTGAAGTTTAGCTTCTTTTACCTGTTCATCTCCTTCATAGCTAGTGATCATTTTGTCCCATATTTCTTTTGCTGATTTGAAGTGCATGACCTTCATGAACTCTGTTTGAGATATACTTCCTAATAGAGTACTGACTGCTTTTGCATTTGTTTCATACTGCTTTTTCTCAGCTGGATCTGTAGGAGTAACTGAAGGAAAGGCATAGCCTGATTCTACAATGTTCCAAACTTCTGTACCAAGAGATTGAAGATATGCAGTAACTCTTACCTTCCAATAATTGAAGTTTGTCCCATCGAAGACGGGTGGCCTGATTGATGCTTCTCTCTCGTAGTTGCTCATGATGATCGATCTACCTTCAAGCGATCAAGCTGTTCTGAAGGACCTGCTCTGATTCCAATTGTTGGAAATAATACTGAGAGGGGGGTGAATCAGTATTATCTAGCAATTTACCAAATCTTCCTTATTTGATCTTTTGAAATATTCTTGCATATCAGTACCATAAAGCAATGAGCATGAATAAAGAAAATAGACAGTCACACCAAAGAACACAAGATGTAAGGTGGAAACCCAATGCGGGAGAAAAACCACCTGCTGCAATAATGTCTCTATCTTCTTTCAAGAATTTCTTTTTACAATGATTTTGTACTGGTGCAGTCCTTTACCAGCACGCAGGCTGCAACCTGCAAAGAGCTACAACTCTTTCTCGTTTTCCAGACTTCTCCTAGAAGGGAGCTACAACCCCCTACTTCTTTTCATGAAGAATCAAATGATCAACAAGTATACAACAGATACAGTCTACTATAGATATCAGATCAGTAATTACAGAAACAACCCAGAACACCTTATGAACAGAAATATACAGTCAACAGATCATCTTAAGACAGGGACGCATATTTTCTTTCTGTGGCCTGCGACTGGACGCAGTATACCTTATGCTGTTCTGCGTGCCGACGCACTGTTCCTTTTTGCTTGTCTGCGACCGACGCACACATCAACACTATCGCGCCGCGTCTTTCGCTTCAGAGACGCACCCAATACCACAGTCGCGCCGCGTCCTTCGCTACAGAGACGCACCTGATCCTTTACTGTACTGCGTCCCGGCGCACTTTCCCTTCACTGAATCTGCGTCCCTTTAGATATAGAAGATAAGAGGACTTCAGAACCAACCCAAACACTCAGATCCACAGATCTGATCATGCGCCATATAGATCGTAGTCCATTAGAAGATTTACCCTTAAAGATATGGACTAGATCTCACCAAGAGATGATCAACCAAGATGATGCCTAATCCAAATGAACTCCTTTGCTTTATATAGGCAAGCTTCTCCCCAAAGCGTGGAACAATACCACGAGCCGACACCAGAGAAACACGCAACCGTCGGCTAGATACCACACAAGAAGCCCCCACGAGTTTTTCTCTACCTTGAAATGTGTGCACTGGGCGGACGCACCTTCTGAACGGCTGGCCGGCGTCCCTAGACGCGGGTTCTGTATGGAATACCTGCGGGGACGCGCTTGTTAAACAAAATTTCCTGCGTCCTTCTTGATTTACCACCTGAAGGCGTTTGCCATCAAGTACAACACCTGAATCATAATGCCAACACCACATTTAAAGCAAATAATTGTAATGATCTAATTTAAAGCAAATAATTGTAATGATCTATTTAAAACAAATAGACCAATTATCTATTAATTTTACATACAATGTAATCCATTGTAAAATATATATATATATAGATATATATATATATATATATATATATATATATATAGCATGGGAAATTTTGATATGAAAACATTAAATGACTATTCATCTCACCAAAAATAAAAAATCAAAATAAAAATATTTTATTTTTAGTAATGACAAACCAAATCAACAATTCTTTTATTAGCGTTGTGAAATAAAAGTAATAATTCATAATGTCATACATATAATAGCATGATATAAACATCTATAATCTTAAGGTACTTCTGAATGTAATTGAACATCCTTCAAAATAGCTCGCACATCCGTAGCCTTGTTGAGTTTATGCAATATTCTCCATAGCTCATTGATTAACCAATTACCCCCTTGATTTGCTCCAATGAATGGAGGGGCAAGAATCACATTTTCTTTTGGATTCTCTTTCACTCTCTTAATTAAACAAACAATTATAATAGTATTGGTTGCATCATATTGGGTATGCATTTCCCATACTTTTTTCAATGATTTAGTGTGTATAACTTTCGTTGGATTTTCAATGACCTTATGTCCCTTTTGTGGCTTACAGTCTGAAGCAGTCCACTTAAACACAAGTTTATCTTGTAATGTTTCTGAAACCAACTTTTTTAGAAATCTTGTTGTGCTTTGTTTCAAAGTTGTCGTCCAAATTGCAATGTCAAGAGATTCATTTTTGAAAGACATTTCAAAAAGTGATTTTGCATGTGGATGAATCCAAAATAATTTTTTCTCTATTGTGTAATCAGCATCAGCTCCCATTTTCTCAATATGCCCTTTTTTGTTGCTTCATCATCGATGCTATGATAAAAAAATGTCCTTTAGTTCAAAAATAACTAGTTTCTTTTCAGTTATTTTGGCTGCAACACAATGGAAAATAATATAGTCAAACCATTTTATTCATGTTACAAAAATTACTAAAAAAATTGTTGAAACGATACACTTACCTTGAGTGGTTTTTGCACTATTTATAAATGAAACAATAATTTCTTTTATCATCTTGATAGGACTTCGAGTAAACATATTAAACCTTCAATCAAATACCAATTGTAATTCTTATTAAACCTTCAATCGAATACCAATACCAAGAAAAACATTAGTAATGCAACCTTTAAAAAGAAACACACACACACACACAAATAACATTACTTTGATTGTTAATTTTATCCTTTTTATTTGTTCCTATAATAAAAATATACAAAGTTATGGTAGTTACAAGCATTTGAGTTTGAAGAATAATAAGATAAACAACAAGACAAGTTATAAGTATCATGACATTATCTTCATATTTGTAGCGTTGCACCTCATCATCATCTTAGTTACCTTTATTTGTTTCCAAATTAAACATATAAAATATTTTGAATTGTGAAAATGAATAGAATCATTAAATAACAAGGAAAACAAGTGGACAAATTATAAGTACCTGATGTTATATTTTGTTCTTGATTAAAGTTTTGTTTAACTTTCATTTGATCAACGTCTTGGTTATCTTTGCTTGTCACTATAATAAACATAAAAAAAATGTTATAAATTGTGACAATGAAAAAAATTCATTAAACTATACAAAAAAAGAATCATCTATAATCGTCCATAATAATATTTTGGTCTTGATTGTAGTTTTGTGGGATAGTACCTTGGTCATTATATGCATTCTCTTTATTTCCAACTATAATCAACATATGAAATGATATGAATCACAATAATTTAGAATAATAATAAAATAAAAAAAGATAGAGTTACAATGATTAATACCCATTTCTATCTCCATCGTTCCATGGTCATTGTCTTGATTAATTTCATTCATCTCATAATTCCCTATAATAGTCATCCAAAAATGTTATGAATATGGAAATTAAATAAATTGAAAAATTATCAAGAGAAAAAACCAAACAAATTATGTACCTGGTATGATAACTTCTTCCTCTCCTCCTTCTCCTCCTATTTCCATCTCCATACTTTTTTCAACAACATAAGCACTATGTTGATTAATTTTTTTCTTCCCACTTTCATCATTCTCTATTTTAGAATCTCCATCATTAGTCATTTTAGTAAACACTTTTACAATTAAGAAATATGAAAAAAATAGTATCCAAAGTATTATAAGAAAAAAAATGAATTGTAGTACCCGAGTTTTCCAAGAAGTTAATGGATACCAGATTTGATAATTGAAAAGATTTGCAATTATTTAACATGATTGTCCTTTGTGACTCTGTTTGCACAACACATGAAATTCTTCTTCCATATGTACAACAAGCCTTGATTAAATTTTTCCCCGCATAAAGAGAAATAACCACTTTTGCATCACTACATTGTTGGTGTTTTTCCACTAAATCCATCCAGAAATCATAATCTCTCTCATTTTCATCAAATGTGTCTTCAAATGTGTGAGAGTATTTTATAGCCTCTAAAATTTTTAATTCCAAAGACTGACGTACATCATTACAAAACCAAAGTTTTACTAAGAGAACTGTAGTAAAGTCATTCAACTCATTTTTTCGATAAGAAATTGAAAAAATTCAATGTAATATCCCTTGTGGAATTATTCTTTTTTCAAAGCGAGTGTATCCAAAACAACAAGGTCATTATGTAAAATTGGTTGCAACTAACATGGAAAAGAGTGCAAAAGTGTTGACAAAAGATGAGGGCCCCCAAAATGACAACCAAATTCAAAATTGTTATCAACCTGTTGAACACTTCTTGATCCATTTATCATTCTGTCAAGGACTCCACATGCTTGCTGAGAAAGGGACTCTATCTTTGTATTACGTGTTCCTTTAACATAACTACACCCCTCCACCGTGTTGCAAAAATTGGTAAATATGATATCATTAATTTCATAATGCTCAAGAATGTTGAATGTGGTAAGAGTCATCTCATTCAAGTTTTGATCATGACTTTGACAATATGTAACCATTGCATCCAATAGTGTTCTGTTGGTTTTCAATTTATAACAATAATATTTTAATTTTATGGCATTTGATTATGACTAATTGGAATAGAAAACCAAATGGTTCCATCCAATAGCTTATATGCTACTGCAGCAATTTCTTCCATGGTTAATCCCTAAAGGGGCCAAAGAGTAGCTGGTGTCAAACTGTGTAGACTATTTCTCTTGTAGTTCTCAAAATCAGGTTGGCTTCGAGAACACTTTAATGTGCCTAGTTGGTAACAGTTAAAAACAGTGTCCCATTTATCCCAAATAGGTTCATCAAGATATAAGAGATTTTTTTTATTAGAAAAAATTGTAATTGGACAGTCAAAGAATAAGCACAACATTTCATCATCAACCTGATAAAATAATAAATATAAACTAATAAGAATTCAATGTAAAGATGAAACTAAATAATGTGTTATAATCTAATGAGAAATCATTATAAATATAAAAAAATATGACTTATATTATCAGCTTTAGTCATTTATCTACAATAAAAATAGATACAATAATAAAATGTTAAATGTAAAAATAATTAAAACTACATACCTTGTCTTCAGCCGTCTTAGAACATCCAATCCTCCTTTTCTTTAATTTGTCATTGGCAATTAAGAAATGTCTTGCCGACCGCACACGATCAATAAATGGAGTTTTGAAGAATACCTTATTTGCATAATTTAATTGACAACAAATGCAGATCACCTCAGTGGGTTCAACTGATGGATGCAACAATTGAGCATTACGTTTTTTATATATATTTTTTTCACTTCTCTCGATACATTATATTTAGGATTTGTTAAAATTTCTTTTGCTGCTTGAATGGTATGTTGACCATCAACTATCAAAAAATTGATATTCTTAGAATTTAGATCTGTCTCATTTATAATTTTGATAGAGTTGACCAATGGATTAGGCTGATTGATGTCAAATGGAATCAGAAGAGCATCGGGTAATGAGGTTTGAAATTTTGCTAGGAATGATTTCACTAATACTTGAACATTTAAATCATCTCGTGATCTTAATTTGAAACTTTGGGGGCTTCTTTACATATTTCAACAACCACTTTTCTATTAAAAGAGTTTGAAAATAGATAGCAATGCTTGAAGGCTTCATGAATCTCATCACATTGATTTGCAAGGTTAGTTGTCTCAAATTCAAATTTCCTAGGTTTTTTGAATTTCTATAATGAGCTTGAAATCACTTTTTGTTATGTTCTCCTCCAAATCAGATAAATATACTCTTATCGAAGCAAGTAATTGAGAATCAATTTTATCATCTCATATTTTATTAAGAAATTTACCTTTTTGTTGTAAATGAAGTACATATGATGTTTTTTTTACTTCTTACATAACGATATCTCAGAACTGTGGTGATGCGTTTTAAAATATCTGCACAACTATTTAGTCTAGATTTAGAGAAGCTCTCAAAGTTATCCAACTTGAACATTGAATTCTTTATCATATTTGTTGAATCAGTACTTGAAGCTTCAATTAGATCTGGTCTAAAATTTGTATACTGCACTTGACATGAAATTAATATTACCTCATTTTCTTTAATAATTTCCACTTGAAAGTCAATGTCATTTTCATTGTAAGCATAGCAATTAATTATTATTCCTAATATCTCTGCTTCATTTCCATCTATTGATCCAAATAGATACATATCAAGAAACATATTCATGGGAGCTTCTATTTGGATGTACTAATCTTGCACAAACGCATATTTATTATATGTATTGTATTTTTTAATCATTTCAAAAGTAGAAGTAGAAAGTGTTATTGATATTGCCTTTTGAATTGAATAACTTTTCTTTTTCATAAGTGATGGTTGTAACATTTCATTTGCTTTTGGGCCAACCAATTTTGCAAATAACAACAAAAAGATATTTGCATTAATCAAAATGAAAATATAATTTCAAATATTGTCACATACTGTTCTTATAAATATTGAAAAACCACCTAATCTAACCATTTCTAAGAGAGTGTACATAAAATATAAAACCACCACACGAGTTGGTGGCAATGTTTGTATATCACTTTTTTTTGTTTCTTCTTCACTACTTTACTTCGAATTTCAGGCACACCAGATTCCGCAGTTTCTAGAAAAAAAATTATGGAATACATGAAATACCAAATATTATTAAACAACCTTATAATACACGATTTCTATTTACATGCACAATAATAAATGAGTACATATGCTATGCAAGTTTTACTATATGACACCAAAAGTTATCACGTGGGTAAAATTGCTAAGAAAAGAAACCACCTAATCCAACCATTTCTAAAAGAGTACATAAAATATAAAACCACCATCCCAGTTGAACGAGGCATCATTTGTATATCACTTGTTTTTCCTTTTCTCTTTGCTACTTTACTTCAAATTTCATGCCCAGCAGTGTCCATGGTTTCTAGAAAGAAAAATATTATGGAAGATATGAAATAACAAATAGTATTAAACAACCTTATAATACATGATTTCCATTTACACGCACAATAATAAATGAGTACATATGTTATGCAAGTTTAGTATATGACACCAAAAGTTATCACATAGTTAAAATTTCTTGGAAAAAAATATACCCATGTTAGTATGGGTTGTCCTCATTAAAACCCCACTCCTAAGGCTATTTCCATAGGTTTTATTAATCAACAAGTAATTAACACAATGTCTAACGATTGTAACAAAGTATAAACTAAAATTGTCATACCATTTAAAGAATTTGGTGTCGTGTTTCTTGAACTTCCTTTTTCCTTGGATGCTTCCTTTGAATTCTCACTAGCTTCATAGTCCATGGTATCTGAAAATAAAGTAAAAAATTGTTATCACAATTTTGAATTATTGAAGAAAATATGAATTTATAAATACTATAACTACTCGCATCATTATATGTGTAACAAAATGAACAAGAACAATAACAAGTGTAGAACTCACAATAATAGCTAATCAAGGTTAGAAAAAGGGCACCCCCAAATAATTTATTATGTTCTTTTAGTCATGAATATAGGAAAGAAAACATCTACTAGGTTTCCTTCTAGCGCGAGCATAAGAACATTTCCAAAAGACCTTACATTGTGAATAAATAAAAACAATTGTAGAGACTACAACATCATATATACATAAAATTTATCTCTTATAGTCATGTATATTCTTAGTTTGCTTTAGAAAAAATAAAAGCAAAACACAATGAAAGAACATTAACTATGGCGATCATTAGATTTTCTTCTAAATCTTCGTCTAGCACAAAGACAAACACATAGCAACTTTGCAAGGTGAAAGAAATATAAATGTGATATAATTACTTCTAACACGAACAAAAGCATATTGCCAACAAGAATCTTGCAAAGCAAAAGAAATATTCGCATCCTAGATTTATTTCTATTACAAACGCATGGATATTGTCAAGAAAAGCATTGTAAGGTGAAAGAAATCTAGCACGTGCTACAATTATTTTTAGTACGAACACATTCATATTTCCAAGAAAAACATTGCAAAACAAAATAAATATAGCACAAGCTAGATTTCCTTCTACCACAAACACAAACACATTGTCATTAAAAATATTGCAAGGCAAAGGAATTGTAACCCATGCTAGACTATATTCTATCACATACAAGAAGATTGCCAACAACAACATTGTATTGTAAAGCAAATCTAGTGGATGCTAAATTTCCTTCTAGCAAAAACATAAACACAATGTCAATAAAAACATTGCAATAATAATATTTCATGGGACATTTGACCTTGCCTTTGAGAGACTATGAGGTTTTAGTCCATGCCTACATAGACTGTTGTTACAATATAAAAAATGTTAAACCCTGAAATGATTAGAAGGCCCTTCATATGGAAGATGTGGTCTAAGAATGGGATAGTGTACAAATATTTCCTCCCATAAAAAACACAAGAACGTTGCAAATAACAACATTACAAGATGAAAGAAATATAATGCATACTATATTTCCTTCTAATGGAAACATAATCACATAACAACATTGTAGGGTGAGAAAAATTTAGTTTGTGTTACATTTACTTATAACACAAACATATAAATATTTCCAATGACAACATTACACGACAAAAAAAACTAGCACAAGCTAGATTTCCTTTTAGCATAAACATAAACATGTTAGCATTCACAACATTGCAATGTAAAATAAAATCTAACATGTGTTAGATTTCCTTTTAGCGCAAACTTGAGCACAAAGAAACATTGTAGAGTGAGAAGTCTATCAGGTGTTAGATTTATGTCTACCACAAATACAAGCACGTTGCCAACAACAACATTGTAGAGTATAATAATTCTAGATTGTGTTAAATGTTTTTCCAACACAAACACAAGCACATTTTAATTTGAAAGAAATTTAACACATGTTATATTTCCTTTGAGCACAAACACAAGAACATAACAACATTGTAGGACTAAATAAGTTTAATGTGTGCTAGATTAACAACATTGCAATTTAAAATAAAATCTAACATGTGTTAGATTTCCTTTTAGCGCAAACTTGAGCACATAGAAACATTTTTAGAGTGAGAAATCTAGAAAGTGCTAGATTTATGTCTACCACAAATACAAGCACGTTGCCAACAACAACATTGTAGAGTATAAGAAATCTAGCTTGTGTTAAATTTTCTTCCAACACAAACACAAGCACATTTAAATTTGAAAGAAATCTAACACATGCTATATTTCCTTCTAACACAAACACAAGAACATAACAACATTTTAGAACTAAATAAGTCTAATGTGTGCTAGATTAACAACATTGCAATGTAAAAGAAAATCTAACATGTGTTAGATTTACTTTTAGTGCAAACTCAAGCACATAGAAACATTGTAGAGTGATAAATCTAGCAAGTGCTAGATTTATGTCTACCACAAATACAAGCATGTTGCCAACAACAACATTGTAGAGTATAAGAAATCTGGCTTGTGTTAAATTTTCTTCCAACACAAACACAAGCAAAATTAAATTTGAAAGAAATATAACACGTGTTATATTTCCTTCTATCACAAACACAAGAATATAACAACATTTTAGGACTAAATAAGTCTAATGTGTGCTAGATTAACAACATTGCAATGTAAAAGAAAATCTAACATGTGTTAGATTTCCTTTTAGCGCAAACTCAAGCACATAGAAACATTCAAGAGTGAGAAATATAGCAACTGCTAGATTTATGTCTACCACCAATACAAGCACGTTGCCAACAACATTGTATAATATAAGAATTCTAGATTGTGTTAAATTTTCTTCCAACACAAACACAAGCATATTTTAATTTGAAAGAAATCTAACACATGCTATATTTCCTTCTAGCACAAACACAAGAACATAACAACATTGTAGTACTAAATAAGTCTAATGTGTGCTAGATTAACAACACTGCAATGTAAAAGAAAATCTAACATGTGTTAGATTTCCTTTTAGCTCAACGTCAAGCACATAGAAACATTGTAGATTGAGAATTCTAGAAAGTGCTAGATTTATGTCTACCACAAATACAACATGTTGCCAACAACAACATTGTAGAGTATAAGAAATCTAACTTGTGTTAAATTTTCTTCCAACACAAAAACAAGCACATTTAAATTTGAAATAAATCTAACACATGCTATATTTCCTTCTAGCACAAACACAAGAACATAACAACATTTTAGGACTAAATAAGTCTAATGTGTGCTAGTTTAACAACATTGCAATGTAAAAGAAAATCTAACATGTATTAGATTTCCTTTTAGCGCAAAGTCAAGCACATAGAAACATTGTAGATTGACAAATCTAGCAAGTGCTAGATTTTTGTCTACCACAAATACAAGCACGTTGCCAACAACAACATTGTAGAATATAAGAAATCTAGCTTGTGTTAAATTTTCTTCCAACACAAACCCAAGCAAATTTAAATTTGAAAGAAATTTAACACATGTTATATTTCTTTCTAGCACAAACACAAGAACATAAAAACATTTTAGGACTAAATAAGTCTAATGTGTGCTATATTAACAACATTGCAATGTAAAAGAAAATCTAACATGTGTTAGATTTCCTTTTAGCGCAAACTCGATCACATAGAAACATTGTAGAGTGAAAAATCTAACAAGTGCTAGATTTATTTCTACCACAAATACAAGCATGTTGCCAACAACAACATTGTAGAGTATAAGAAATCTAGCCTGTGTTAAATTTTCTTCCAACCCAAACACAAGCACATTTAAATTTGAAATAAATCTAACACATGCTATATTTTCTTCAAGCACAAACACAAGAACATAACAACATTGTAGGACTAAATAAGTTTAATATGTGCTAGATTAACAACATTACAATGTAAAATAAAATCTAACATGTGTTAGATTTCTTTTTAGAGCAAACTCGAGCACATAGAAACATTGTCGAGTGAGAAATCTGGCAAGTATTAGATTATGTCTACCACAAATACAAGCACGTTGCCAACAACAACATTGTAGAGTATAAGAAATCTAGCTTGTGTTAAATTTTCTTCCAACACAAACACAAGCACATTTAAATTTGAAAGAAATCTAACACATGCTATATTTCCTTCTAGCACAAACACAAGAACATAACAACATTTTAGGACTAAATAAGTCTAATGTGTGCTAGATTAACAACATTGCAGTGTAAAAGAAAATGTAATATGTGTTAGATTTCCTTTTAGCACAAACTCAAGCACATAAAAACATTGTAGAGTGAGAAATCTAACAAGTTGTGATGGATTTCTCACACAAAACAATCTCATACTCACCTCCATATCCCTTCACATGCTCCTCCCCATCTAGGAGATGCATATACATGTTCATAAACCACTTCAAGTAAATTGTCTCTCTCACTCATGTGAAATCTTGGGTCTTTGTAAGATTTCCCAAACTATGCAAATAGAACAAACTCTAACATTATCATCAAGAAAAAAATTCCCTCTCTATGCTAACTAAATCTAGAGTTAAGATGGATCTAAAGGAAAAGCTTGCACCTTGAGAAATTTGATCCCTTTGTAGGCTATCTAAATCTAGAGTTAAGATGAATCTAAAATGGTTTAATTATTAATAATTATAATTCTTATTTTATTTTATTTTATATTTATGTAATTTGACTAAATTAACAAGTTTAAATAACATTACATAACCTTAGAACATCTCATTCACTTTGGGCTAAAGTCTCCCATGTAATCATTCATGTTGGACTAAAGTCTCTCCATGCAATTATTTAAATTTGTAGATGTTTATTTTTATCTTAATCAATAATATTTAATATAAAGTAGAAAACATAAACTTGGAAAAGCCCATAAATATTATAAATATCAAGTGAATTACAATGAAATTTGAACCATTTAAAATTATAATTTTATATTTTTATTTTGGAAAAATTTCAAACCATAAAATTGATAATAATAATTTTTTTATTAAATATATGGTTATTTTATTTAATTTTATAAATATTATATACAATAATACATGAAAAATGTAATATAATTTCCAAAATTGTAATTTATAATTTTAAAATCACTAAAAATTAATATTAACATACCAAATTCTTTATTATTATTAAAATTTGTAGATATTTATTTTCATTTTAATGGATAATATTTAATATATAATGGAAAGTATAAATTTGGAAAGGGCTACCCATATTATAAATATTAAGTGCATTATAATGTAATTTGAACCATTTAAATTTATGATTTATATTTTTAATTTCAAAATATGATGCAGGAGCATCTAGCTCACCATGACCTGGTGAAGTCTCTGCCAGGTTTGAAGGTTGTTGATTATCTGGATTGTTTTTTATTTTATTTTAGTACATGAGGTCATAAGGTAGGATTTTTTCATTTGTTTTATTTCTGAGTTGTTATGTTAAGTCAAGGTTAAATAGACAATTAGAGTTATTACAGTCCAAACAGTAATAAAACTGTAATTAGGAAGCAATCTGACAAATTAGAAGGGAAAAGACAAACTGTCTAAATAAATATTGTAATATCAATCGAACTGTGGTTATCAACCATGTCATGACTGTCCAACTGAAATCCATGATAGTTTCAATTAACTGTAATCAACTGAATCAGAAATGTATAAGAACATAAATGTAAAGCAAAAGCAGGGTTCAACAATTTCATATTGAAGAAATAAGAAAAGAAACAGAGATAGATCTTCTCTGTTATTGTCCATCTGCATTCATTGTCTATCTCCTGTGACATTGTAAATTTCATTTGTCGAATTAATAAAGAGTTGTATTTAACAAACTATGAGCGATCACATGAGTCGTGATCCTACTGTGCTCTCGTCTAACAAGCAAACCATTTCAAGTCTAGACAAAAGTCCGTATACAGAGAGGAGACCAGCAAAAGGAACGATAGTCCAAGGACCGAAGAATAATATACAAACGTGAGCAGACAGGAAACGGCATGCGAAAGGGGCCACCTATAACAGAGGTATTTCATCAAACATCTTTTATAATTATCACAGGTTGAACAGTAAAGACAAAAACTATATTATCTTTGTTGATTGACCGAAGCATATACATCCATTGTGTTTCCTTTAATATATCAAAATCAAGTGTCGTGACCAAAGCGGGCAAACCCTAGTCTAGGGTTTGGGAACAGTAACCCATAATCCTTTCGAACAAACAATCATCATAACCGAATCGAAATACAGTTTTCGAAAGAGACACTAACCACAGATAAAAACAACAACGGACGGCGACTATCAACCCTATGGAGAATCCCAGAAACCTAACAATACATCAACAGCTTGAAGAACTAGAGCCTACCGACAGGTTCGCCATCGTGGGAAAGTTGAAACCGGAAGAGCCCGCGTACCCAGGTCGAGTTGCAGACCTGTACATACAAACGAATACTAGTTAATATGCATGCACAGTAAAAGAAACTTGGACGAAAATTGCATAGAACCAAAAGGGTTTCCACACGTTACTTGAGCAAGCGGACCAGGGCTCGAGGAATAGAGTCGTTGCCAAGAGAACCGACGAAGCTGAGACAGAAGGAACAAGGTTGGTTAGCATCGATATTACGAAGAGACCGATTTAAATCAGAGAAGGGTTTCGTTACCTGTTTAAGACCGCGGCAAACCACCAGACTGCTACCTGAATCCAAGACGATGAGAGTTGATATCATTTTATGCACAGAACAGTGACCAGAGGCAGCAGAAATACCAGCAAAGACGATCAAACGTAGGCAAAAGCGAAGAAATAATACCAGAAAGCGGTTACTTAAAGAGGCCAAACTTTATAACCAGACCACAGTAGTATAGCAGAACGAGACAAGAATCTTACCAGGTGAAAAGGGGTCGAGCGAGCACACCAGAACCCAAACGACATCGAACCACCAGACAAAGCCTTCCACGAGCTTACAACCAAGTCGGACGGGCCGATATACACCCATAGACCTACCCGGAAGCGAACCAGGAATCGCCATACTCACCAGAACAGGGACTACACAGAACAGTCTCGAATGACCGAGAAGTGAAGTGTTTTGGCCAAAGAATAGGTTGAGGAACCAGGCCTGAGGCGAGTGGGTAGACATTAAATGCAGCATTAACTCGTTCCGTCAACCAACGCAAATATCAACGGACCAACTTGCATGCAAACCGTAAAAACATTCCCAACAGCTGACACGTCGTAAAGGCCAACAAGCGAATGTAGCTTACGGACACGTGGAGTTGCGGGCCAGTGTGGCTGGGTTACACCAAAATAAAATTGAATCAAAACAGATAATTAATTAAATTTATATTTTACATTTCCAATTAAAAAAAATTCAAAACATAGAATTGAAAACATATTGAAAAGAGGGTCCTCTGCATGGAGCTGGTAGAAATGTTCATTGCAAATGAGATAAGGTGTCCTTGAAATCACATTATACACTTGTTTGATTCATCACTGCAATGAGCCAAGGTATACAAATTTTAGGGATACCCAAAGTGCAGCCAGTAGCTAAAATTCTTTATGCCAACACTATGGAACTAGAGGGAATGGATTCAATGGAGATCAAGACCTTGCATTGTGTTTTGCTAAGTGGAAGAGGTCCCTATAAATTAAAATTTTCCTGGAAATAGGGACAAGCAACTAATAACAAGCGGAAGCACTAACAATGTATCAAGGAGTCAAGTTCCTCAAGGACATTGTGCAAAGGGATGTAGTTATTGTTGAGGACTCCAACATAATCACAAAATTTACTTTAAGGAAAATACCATTGTACTATGAGGAGCATACAAGAGTATGCTTACGTATTACTACTATATTCAATGCTAACCCTAAAATTCATTAATGGTATATGTTGAACTAGTCTTATGATTTATTATCTATGTTGTTTATAATCAAGGTAATAATGAAAACCAACATCTTGCACAAAAAGAACAAGTATCATGAAGTATATGGAAAGTGAACCAAATGGTAGCATACCCTCCTAGTGGAATTATGTCTTTCATAGTTGAATATTACCTTGTAATTGAGTCACAAGTGTAAATTATCACTCAGTCAAATGTTGTAAACATATCATTGTCATTTTGGAACTAGATTGGTAAGCCTAATACTTGTTAACTTATAAATAAGATTAAATACTTGTTGAGTAGCAATGACATGGTACACTAATTAGAACCAATCTAGATCCATATTAATTCTGAATTTATTAAATGCTGAGAGGGATCAAATTTTTTGGCATGCAAACATTTCTTCAGGTTTTGCACTAAAAAAAGAGGTTTTCACTTCAAAAGATTTGACCTCTCTCGATAATTGATAAATGATTTAGGCTAATATGTTAAATGATTTAAATAGCTGAAATTCACATTGTATTAATATAAAAAGTTATTAAATCATTTATAATTCAACTTTATATTTCTTTTAATTTAAAATATATTGATAAATTATACTTGTTAAATAATTTATAATTAAATATATCATTTATAATAAATTTTAAATCTAATTTTTTTAGATTTAATGATAATTTTGTCTAACTTATATTAATTTCATTATTTTTATTAAATATTAAAATTTAATTATTTTTAAAAAAGTCTACTAAAATCACTATTGAAATTTGAAAACTTTAAAGATATTAACATTTATACACAATTCAATTAAAAAACTCAAACTTATATAACTTAGAAGGCTCTCTTATATATAATTTATTTAGTTAAAACCCATTTAATTTAAACAATTTGTAAACCTGTCTATCATTAATACCAATCTAGATCCATTTTAACTCTTTATCTACTCAAAAGGGATTAAATCACCATGGACAATACCATGGGTTTTCATAAACTCAGAGCTGACTTGACCAAGTCAAATTTACCATAACTACCCAATAAAAATTAATTAAAAAAATAATAACTTTTTATTTTAATATAGGGTTATTTTTATTTTTATTTCAAATTTGCCTTAACTACCCAACAAAAATTGATAAAATAAATAATAACTTAGAATTTTTATTTTATTTTAAGTAACCAAAATTATAATATAATATATCAAACATTTCACCCAAAAATAACGAAAAAAAATGTAATTAAATTAATTACATTTTACACCATTAATATTATTAAACATTTACCTAATTACATTGTACACCATTAATATTATTAAACATTTACCTAATTACATTGTACACCATTGAACATTTGAAAAAAACTAAGGAGAAAGAAGAGTGTCAACATGAACATTAAGGACCAACACCAACTTTGAAAGAATCTCTTCGCTATCAAGAGCCAACTCTATATAAAGCCACTCTAGATTTAGTGACATATGTGCAGGTGTGTCGTAGCTTTTATTACTCTGCCATATAGTGCATACATCTCGCTCAATATTGGGAATTGATATGTAGTTTGCAACCACCTTGTCTCTTTCATGATAAGCTCCGGGGCAGATATTGTCACAATAGTACAATTTCAGGCATAGGAAAATATTAAAAGACTCGCTGTAGTAAACAAATGGAAAAAAAAATCTAAGTTATTTTACACTGGTTATTTTTATTTTAATTAGATTTTGAAACTATTTTAAAATTTGACGGACAAAATATTAAATAATTGACATCGTTTTTATCAATCAAATTTAAAAAAAATTCTATATGCAAAAAAATGTACAATCACATTAAATTCAACTACTACAAATACTTTGCAAGAGAAGTTTCGTTATTTGTTTAAACACTTATATTGGACTTTGACGGAAGAAATGAGAACATAATGAGTCAGGACACGTTCTATGGTGGATGTGCAATAGCCATCAAAGTTGGCATCCTTTTCATTGTGCAATTTGTTTATCAAAAATCAAAGTAAGATGTTGTAGAGCTTGATATCCACTGTTTAGGCATTGAACCATAGAGCTCTCTATTTGATTTCTATTGTTGATTTTTTTAATAAACAGTTAGTTAATACAACATCAACTGCTAGAACAAAGATAAGGAGTGGTGAGATTTTTTTATCAAATGAGTGAAAAAAGTACCTGGCCTCTTTCTTATTATTATACCTGACCACTACTAGGTATATAGCGATCGATAAATTGCTGAAAGCCTATTATTTTCTTTCAACTTTTTCCATATGGCTTGATTTAAGCCAATGTTTTCTAGAAATTTTTATTTAAAATTATTTTAATTTTATTTTTAATTTTCTTTTATTGGACAAGCAACTTAGAAGTCTTATTGCAATTTATTACAGGCTTTCCAATTTTAGGTTGGGTTAAAGAGTCAAGTTTAGATATAATATATAGAATATGACGGAAACATTTAATTTCAAAAAACTAATGCTAAGTCTCACTTAGCATTAATCTAATAACATTTTTTTGTTTGGAATTTTTTAACCTAATTACATAGCTTAATATTACATAGTCATCTGGCTCTTTTCGTTTGGAATTTTTTAGCCTAATTACATAGCTTAATATTACATAGCCATTTGGCTCTTTTCATGTTAATTACATACTATTGCATTGCTTAATATTACATAGCCATATGGTTCTTTCGTGTCAATGAGCACTAACTTTCTCTGTCCAGCAAACTTCTTGTTTTAAGTCCTCTGCACCCAAACCTGGTCATGTACATTCTCTGTCTTGCAGACTTCTGGTTTTAAGTCCTCTACAAGGATACACATTCTCAACGAATTGCTATGTTTCGAGCACCCTAATTTGTCCTTGCTTCATACGCCTGCGGCCTGCATAATGACTCGCCAAACACTAGTTAATTAAGGCATAATTTTTCAAGTACCAGATCTTCAGGTACTAGATGACGATTATTACTGTCTCGTTCCTTCAGTTCCTCAGCTCTTCAGGCCTCGCACTATTCTTATTACAACAACATATCAGCACTCTCTTCCTCTTCATACATGTTGGGTACATATAACAAGCTGCCCCATATACAATTTGATGGCATTGCTTGAGGCCTCAGTGCCTGTGCACTCTTTGTTTTGCTTTTTTTCTCCATAAAACTGAGGCCATATACAATTTGATGGCATTGCTTGAGGCTTCAGTGCCTGTGCACTTTGCATCTTCCTTTTTTTTCTCCATAGAACAGAGGGAGGGACAGAAAGGAGAGTAATTGTCCATTTGTGCTGCATTTTTCCTCTATAATCTAATGTTTGCCAAAAATTTATGTGCAATCCTCCAATCAGTGATCCTGTTACTCTTAAACACTTGCTTCGTCAACCCCCAAAACTGCTAATGTAGTAAACAATAATTGATTCCTTTCTACTCATGTTTTGAATTTCTGGAATTTTTGTATAAGAAGTCCCATTTTAACCAAAGATCACCTAAGGGGGAGTCTCCCTAAGCACCCTAGCATTTCCTCAACTCTTGTTGTTGCTACTTGAAGTCTTTTTGCAGAAGTAAAACGCAGTGGCATAGATTATCTTGTGTTCTATGTTCCCAATCCCAGTTTTCATAAATATTGTTTCTCCATTGTTTGCAGAGTTGGTATCCATCTTCTAACAAGACCGATTTGAACACTTATAGTCAATGCAGAGTGTTACGTTGGTATCAGAGCTCCCCCCTACATAAATAAACCCCACAATCTGGAAGATGCAAGTGGAATTGGAAAACCATCTCGGTAATTGGCTAGTCCTCTGCGCTTTTATTCAAGTTACCCTAATATGTTATTTGATACAATTATGTTTTGTTCTAGCTCCTTGAATCTCTTGGCTGTGTTGAATAAGTTGTTATTTGCAGCATCATGGTAGTTCATTGTGCACTTAATTTGAATTCCTCCCTCTTAGGACGCACTCTTTCATTCATTTCATCTGCTTTATTGATACAGCCATATCTGGATTAAATCTCAACCACTTAAAGATTAATATCCAAAACTTACCCTTGATATTGACTGTCCATGGACAACCCAAGAGGGATTCCTTTCTGTGCTAATTGTCTCGAGCAACCCAAGAGGGATTCCTTTCTGTGGCAATATTTGAAATGCATGGCAGCAGATAGCATTTAGAGACATAGTGCCCAACGCATCCATGAACCAACGAACACTTAACCAACTTGGAATTGCATCTATGTCCATTGCTAAAGTCAGTTGCAACCTCTATAAGAGTAGCTTCTGACCATGCTCACTTTATCCGTTGCGCTTCCACTATCACCTTTAGTTAAAAGAGACACTTCCGCTGAGCCTACGATAGAACCATTTCAGTGCACCATATAGTGTTACATCCAGTACCGTAGCGCTTAATCTAAAGGAACCCTTATCTGCGGTTCATATCTTGGGCCCGCAAAATCGGACCTCGGTCTTCTCTATGCCAAGCTCCTCACTATGGTATGTCACCCCCAGTATAAACGAATCAAGGGCAATCTTAGAAGCAGACAGTTTAGTAGGATAAAGAAATCATGTTTGAAGACACACTTGGGGTTTGAACTACCACCACTCTACTGACCCCTTGATATTTTACTAGCACTGAAACTACTAGTACTTCCTCTTACTACTGCACCAGGCTGACTACAACTGCTATGATAATGATTGTACCAAGGCAAATAGAAAGCAAAACCAGAAAAAGAAAGTACCATATGACTTATGGATGTCAGAGTGGTTGACACTGGGCTAGCTTTGTGGTTTCCTGACATTACCTCTTCGACAACAAGGGTTTAGAATCTCGCCTTCCTTCATTATCAAGAAGCAAACAGTTTAGTAGGCTAAAGATTCAATCAGGATTGTCTTACAATTCTCGGTGATAGATTTTTACTGATAAAAAGTAGTTTCATGTTCTAACTCTAACCAGGGCACTATGCTTTGCTAATCATAGCACTATGTTTTTATACACCTATAAGGTGTTATAATATATTCTTTAGGTTCTTTGGACTTCTTTGGAGAGAAAACCCCGTCTGAAGTTCTTTAGTGCAGTGTGTTACTATCCCCGGTCTACTCTCAACATACAGATGGAAACTTCCCTTCTGTAGATTTGCAACTTGAGGTCACATTGTTCTCCATTGTTCTTTATGGGTTTGAGGTGTGAGGGCCTTGCCTTTGAGACAAACTGCGCCAAGATATAGAGTGTAGAGACCCATATGCTTCCGCATGATCAAGAGAAATAAAACAATTCCACATGCCATTGTTCAGGTAGAGTTTGTGACCCATTCACTCTGGCTTGAGACCATTTTTAGATTGGTCTAGCTGTTGCATCATATTTGCTATATCTTTGACACAATATTTAGTAGGGAGTGTTATCCATACTTCACTTTTTGTACCTATTAGGCCATAGCCTCGAATAGAGACCTATTGATTGGCTTCATTATTGAAAGCAGACTCGAATAGACCCATTGATTGGCTTCATCATTGATGCTTTCAAAGGTTTCAGACCATCATCAGTCAATTGGCATCTTGGTGGATAGCTTCCACATATACAGGTAGGATGTCTAGGCCTGACTTGACCTACCAAGTGGGTTAAAAGCCAAAATGGCCTTTTTTGTAGAGATTTTTCCCTCATATGGTATGAGGTATTCAACCTGGATTCTCAATGGATCTGTCAGTCCGAGTGTATGGTCTCTCCATTTGAGCTACAAGGTCTGGGTCTTTGTTCCGTTGGTAGTTCAAGGGCTGCCCTCCAAAGTTCACCATGCCAAAAGGAAGCAGTCAAAGAGTTTATGCCCCTTTTGTCATCGTTTAAAATCCTTGAAGCATCTTTTAAGGGATTGTAGATTTTATAGATTATGCTGGAGGTTGGTGCAAGACTGGCATTTTGTTCTGCTTCATGGGCAGCTTGATTTGTGCACACAGCTTCATTGGTGTGCAGGTCTTCTTGGGGTTTTTCGGTGCTTGGTTTCATGCTTTCAAGGGTTTGGGACTGTATTTAGATTTCAGCTTTGATCCACAATCTAGGAGCTTCAATGCAAGTATGCTTGAGGTCAGTTTCGTCAATTTTTTTTTCACTTCTGGCGAAAAGAAGTAGGTATGAAATTATTTGTCAAAGGATACCTCCTAATAAAGAATGCCGAAGAGCTCAGTGCTATCACGTACTGAGGTTATTGTTGCCTTAGTTTCTCTCAGGAAGAGGATATGATTCATGTCTGTATACACTCTTTTCTTTTGGTTGGTTTTTCTATTTCAGACACTAAGTACAATAGAGCAAAATTTTATCACTCCTTCTGGACTTCCACTAATGAGGCAAAGTAATTTGCCTATTCTCGATTCTACACTACATATTAACAATGTAATGCCCATTGCACAATTTGTATAATAAATTACACTACATATTAACAATGTAAAGCCCATTGCATATTTTGTATACTAAATTTGCAATTTCTGGATTCTACACTACATATTAACAATGCAAAGCCCATTGCACAGTGTGTATAATAAATTTGCAATTTATGTAAAACATACCTGGGTAATTGCAGAGATCTTATAGATAATTTAGAAACCTTGAGTGAGTAATGTGAAGTAGCATTAAAATAATTATTTTCAATATAACAATAGTGTTATATTTAGTTATTTTGCATTGGGCTCTTGTACAAAAGATTGTGTCATTAATTGCTGCCATTGATCGAACCACGTTGTCTTTCTTCTGTTTTTAGCTGCCCACTTACTGTTTGTTTTTCTGGGATATCCTATTTTATCTTCTCAGTTTATTATACAAATCATTTTATTGGGCAGCGCTTTTCTTCTATTTTTTAACATAGAGTTGGATTTTGTTTATGCTTTTTTTTTTAATGATGTGGGTTCAACTGATTTGAACTAACGTAGTTATTTTTTCATGATGAGTGGCGAGCACTTGGGATTCAGCGGTCTCGCAGGTGGGTGCACTATGCTATTCACCGCCCTGAACCACACATTCTATTATTCAGAAAACCTTTGAATTACCAGCAAAGCCACCAACAGGAAGCACAACAAAGTTGATGACATGCATTCAAGCTATGAGTAATTTGACTATACATTTAGAATAATAAAAGAATGAAATGTATATTAATTCTTATTGGTTACTTTAAGTGAAGTTGATGTTAAGGAATAAGTTTACAAAGTAGAAATTAACAATCCTCATATTGCAATAGTTAACAACCCTGCTAGTTTAATATTTGCTTTTTCTTGGAAATGATGAATGTTAAGAACCCTCGTGCTAAGGTTATTCACAATATAGAAAAGGTTATCCACAATCTAGACATGGGCAAACATTAGTGTACAAGTTTACAATACTCACGGATTGCTTTGGGCAATAGGCATAGTTAACATATTGTCTAAGGTGTTCCAATCTTACATGAAGAAGATTTGAGATGTGTTACACTGATTCAATGAATAAACACAAAGGGGCAATGCATTAGATGTTTTGACCATGAATAAACACAAATGGGCGGTGCATTAGACGTTTCAACCATTACATAATTATAGGTTTATGGGTACATGATGTTTGGACAAACACACAATTATCACTTCACTGATGGGATAAAATCACACAATTATCACTTCACTGAAAAAATTTGGGATTCCACAAGAGTCAAACCTTGGAAATGGGATTAACTACATTAGGAATAAACCAAAGAACATCTAATCTTACCAACCCAATCGTGGTGGTCTTTTAACAAAATAAAAGACACCTTACCAAAATCTCTCAATATCAAATTGCAAGTCTCTTACCAACCCAATCATGGTGGTCTTTTAACAAAATAAAAGATACCCTACCAAACTCTCTCAATATCAAATTGAAAATCTCTCAACAAATGGAAAAATTAGGTCTGGAATTACTCTTTGAATTCCACTTCTCTAGAAGTCAGATTGAAATCACTATTTAAAATCTCTGTACAAACATTGGCCCTGCATTTAGAGGACATTTTTTTTAGCTATTAATTGTCTCGTAGGTGGATAGTGTACTTCTCTAGTTATATTTTAAATAAAACCGATCTATTTTTTCTAGTTTAAGAACATAATTAACTGATATATCAAGAAAAGATTTTTTCTAGTTTAAGAACATAATTAACTAATATGTCAAGAAAAGAGTATTGCTTATGTTTGAAATTTATCATATTTTCCTTTTCCATCTAATGGAGAGAGATGGGCATACTATTCAAATATTTTAAGCACTAGAGTACCAATTATAAACAGGTGCTAACCTATGGTTTGTGCGGAGTTTTGATTGAGTGAAATAATTGAAGGGTCTCTACAGGCAAAGAGAATCTTTGGAGGACAATTACAATAATTATCCACCAGTATTTGAACCAGAGTTCATTATCATTTTATTAGCCTAGGGACTTCGTTTGAGATCCTTTGTTGGTGCTTTCAATAAAACAAGTGCACCTGTTATTGAGTTGAACTTGAGTGCCTATATTCAACATATATTTTGCATGTTTTTCACATGAGTCTGATCTTTGACAAACACAAGGTACTTTCCTGAGTTGGTTTAAGGCATCTAGGATTAGGGTTTTTATAGGTCTTATATTTGCAGCATAGGTAAGCGTTAAATTAGAGGAGAGTGCTTTTTCTTATTATTGTTCCAAACTTTCTAATACAGAAGGATGAAACTAAACTTTAAATTCCTTTTAACTATGAACTAAAGAACGCTCACGATCTGATATAGGTTTCTTACTTCCTTTGTTTGCACTAATAAATACATAATTAGGGTGAAGAGAGAGCCTGTTCTAAAATCAGGATTAGTACTAAAACAAAATCTACCCAATCAAAACAAGACAAAAACCAAAATCATAGGCTATGTTTATATTTGATCTCTATTCAATGACCAACTGGGTATTTTATACTCTATGCATAAGGAAGCCCATGATCTGATAAAGGTATTCCACTTTAAACCAAATTCCCCTATCTGCAACGAGTAGGGTTAGGCAGGCTGCTCTAACATCAGAACTGCAAAAACCATGACTGAAATATCTCCAAAGTGAGCAAAATATGTTAGAATTCAATCATAATTCATGAATACATGGACAATATTAGACAACCTCCTCTACGATCAAAACTGCTACTAAGACAAAAGTCTGGAAAAATACCAAAAGTTAGCACAAAATATTCGAATTCAGTCATAATTCATTGCCTGGTATAAAATCATTAAAGAAAAGTAGCATTTTCCAAGTTATCCATATTGAATATAGAATCTTAGAACAATTGAAAGTTTATATCGGATCAATAAGTCACATAAAAAGTTTAGTGTGCAGGTCTTCTTGGGGTTTTTCGGTGCTTGGTTTCATGCTTTCAGGGGTTTGGGACTGTATTCAGATTTCAGCTTTGATCCACAATCTAGAAGCTTCAATGCAAGTATGCTTGAGGTCAGTTTCGTCAATTCTTTTTTTCACTTCTGGCGAAAAGAATTTGGTATGAAATTATTTGTCATACCTCCTAGTAAAGGATGTCAAAGAGCTCAGTGCTATCACGTACTGAGGTTATTGCTGCCTTAGTTTCTCTCAGGAAGAGGATATGATTCATGTCTGTATACACTCTTTTCTTTTGGTTGGTTTTTCTGTTTCAGATACTAAGTACAATAGAGAAAAATTTTGTCACTCCTTCTGGACTTCCACTAATGAGGCAAGGTAATTTGCCTATTCTCGATTCTACACTACATATTAACAATGTAAATCCCATTGCACAGTTTGTATAATAAATTACACTACATATTCGCAATGTAAAGCCCATTGCACAGTGTGTATAATAAATTTGCAATTTATGTAAAACATACCTGGGTAATTGCAGAGATCTTATGGATAATTTATAAACCTTGAGTGAGTAATGTGAAGTAGCATTAAAGTCACTTTTTTCAATATAACAATAGTGTTTTCAATGGCCAAGAACAAATTGGAGGTGAAAGCCATTTAAGCATTCAAATATTACTGTTGTAAAAGCCTTGCAGGGGCTGGGGGTCAATGTTTTATTGCCTGCTTCACTGTTCGACTATATACAAATGTTTTCCTCTTACTCATATCTTTAATATCCAGGTTTGCTCTTAGAAAGGAAGGTTCTCATCTACATTTACATTGAAACTTTGTTTTCTGGCCCAAGCACAATTTGAGGAATGAAAAAAACTCTTGTGAAAACAATACCTATTTGCATACACTGTCATCAATGCTAGTTATTTCCATGATTTTCCTGTCTTACCTGTAGTATATCTTTCCCAGGGCTTTTTTTTTTCGAGATTTTTATTTTAAAAATGAACTGATTAGTTAGTCCTAAACTACCTTTGAACTATATACATGTGTATGTGGGCATTAAACTACCCTTAAGGTATATGTATATGTGTACGTGGGCATTAAACTGCCCTTAAGGCATATATATATGTATGTGGGCATTAAAAAGTAGCTTGAGAAAGTTGTGTTGTTCACAAAATCTGAACATGATCCATTGGCAGAGCTTGTCAATAAAAGTTAAGGGATGTAATGGCTTTGATTGTGTCAAAAAATTTCAGTGAATAAAAATGATGGCTAGTTTGAACATGTTTGAACATATAAGAAAATGATCTTTGCTTTTGAATATCGAATTATTCTGAGCTGATTTGTCTGGTTTAATGACATGACCATATTCACACGGGTTTTTATTGTATAGAACATATATAATCTATTAAGCAAATAAATTATTTATTGGGAAGGTATGCCGTTGCATCGCAGCCTTGTTGTTCTATCGAAATCATTTTCACTCATGAGTTAAACAAATCACACATTTGTTTTTATGGTTTGGGGATAAATATTAAGCAACCTGTACATTAGTTAACCATACCATCGTATTTACTACTGGCTATAATATTTGACTAGTAATTATACCTAGAGTGTGCAGTTTATATATAGCACACTTGATACATATCTTAACTTACAACCTTGAACACTTTCCAATTTTGCAAAGTAAAAACGTCCTTCTTAGCTACTAGTTGAGTAAGGTCACAAATTTTGGAGGAAGTACTCTATTTTATTCCATTTTATTATATTTTGTCAATCAAGCCATAAAATCCTATTGGGCACTAGGACTTCTGTTGTTGATTTCACACGTTTTAATTAAAAACAATGAACTACATTATATTTAGATGTCAGCATTCTCAATAATTGATTAAGATTGAAAACTTTTTTTGAATCTTGCACTTGAGACAAATCAGATGGAAGAAAAGAGCAATCATATTCCCACAGGGATTTAAAGGGTTATGGTAAAATGGGATCCAGCTATATGAGCAAATCACAGTAACAAGTACTTAACAAAAATACTTTCAGGAAAATGGGAAAATGTTTTTAGGGCTTAAAATGCATTGAGAGTAAAAGGGCTAGTTGGCCTCTTTTCCGTGGTGGATGCCTTCGAAGTAGTATTCCACATGGTAAGCACATTCTCTGGCCTCTCTGCAATAAGATATACATTTGCTAAAAATCATTAGAATTTAATAAAATCTTCCTTTTCCTCCCATTAATCCCCACCCTAAATCCATTTCTATCTTGCTTCTCAAATCAAAATAATTCAAGACCTCCTCCAAAATATGAGTTTTTTCCCTCAGCATAATAATATAGTTCTGAGATGACACGCAGGAGTGATTTGAGAACTTCACGTGCAATTCCTTAATGTAGCACCATATACTTTTCCTTATATCACTCACTACGTTGTACTTTTCCTTATATCACTTACTGCGATGTAATAGACTAAGCCATGCCTATAATTCTAGCTAGACTTAATTTTATGTATCATGAGTAAACCACTCGAGCTTAGTGCAAGTAACAAGCTTGATTAAGCTCAACAAGCGTAATTGAAAAATAGACTCTTACACATGCACAAGACTATCAATCGTCCTGAAGATAGGACTGTAATTACATAAGACATATATCTTATCATATTCAAATTGCTGTTAGATAATTATGCCTCTGTAAATGCCCAAACTAGTGTGATTAGGTAAAGTTAATCCACAAGAGTGATATTAACTCCATGCTACACTAGCAAGGTAGCTGGTATTATTACTGTGTATTTAACTAACAACCAGGATTTACTAGACTAACCATAGGTAGTGCTAGTGTTCTAAATAGGTAAGCATTACGACATAGATAAGTAATACAAGTAGTGCTAGTGTTATAAATATCTAAGCATTACTACATAGATAAGTAATACACTATTTAGCCTAGATATCCTTTGGTAAGGTTACTAACCCTTTTTTATGATGAGCTAATAATACATATCAAGGTATTAATCAAGCATGGTTACAGAGTATGCTAACAGTCTAACTAGATTATTCTTATGGTCTAACTAGCATTAAAAATCAAATCTTTACCAAAAACAATACCCAGATTCTCAGAGCCACTTGCTCTGATGAAACAATCATGTTATATAATCTCAATTTCATTTATTGCAACCTTAAATCCATCCTTTTGCCAAAAAGAAAACATATTGTCCCTCTAACTTTCTCGGATTTTAGTGACAAGCACATTTGAGAATAATGCTTTAAAATACATACACAATAAATAAAATTATGATTTTACTTACATGTCAAAACCAGAACCCTGAAACAGATAAATCTATTTCTGCGATTCCTTTCTATAAAAATGCATAGATTTATCAGACTAGAGTCTATTGTTAACTAATAATCTATTTCTGTAAGTCATTTCCATAAAAATGCATAGATTTATTAGGCTAGAGTCTATTGTTAACTAATTCCAAATATTTCACTCAATTAAGAGAACAAGAAAATATGGAAATTAGAAACAAACGACAGTTATAGAAAAAGTAAGGAGTTGTCTATAATGCGACTTTTTGGAGATTCCGGTGACGGAATCCGGCGGAAGAAATTGAGGTTAAATCTTGATTTGTTGCAGTTAAAATGGTTTTTCAACTGCATATTTGGATTCAGCACCCTGAAAAACCCCTGGGACGCTTTGATTGTGCAGAAACTAGCTATCAAACTTGCGATTCCAATAAATTGCTGCCGGATTTTGACTAGAAAAACCCACCGGAAAGGCTTCCAAAAAGTCGCATTATAGACAACTGCAAAAAGTAATATAGAATACACAAATGTACAGGGAAGTAGGGGGAGTAAGAGGGTATGAGAATGAAGATTCCGCAATAAAAGTGAGAGCTCCAAGCTAGGAGACTCTGAGACCCCTAAGGAGATCACTCATGACACAAGATTCAACAAAAACAATAAAGACTTCATGTCCGAGAGCGACAAGTTGACAACAAGGAGAACTGGATAATGAGTAACCTGGTTGTGCAACTAAAAAAAACCCACACAATAGACTAAAAAAAGGCACATTCCCATCTTTGCTTTTACATCAGTATGTCCAACATACCGCGCTTTTAGAAACTGGAAATAAGGTATAGCCTTTTTGTAAAAAACAAAGATTAAGGTTTTATAATTATAAGAAAAATATTAATAGGTCAAGCGAGCAAAAATAGATTGTAAAGTGGAGAACCTACATGAACTTACTCAGCAAGGCTGAGGTTTTTCCATATATGTAAAATAGTAAAAAAAAAGGTTAAATAACATAATTTTAAGAAAAATCGAATCAAAATATTTGGATTTTCACCCAAAACGATTACGGCTACACCAACGTCAAAGACGATTTTTCTATTTTAACATTTCATGACCTACTCAAGTCCTGTGCATTACTTTGCCTTATATTCATAGGAAATTTGTTATGGCATTATTAAAATATCAATCCACAGTCCAAGTGTATTTTACCAAAAAGGGAAAAACATAAAAAAAACAAGAGACATGACTACATGGTGAATAGCACAAGAAATAGGACTCAAGGTTTCTAGCGAATAATAAGCATAAATCACCTCCATGACAGCGTACATTACCACTACAAAATTGAGCTTTGGAGATACAAAACCTACTTTACTAGAAATAGGAAACATAAACATAACCAGAAACAAAACAAAACTAAAATCGTGACTATAGAGTTTTGAGGGATAAGCAACTTGAACCCACCCATCTCCCTGAATATATCATGCACTTAAAAAGTGGTGGTGTTGTAGAAGTGTAATCCCAACAGAGGAATGGAAATGATAATAGGAACAAGAACTGAATCGAAGAGGTATACTAGTCACGCCTCTACTGACATTGATCTGAACAATGTTGCCTGTCATCAAATGGGTATGTAGCACAGGGTAGAGAAGTCCATCGGTCAGGTAGATCTAATCTTCATTGCCCATCATAGTTTTAACAAAAATTTACTTGGGAATATCGACCTCCAACCTAAACCGTTCTATTGAATGACATATGGCAAGCTATCAGTGATTTCAAAAGTGAAAATCTCTACATAAGCCACCAATAAGGCATTGGTTCACTAGTGAGGTCAGCAGAGTTTAACCCAACCACCAGGCTTCACTATCACTGTTGTCCACGCCACCTAAATGGCATAACAGGAAAGCACCGGGCAATTTTGGTAGAAAAATTACCATCCAGACTTATCACCTAAACCAACGGAAGTCACTCATGGACAAGTTTCTTGCATTAATTCTTATAATTAAACAATAAAAATAAAATGTAGTTACCTACCTCTTGAGTGGGTTTAGTATCCTCTGGAAACCTCTCCTCTGGCACAGAGCCTCGATCCTACTTGTCTCAGCTCACATCCATTTCCTCGGAATCTAATTTCATTGCTCCGGAACTCTCGGAACCCTGTGGTACAGGCAAATCCGAGGCCTTTTTCATGTCTCTGACATTTATAGGGATGATTGGATCATCACAATCCACCTGTGGCAGAGCATCTAGATGGTGACCTCCTACAGTCTTGGGACATTTTATTTCCTTGTCTTAATCAACGCATTTTTGCTCTCTTTTCTGCTTAATTTCTTCACTGATTTCAGGGTCGGAAAGACACCTGTCGTCTTCTTTGGCACATAACCCATACCTTCGGCTCCATCTTCCTCTGCGGAATCTTGTACATACAGCCTCTTGAGTGCCTCTTGCACTTGTCTAGAAGTGTTTTAAAGTTGCAAAGAGTGATGGAGGCTTGGGGATGGGCCATCGCACAGGAGCGTGAGGAACCTTGTGCAGATCCCTTCGTAGAATGAAACCACCACGATTGGAGGCACCTAGAATCCAATTTATTGTATTCAACCAAATGTATCAAATCAAACCTACGACAACATGGCCGCGACCTTCCTCTTTCTTCCCTGGAAAAACCTTGCAACGTGAGGGAAATGAATAAATTTTGATATTTGAGAAACAGAATGGGATGATATGGCGACCTTCCTCCCTGGAACGCGAGGGAAATGAACAAATTTTGATATTTGAAAAACCTTGGAACGAGAGGGAAATGAACAAATTTGATATTTGAAAATTAGAAATGCGGTGAAACATTGAATGGAACTTAAATGAAATGATTTTGTGTTTTTCAATTGGAATTAAATTCCATTAAATGAAATGTGTAAGTGTTTTCTTTGGCTTAATAGCGAGGTATTGCTTATGGTAAAGAATTATTAATCATATGACGCTGGTTTCTATGCACGAAAAATTATTTGAGGGGATTTTGGTTGATTTTTCAATGTAATCATGTTACATTAAAGGTGAATTATGGTGACATAAAAATAAGTTGTGTGTGGTTAAAAAGTGCAGTGAAGTCGTAATGTTATAAGATTAATGATTATTTCTAATAAAATGTTTGGTTTAGTAAAGTTAACTAATCTATGGAGATGCTCCAATATTAGATAAGAAATTGTAAATAGAACAGAAAACAAATGGAAATAAGGAATTTGTTTAGAGAATATCATATGGAAGAATCCAAGAGGAATTTCCATGGCAGTGTAACCCTAGGGTTTTTTCTGGTGTGAAGATGGGTTTTCACCTACACCCGGGAGCGATAACAGCGTGAGGGAATGGTCACAATGCTAGCCAACAAAGGTCAATGCACATGGTTTATATTTATCTACGGCGGTTTGGCAGCTTATGGTCTCACGGGTTTTCTCGATCAACTAGTAAGGGGATCGAATGGTGGAGGTGAACGTTTTGTTTAGTTGGGCCAATGTCTCTCAGAGGGTGCTGTGCACAGCATCACATAGGGATAGTATAACAAGTACATGTGAACATCATTTTGTATCGACGAGGAACTTGTGGACTATTCTTCTCATTCTATGGAGGCTTCCCAAATTTGGGTTGAGGGGCCACATCAACACCAAACTGGGGTTTCACCGGTGATACACCATGAACCGGAAGTCCAGGTCAACGCATTTACCTCAGAGATGGATGATGTGAAGGTTTCCCTAAATTCCATAGGGTTTTCCCACCCGGGCTTGACGGTAAATCCGAACTTTCTTCAACTACAGGAGGACCACGCTCAACCGGTCCTGAATATCCCATCACCATCGGAGTTACAGTACTGGGAACTCGAACAACAGGGTCTCGCGACAAATGTACAAGGGGTGTCTTATGTGGCGGTTAGGGGCACGAGCGTTCATGGGACTGATACATATGGCATCGTAAATACTGGGAATAATGTACCATGCTCATCAAGAGCAGACCCCCAAGGCTAGCGACCTACTCCTGCGGCTCGCACTTCAGGACGTTTTGATGGCATCACTCGTCAGGAACCTGGTATTGAGGATACTAGAGCATCGGATTTGGATGAGTATGAGTCAGCAGAGGACGAACAACACTCGATAAACCACGCACAGAGAATGGGGGGGAAGAAAAAAACAAGATGGACCAAGGTGCATGAGAAGGGGCATCTATTGGCATTTACTGAGAGTATTGTGCTTGTTGGAAGGGTTTGTGGTCGAAATTATACCCCTGGGCGATTGAAGCATTGGACTGTGGAAATTTGGGGACATTTATTGGACCAGTTGCTGGCGATTATTACCATGACAAGAGGTTGGTTTGCACTCATCTTCACGCAACCAGACCAAGGAGGAACCATTTTGGTGGAACTTGGCCGTAAAAGGGACATCTATATTTGCATAGTTTTTTAAGAGAAAATATACCTAGTGGATTATGATTGTAGGCACATCACTTTAGTATCTAGACTGATGTGTAAACACTAACCAAAGGGTATTTAACTAAACCCACAAAATTATTATAGGTGCTTCAAGAGAAGTAGGTGCTCTTGTGCTCTCATTAGTTAGGTATGGACAATGAAGGTAAAGTAAGTGAAGGATTTGGCCACTAGTCTTTCCTATAATTTTGGTCCAATTTTTCAACATCACCATTTTTAAGGTAGTTGTACATTTAGAATTGAGAAAGCCAACGTGAAACTAAGATAAGCTTTGATGGATCCTTTTAGTTGAAACTACAATTGGGAGGAGATATCAAACATATTTTGGGAAGAGTATCTAGTAATGTGGCTAAGATGAGGGTTATGATTGCCTAAAGTAGGTATGTTGCACGTGTATATATTTCCCCATGGTTATTCTAGTTATCATCATGTGCAATTGTAATAAAGAATCCACAGGGATATTATAGATCTACCTATGTATGCTAGTCCTACCATAATAAAGTTACACATGTAAAGCCTTCATAAAGAAAGTTACCTACTTGTGATCATCATAATCCAATATTTAGATAAGGGGAGTTACCATAGATACAAGCCATACTTACTAGGTGAAAGTTTGATATGTGCCACGCGATTCAAATATTGGTCATAAGAGAAGGACATATATGAAGCATAGAACCCAACTCAAGGATGAGTTGGAAGGCATGACCGAGGCATTTTTGTGTATCATCTTTTATTAAGTTTTGGCACAAAGAGAAGCTCAACAAAACTTGAAAAAATATGAATTTGTAGAAGTAAACATGTAGAAGGTTGAATATGTGGATTTATATAAGGCTAAGTACACAAGGCTAACAAGTCATCTCATATATTCTTTGCACCTACTTTTATGGATAATTTGTGTATCTCTCTAAAGAAATAAACTCTTTTGTACTCTCTTTTTTTTGTTAAGTGGCTTATGGTTGGTTGATTCTCTATTATAATTTTGAATCTTTTGCAGCTACTTTAGTTTCCTATATATATGAGGTTTGTAAGGTACTTAAATAGATTCAATATTAGGGATAATTTGTAAGAGGGGTTACATTTTTTTTATCAATTTTTGGTGTTCACTCTACATTAGAGTTATGTAATACCATGCATGTTATTAGTAAAACGAAATACTATTCTACTGATGTGTTTGTATTTGTACTATATTTGGGTGATATATGCATGTTTTTATTCATTTGAATGATGTTAGTTCTAATGGTTTAAATTGGCACGAAAAATATCATAATGAATGTGATCCCCGCTAAAATATTTGACATTTTACGCATTACTTAATGGGAATTATTATATGTGCCTCAAGTGAGACCTTCTTGCTCCTAGAAGATGGAATATTTTAGGAAATTAGACAATAATAGGCCATGTTTGGAAACATTCCATTAACCTTGAGTGTATCATAGAGCTAACATAAAATAATGGGAAATAATTGTCTAAAATCTTTGAACTATGGTAGAAAATTTAAATTAGGGTTTAGTGATTGAGGGGGTAGGATTAACCTACAAAATGGCTTCAAGTGATTTAAATGATTTTAACCATGGCCCTAAATTTCCCCTTAGAGCTTCAAGCATTGAATCTCTTTCAAACTGAAAATCTTACCCTTGAATTGCAAGGCATTAGCCAACCCTATAAAAAACTTAGCTATAAACAGTTTAATCAAGTTCACTACCCTCATATTGTCATTATACAAGAATCAATGGCGGGTGGGGAAAATGGGATCCAATTACTATAGAATTCTCTCCCGCATTGGGAGTTTTTATCTAATGATGTTATTGGCCATTTAGGGGGCCTTATCACAAGATGAAATGTTGGTTTCATTAGCCTAAAAAATGATTATTCTATTCACTCAGGAATCTTTGTTGATCTTTAATCTGAGGTCCTGGACATGTCTTTTTGTTGATTAAACATTTACAAGCTTTACTTGAATAGATAATATTTCTAGCTCTCTTTTGTAAAGCTTCCCTCCATTCACTTGGGTCACACTACTATCGAGGGAGATTAAAATTTCTCTTTGGGGGGTTTTGAAGTTTGGGATCCATAAGCTTAACAAGACCCTCTTTTGAAGTTCTTTATAGACCTTTTTGACAACATTCTCCTCTATGATATCCTCCCTACAAATCTTATGCCAACCTAGCCTAATTATAGATGAATAAATGCTCACATTGCAAAGAAACTATATCATTTTCTTTTATTTGAAGATCTCTTGGACACAAATCTCTAAATTTTTCAATTCATATAGAATTCAATATCTCTAAACATGTGCAATAGAAAATGATAGAGCTCTTATATGGCCCCTCTAACTTGAAGATTAAATTCCAATGACTAAAGATACTTCTCAACATATTAACCACTCAATCTTGCATGGTTAATATCCACTATTAGAGTTGCAAGTGCAAGTTCTTCACCAGCCTCGCAATTGACACCTTCATCCATTTCAATTATATGTGCATGTAGTCCAAAGGTCCTCTTTGCAATTTTAGGAGAAATAAATATGTATAGGAGAGAAGTTATAATATATAATTAAACAATACCAAAGTTCAAATAAAACACCACTACTTAGACTATCCAAAATGAGAATTTCTAAAGAAGAAACTAGAATCTCATCTTATTTTTTATATCATTGGTAAATGAACATGGGTTGATTATTCAATATCTCTTGTAATTGAAACAAACTGATGTATGAGATGAATAATTATAGGTAATAATTCCCATAAATGGTCATGATTACTATGTCACATATTGATATCTTTTATTTCATAAATAGTTTCATCATATCTAATAGATAAAATAACCACGACTTTAGGTAGCACTTTTGATGGATTTTACTCATTGTTAACTAGATTTTTATTTCTTTGTGAGTGAAGTTGAAAAGTGGAAATACAAAATATTTAATAAATGAGAGTAAAGATTATTTGAAGGGTGTTACCAAGCCTATGGCTTGAGGTTTTATATGAGACAACTATATATTTCTAGAAGAATAAAGGTTGCAAGATAACAAGTGTAGCAATAGGCATCAACATATAACATGAAAAATTTTGAACACTTTTTCATGCTAGATATTCTAAAATCTGTAGTAGTAGTCAATATGAATTAGTCACTAAAGGAAAATATTAAACATTTTCCATACAACATATCTAGGAAAAATATTTTCTTTTTAGGGGTTGTATTGAAGTGGCTTGGGAACTTATACATGGACCATGAACATTATGTTACACTTCTTTTGGGCCCTCATGAACCAGTTTTCATCCTTGAACAATGCTTAAGGCCCTAAAAACCATCCCTTAAATGGTCTTCATGAGCATCACTAGGCCAACTATTCACCTTAGAAACACTTGGTAGTGGTTTTGTACATTTTCATAGTCTATATTATTACTGAGCCTTAAAAACCACTTGTAAACTCTAGGATGGCAATGGTATTTCTCCTTAGATAATGTGCAATGTCCAATGCCCCAACCAAAAACATCCAACTAAACAAATTATTCCGCTTAAATAATAAAATTTGTAAAATATTCCAAATTCTCTGGATTTAACATTCCAAATTCTTTGAAAATCCATTTGATTAAAAGACAAATCTATGGTCATCGATGACATGATCGGACAGTAAACATCCTATCCTGCCCTTAGATTCAAAGCCTCTTGGTAGTTTGCCGCCATTGCATGTATCCCTCGACCTCGCAAGCCCGCATCTGAACAATATTGGTTTGCAATCGCATAAGCATTGCCCAGAATCGATCCTTGAGCCACTAGATCTCTTCGTGCATGGCTTCCAGCAATTCGTTTGTGTTTCTTCACCGTCAAAACGAGTTCAGAAAAGGTAATTTTCTGCAAAAGGGTGCTAAAATTGCAAAGCGCCATTATTTTTCCTGTCGTCGTCATGAATCGTATAAGCTTTCTCCTGATGCAATTATTTTGAGTTCTTGATTGGAAAAATTGGCTATATTTCGGATTTCTGGAAATATTTCATTAAATAATCCATTGTATTCTCTGAACTAAATCTGTCGAAAGAGGCCATGCTCAAAATAGTGTTTTACGCGGAAGAATCAGAGATTAAAAAATATCATTAATATATATTCAAGGTTTCTTTCCAGTTCAGTTATTCTGAGCTTTCAATGGAAATGTTTGACTCTATTTTGGCTTACAGGCAAGATTTCATAAATTAAGGCTCTCTATAAACGGACTAGAGGAGGTTGTGCTCAATTTTGTTTGAAAAAAACAGCAGAGTTTGGGAAGAAGTGCATTGAGTTAAGGATCATGATTTTGTAATTTGATTGAATGATTTATGTCTCGGTTCTCCACATTTCAAAGTTATTTGAGAATGGACATTGATTATTCTAGTATTTGATGGTGTTATGTTCAAATTACACAGAAGAAGATAGAAAGCTAGGGCTTTTAGAGGCTAAGCATACACAATGGCACAAACTTTACAGGTTTTTGTGAGATTTTTATGACTGACAAATAGGATAGAACATTAGGGCTTTCACTAAGCTAAGAAATCTAATGCCACATTCTTTACAGATTTACTTCAACGTTCTGAGACTGAAAATTTGTAATGTTCAGCTGGTTCATAGATATCTTTTGGTGGTTTCTATTTGTATGGAACCAAGAATTTGAGACCTCAACATGAAATACTATGCTCTGGCAGATTTTCCCTTTCAACGCATCTTTGTGCAATGGAATACTATCTCTAATGCTCTTTAGTTTCTGGAGAAGCCAAAACCAATGGATCAGGCAGCAAGGGCTATCGGAACGGTCAGTAATGGAGGGAAACACTATCCTTCACAAGATAGCAACGTAGAGGAATAGGTTGTCCAAGCACGTCGTTAGAGATTTAAAACATAAGCTCTTTGTTTTCTTTAGTGTCGGCTGAAGTTGAGAACTTTTGCCACATTCTGGGATCACCTGCGTCTGTTATATGAGGAGGTCTTGTAACCTGCTTTGAACTTCCAGTTTCTCTCTTTGAAAGTTTGTATGGAAAACCAGTGTTGGATCAAAGGTTTACTCATATGAAGGATGCGGAAAATGAGACTCCTTTAGCGAGTCCAATAAAAATGCCCGGCAAAGAATTGATGCAAAATGATACCTACAACAGAGCCAACAAAGTTTCAAAATTAGAGCTAACCACACCAATTAAAAATTGCAAACAACCTGGAATCATATCTTCAGGACAAGATTGTTCGAAGCAACCCAAAAATTCAAGTATGTTACCACTGTGCTACCTTTCAATAAACTGAAATTATTTATTTTATTGTTGTAATATCAGTGATACAGTCTTGGTTCAAACATTTGAAAGATAGACTTGATTTTTCATCTAGTTGACTATGAGACTTTGTACACAAGATCATGAGAAAAAAAAATCCAATAATTTTTAGCTAGTCAAGCATAAGTTCCTGAAAGTTAAATAGTAACTATCTCTATCCTATTTCCCACTGTGCAGATAGGCATATCGTTGATTTTAGCAAGCCTTAGCATTTTCCTCTCTACCTTCGTAAGGAAGCAAATTTCTGAACTCTTCCCGACACACATGAAAGTCATATGCAGTTTTTGCAATGGTATTGACAAATTGTAAGAAATTATTGTATAAGAACCTTCTTACAGTCCTTGCTTCTCAATTCCAAGTAGATGTCCAACCATCCAAAATACATAGTTCCTTCTTCCTTATTCTTTTAGCTATTGCAGTATGATTGATGGAGCAAAGATTTAATTGTCCTTAACATTAGCACTAAGAGGATACACACTAAAGCCTGCCATAGTCATTCTAGCACCCCATTTTCGTGCGGCTTCATACCTCTCAATACTTTCTTCCCCCTCACAAGAAATTATGTTCACTATGTCTCGGGCAAGGCATTACTTTTCAATATTCATACGATCTATGATATTTCTTTTAAGTGTAGCATCTAGAGACTCAAACACTGATGAGTAACAGTTTAATGCTTCCATGAACCAGAACAAGAAAGGTGTAGCATTAGTGTTAATCTATTGTTCTACTACTATTACCAAGAAAGGTGTAGTATTAGTGTTAATCTTTTGTTCTTTATGGTTTAGAGACTTCGCCATCCTAAGAAGTCGGTCACATGGGTTCTTTATAGACACACTTTCATCGGACATGTGATGCAGTTGGAATGAAAAGTTGAGTGCTAAAACCTCATCTAGATTTATGTCAAGCATCCTTCATGCTCTACTTTGAACTCGGGCATACTTGTCACCATCTATCTCACATTGGGTAGAGCCTTATAATGAATATGGGCAAACCTCTAGTGCCATAGTTCAAATTGTAGAGATGTATCGCAAGACATGGCTTCCAATGGACTTCCTCCAACTTGATGTGAAGTGTCAACCTGGAACCCAAGAGTAAAAGCATCTTTAAAATTCATTTTCCAAATGTGTACCTTTCCATCGATGAATGCCACCTTGTATCCTTTGTCTTCCATTGTCGAAATGGACACAAGGTTCTTCTTGAGATCAGGTACATATAGAACTTCTTTTAAATGAATCGTGTTACCTTGATTCAATTGAAGGGTAACATTTCCTACTCCCTTCATGGGATAGGTGGCATCATCTCCAAGAATAATTTCCAAGTTTGTCTCCTTCTCTATCAGATTAGAGAGAGCTTCCTTGTATCCGGTGAAGTGCCTTAAGGCACCACTATCAATTAGCCAATTCCCCAAAGAGTCCGAAGGACAGGTAGTGGATAGGGCCGATATAAGATAGTATTCCTTTCCTTATTGTTAACAACATTTGATTCTTCATAACTAGAGTTCCTTACTTTCTTGGAGGGTTGACTATTTCCTTGATGTCCTGCATTGCTTTTGTCATTGAACCTGCCATTCCTTTGATTGTTGTTGTTGAAGTTTCCCCTGGAATGGTTGTGATCATCATCATGTGATGTGTCCCTTCTATTTCGACACTCCCTTGCATAGTGGCCAAACTTATTACAAACAAAGCACCTACCCTTCCTTCCACCCTTAAATCTAGGCTTTCCATTGAAATAACCTTTAGACCCAACATTATTTCTCCTTTTGGCATGAGAAGAGAAAGCAGTGGGGTTGCCTCTATTAGAAGGAATTTCTTGTTCCACAATTCTTGTTTCTTCTTGAATGCATCTCGACATTAATTCTTCAAACCCTGGAATTCGATCATTATTGAGAATAGTGGTTCTAAATATACACCACTCAGGTGGGAGTCCTCCAAGGGTAGTGATAGTAAGTTCCCTGCCAGGAATTACCTCTCCAATCGACAGAAGATCATTCTTGCTCTCAGTGATCCTTAAGAAGTAGGATTGAATATCCTCATCCTTGACCTTCTTAATATCCTTCAACTTATTATTGAGAAATAAAATTTGATTTGCATCACTAACCTTGAACATGCTGACCAACCTGTCGTAGATCTCCTTGGAGGTGTTCAAATCGAATATGTAGGCAACCAAACACTTATCAATGGAATCTCTGATAATCTTCTTCGCTTTGACTTCAGCCTTATTGTAATTGTTCTTCGTAGCAAACGATGCATTTGAAGAAGGCTTAGGGATTTTCCCCTTCACATAATCCAACACTTCTTGTTCTTCCAATGTCAAATCAAGAGACATCTTCCATCCATGATAGTCAGACTTTTGGAGCTTGTCTTTAGCCGGGAAGTGGGATGAGGAACCCATTGAGCCTTTTGTCCTTGTCCAACTGTCTTTGGTGTTTGCTCTTTCACTCTTGCTTGGGCTTTGTCTTCACCTCAACTCTGGTATCATGTTAATTTTTGGTATGTTCTATGCTTAAGAGAAATTTACTACAATTTTTTATTAGCCCAATATCAATATCCAGTTTAGCAATCATATCATCATGATAGTGAATTGCAAATAGAACATAAACATAAACAATAGAAGACAAGCCAAGATAAGAGGACACAAGATGTGGCACCAACTAAGGACAAACCCTAATGTGGGGAAACCCTTGATCAATTCTTCTTATATTCTTCAATAGTTCAGCAGAGAGAGATAGTACAAATTTATAAATTTGATATTTTATGACAGCAACAGAAAGGCCCTAACCAAAAAAGTCAACACTAGTTAAACAATGCAGAATTCTTCCTCTAAGCAGCTCAGTCAAAACCAGTCAACTTCGGCCTCCAACAACAAACCCAAACATTCCAAGACAGTTTGAAAAACTCAGTCAAAGTCTGGTCAACTGAAGTCAAACTGCAACCAGCAACTAAGGTAGTCAACGCAAGTCAAACCAGAGGTCAGATCACCTTGATTTTCATGCCCAGATCTGCGGCCTGCCAAGGAGGAGATGCCTCACCAAAAGAGCAGTCAAAGGGAGGTCAACGTTGTTCAATGCAACCCAAAAAACAACCTTTTGAAATTCGGTCAATGCAGTCAAACAAAAAGTGTCCTTCCTTTGCACGTGTGAGAGATTGTTGCCTAGATTAGCGTACCCAGTCAAGTGAGGAGAGAGAGATGTGATGAGATGAGATGAGATGATGAAATAATTCCTTGAGGTCTCCTCCTTTTATATGCAACGTTGAGGATGAAATGGGGGTAAAAATGCTTGTTTTGTTTGCTGGCCAACCTTGGCAACTTGTCAATAATACAAATAAATTCATATCTTCATTTTTACATGTCGAAATCGAATGATCTTTAGATCAATCCTACACCTCTCGGAGAGAGGAATCCAAGAAAAATATCAGCTGTCATAAATAAGGTGACCCATATGGAGTTTGGCCCTAGTTGCCAATTTTAACACTCACCAATGATTTCTAACGCCATCTGAAAAAATTATCTCATTCTAGAGGAGAAACCTATGATCACAATTGTAGTGACCTACATCAACATGATTTATTATAGTTAAAAACATAGACATTGTGTCTATTAAGAAAAAAGATGCATTTAAAACAAGGAAACATACAAGTATCACAATCTAAAAATGTGAAAGTATGTGAAAATATATAGCAAGATACATTTAAGACGACAATGGAATTAGAGGGATCATAAATAGTTTGGGTTTTGTCATCTTCCTCTAGATGATCTAGTGAATATTCTACTAACTCATAGATGGTTTCTAATGCCATCTGAAAAAATTATCTCCTTCTAGAGGAGAAACCTATGCTCACGATGGTAGTGGCCTACACCGACATGATTTATTATAGTTAAAAACATAGATATTGTGTCTATTAAGAAAAAAAGATGCATTGAACATAAGCAAACATATAGTATCACAATCTAAAAATGTGAAAGTATGTGAAAAAGTATAAAAAGATATGTTTAAGTAGAAATATACTAAATCTCAACGTCATAAGCAAAATTGACAAGAGAAAAGGAGGAAATGAGGTCAGGTATTTACATGGCTAAGGAGTTATGTTAGAGTATTTCGTACAACCTGATTGAAAATTCAATTGTACTTAACCAGATTTTAAATCAACTATTTATGAATTTTTATGAAAATCTATTGCCTTATATTTCAGTATCGTACTTGATATCAATGTTTTTTTAGATCATTTTATCTTACTAGTAATTTGTTTTGGGTAACAATGTTTGTTTTTGTTTCATAGGCATGAGGATCTTTGCATCCCATTTGAAAGGTTTGGACCAGTAAAAGATGTTTATCTTCCAAAAAATTATTATACGGGGTACGGCCATCTTGTTTATTTTAGATATTGTTAATTATGCTTGTTTATAACTTTTGAGGTTTTAGCTTTATGAAATATTGACACAAATGTTCATATTATGCATTAATTGGAAATTTATATGAACATCTAATGATATTCGGTATCAGTTTTGATTTTATGTGAGGTCATGTTTTTTCATAATTATATTTTGTTTTTTAGTCTATTATCATGGTTTTACTTGTCTTTGTAATAAAAAGCATATGTGGTTGATAAAGTAATAATGCTATTGAGTGTTGTAAGTACTTTATGTAAAGGGGCCATCACTAGGAGATATTTCTTAGCAAGGTGTAATAACCCTAGTTGCATTTCCCTGCTTATTTTAAGCATTAAAAATTTAAGTAAATTAAATGGGCTGAGTTGGGGTACACAGATTCCAGAGATGAGGTGGAAGGGGAAAACTGCTTGGAATGTGGACTTGTGTGGCATATTCTGATAGGTAGACACAAAATAAACTAAGAATGACAAAACAAAAACTAACAAGAAAAAAATCAAAGAGACAAGGGGCAACTCGCATGATTTCACAGGCTAAAGAGAGCTTAGCCAGGCAGGCAAAAATGAGGGAGGAAACAAAATGTGGAAGGCAGGTAAATGCTTCCATGTTTATCATCTCAAGGCTACCTAGGAGATGAGGGTCTATGTTAAAATTGGCAACGAGGGCCAAACCCCAGGTGGGTCACCTTATTTATGGTAGCTGATATTTTTCTTGGATTCCTCTCTCCGAGAGGTGTAGGATTGATCTAAAGATCATCCGATTTTGTTAAAATTGGCAACTAGGCCAAACTCCATATGGGTCATCTTATTAATGACAGATGATATTTTTATTGGATTCCTCTCGTCAAGAGGTGTAGGATTGATCTAAAGATCATCCAATTCTGACATGTATTCATGGAGATATGAATTTATTTGTGTTATGGGACAATTCGTCAAGGTTGACCAACAACCAAATTGCCCCCACTTGTGCTCAACGTTTTAGAATAAAAAGAGGTGGCTTGCTAGTCATTTGGACACACACTCTTCTTGTGATCTCTTCCTCTCCACTTGTCTTTGGGTTTTGGTGGGAGGAGAGATCCTAAGAGACTATGCAGCCCTAAGAAGAAGATGCCCTCGCTCTACACTGTCATGGAGAAGACATGCCCTAGATCTAGATGCAGCCAAGGGAGAGAAGGATCTACGTTGTCCTAATATGGTCGAAGCATAACATGGAGGACAACTCTTATGGTGGATCTACACAAGGTTCTACGTTGTCTTAAATGGGACCTTTCTACACAACAATAAGAAGCTTAAGTACGCTACCATAAATGATGTGATACCCTAATCACAGAGATACGAAGATGTTGCCTAAATTCCCTATGGAGATGACCTTACGGTCTAATGCAATCATGAAGGAGGACAACCCTAACGTAGTTAAAGAGAAGTCTACACGCTGGCCTAAAAGAGACCTCACAACATTTTTGTGTATGCCCTAGTCACAATCTGAATGTACTCTAAATGCTAGTCGTGCTCCGCAGCAAAATAAGGGCTCCATGCTGCCCTAACCAAAGAGATATAATCCGCCGCAAGAAGAGAATTCCTATAAGCTGGAAAGAGGAGAGCCATATGATGCCTAATCTGAACGTTGTTTGGACAGGGACAGTGTCCATCTTCAAGCATATGACATGAAGTAGAGTGCTAAAAGATGTGTGTTCAACAAGATTGGACAACATATGATTAGGACTGTGTTGACGTAAATGCAAGTGCACAAATTGTTGTATGTTGCAGACTTTGATTTATATGGATAGAGAAAGGGGTAAAGGCAATAAAAAATGAAAGTAATCATTGCATTGAAGACCAGTTGAAGGGATTTGCAATTATAGCCTAGCTGCTCTGCTATGCTGCAAGCCATAGAAAATAGATAAGGCTGGTGAGTGTAAATGGTGCAACATAGTGCACAGTGATGGAGTGGTGCAACACAGTGCACAGTGATGGAATGGTGCAACATAGTGCACACTGATGGGTACAACAGTGATGGAGTGGTGCAACATAGTGCACAGTGATGGAATGGTGCAACATAGTGCACATTGATGGGTACAACAGTGATGGAGTGGTGTAGCATAGTGCACAGTGATAGAATGGTGCATCATAGTGCACAGTGATGGGTACAACAGTGATGGAGTGGTGCATCATAGTGCATAGTGATGGAATGGTGCAACATAGTGCACAGTGATGGGTACAACAATGATGGAGTGGTGCAACATAGTGCACAATGATGGGTACAACAATGATGAACTGGTGCAGCATAGTGCATGTGATGGGCTATGTCACAAGGTTCGTCGAATTTTAACCTTGAGGTTTGAATTTTGGCAAACCTCATCGAACCTCATAGCCAATGACCAAGTCAATAGATCAAAACTCATAACTTCATGTCACAACTCAAGCTTGTATTTTACCCTTGTAGTTTCCAAGTTCATTCATATGCACAACACTAGAATGTTTGGTTATTTCAGATTGCATGCCTAGGAAAATTAGGATTACAGACATATTAGCTTAGAATTCTTCTCAAGCAAGATCTCTTAGCAATTAGTTAGATGAGTGGTGTGTTTAAAGCATTGATTTTAGTCTTTCCTTACTGCAGTAGACAATATTTCAATTCTCCCAATTAGTGCAAATTTCCCTTTTCTTCATTAGTAATCAAACTCCTTCTGAATCAATAGAAGGCTAGTTTGAGAGACCATAGTGGTCTATCGCCAACTCAACAGTGACAAAGAGTGGACCCATCACATCTACTTGTGTATACAGCACTGTCACCTCCAATTTTGTACAAACCTCAGGTTGATAAAGTAAATTTGGTAGCCCTAGGAGTTGCAACATTCTTGCTGCAATATTGGTGTTCATCAATCACAACCTAAGAAGGCGTGCATTATTGACTATGTGGAGAATGAGGGCTGAAGGTTGATGCCCTAACTCTTGAAGCAATGACAACAAGTGCAACAAGAAGACAACAACATTTTGGGAGATGTATTAGGTCAAGATTTGACCATGTTTGGCTCAGTTTAATGAGCATCCTGTTGGTGCCATATGAATGATCTTCAAAGAAAGATTTTGTCCTGTTTGACCAGCATTGACTTCTCTAGTCAAGGCTTTACTATTGTTGTCATAAAATATTAGATTTGTATATTAGTGGTTCATCCTTCTCCTGCTGAGACACAATCATAGGGTGAGTGGTCCAGCCTTCCCCTAGTGATTTGTTGTGTACAGGGTGAGTGGTTCAGCCTTCCCCTGTGATACCCCATGGCGACATGTAGGCAGGATGAGTGGTTCATCCTTCTCCTGCTGAGACATCCTACCCATGCAGTCTGGGACTGATGGGAAGTACCTCTCATCTGGCCAAGGAGTAGGGAAATGAGGATAGGGACCACAGTACTATCGATGGACGCATCGTGTACTACCATACTCCCTATGCTAGGATGACTTATATTGATCTGTGATCAATTGGAACTGACTTCGGGTCAATAATAGTGGTATGAGACACTCTCTTTTATTTGGGACTGACTTTGGGTCAGTAAGAGTGGTATGATACACTCTCTTTATATGGGACCGACTTCGGGTTAGTAGAGAATGGAATGATACATTCTCGATCATTGCTTCTTCTTCATAGTTCAACAGAGCAGAGAAGAGCAGAGTAGTGCAGAGGAGTGCATTGATGGCAAAGATAGTACCGACTGAGAGATGGATTAGCAAATGGAGTTCTCCCTAGTTGAGAGGGAGTGTTAAAATTGAAAAGTAGGGCCAAACTCCATGTGGGTCACCTCATTTATGGCAGCTGATATTTTTTCTTGGATTTGTCTCTCCGAGAGGTGTATGATTGATCTAAAGATCATCCAATTTCAACATGTATTTATGGAGATATGAATTTATTTGTATTATTGATAATTTGTCAAGGTCCGCTAGCAAACAAATTACCCCCAGCTCAACCTCAACGTTGCATTTAAATAGAGGAGACCTCGAGTCATCTGAGGCACACATCATCTCATGATCTCTCTCCACTTGTTCGGGTTTGTCTTCTATCAAGGAGAACGTAGTGGAAAGAGTCATCTAAGAGAGCCCTAACCTCAGTCATGAAGGAGATCTAGCCGCAGTTGAAGATAATCCCTAGCCATAGATCTAAGGAGCCCTAATACGAAGCTAGAGGAGGAGCCCTAAGCCGCAAAAAAAGGAGCCCTAGCTGCAGCGAGAGGAGCCCTAGCTGTAACAAAAGGAGAGACCCTAGTCGCAGCAAGAAGAAGCCTGAAAGAAGCATGAGAATTTCGGGTTACAGCGCAGTGATATAGGTTGTTCCTAGGCATGGTTCAGGATTGTTTGCAAGGTAGGGGAGCTGCAAGGATAAGCCGAGGTAGTACATTGAAGAGATCTTCCCTATAGGTTCAGAACAGATCAGCGTAGGGCTAGATGCATATGTGGATTGGTTGCTAGAATGTGCTGACAGCAAGTCGAGTTCTTGTAGGCTAGATACTACTACATTGATGGTGTTTGTAAGTTGTTTGATGGAGGAACATAGGCCTAACTTGCTGCTGGACTAGGCCGTAGGCCATAGCCAACAACAAATCTTGTTCTAAGGGTTGCATTAAGGGTAATCAAACCATACTTGGACAGCGTGGCAGTGGTGGAGTTTCACCTTGATACACCGCAGCCTAAGAAGGCCTGCATTATTGATTGTGTGGAGAATGAGGGCTGAAGGTTGATTCCCTAACTCTTGAAGAAGTGACAGCAAGTGCATCACGAAGACAACAACGTTATGGGAGATGTATTGGGTCAAGGTTTGACCATGTTTGGCTCAATTTAATGAGAATCCTGTTGGTGCCATATGAATGATCATCAGAGGAAGATTCTGTCTTGTTTGACCAACATTGACTTCTCTGGTCAAGGATTTACTATTGTTGTCATAAAATATCAGATTTGTATATTAGTACTATCTCTCTTTGTGCTGAGCTATTGAAGAATACAAGAAAAATTGATCAAGGGTTTCCCCACATTGGGGTTTGTCCCTGGCTGGTGCCACATCTTGTGTCCTCTTATCTTGGCTTGTATTCTAATGTTTCTGTTTATGTTCTATCTGCATTTTACTATCATGCTGATGTGATTGCTAAACTGGATATTGATATTGGGCTAACAAGAAAATTGAAGTAAATTGCTCTTAAGCATAGAACATACCAAAAATTTAACATTCGACTTGCGGGGTTTACTCTCTGCCTGGTTCACTAGCCCCTTCCATACTATTAAGTTTATTAACATTCAGAACATGAATGCTCCTGAATTGTAGATTTGTAGAAAATCCATCCAAATACCAAGCCACTCATAGGCACCAACATTGTGGAGAGTAGATCTAGTATACGTATCAGTCAATTCAGCAGGGAGAATTCCTTCTATAGCTTTTGGAAGTATATTTATTTTTGTAGTTTTCTGAAGTATACATATCTAATTATATCTCGTATACATATCAGTCAACTCAAAAATTCTCAAAGGTTTGAAGTGCAGAAAGAATTCTCCCTGCTATCAAAGGCACTCCTATAAGCATACATGTACCAAAAGTTGAAACAGAGACAAATGTGGGTGTAACAGAGAAAAGAAATGTTGTGATAGTTGATGTGTAAACGTATTTTTATAGCCAACTATAATATGCTTGTCTCAAAATTTCTAGATTCCAAAGAAATCTTGTCTCCCAAGCCTGCAATTTTAAGATCCTCCTAATTTTTAATGTCTCCGATGTGGCCTTCGTACTTTTGTCTTTTTATTCCATGATTCTGTTTTGAAATTTTTGTTGCAATTTTGTAACTAGGAAATTTGGCAACATAACTGCCAATGAGGCTGCCAACCCTGAAAATGTTGTCAAGCCCAAGTTCTGATGTAGAATAATGAAGGTCATAACAACTTGAAGAGGTAAAATCCAAATACCATGCATATGCCAACAAAAAACTCCAACATTTTCAACATTTGTACTCTTGTAGTTGATAATTTGTCCGCGTGTATGCTTTTGTCTTGACTGACTGGAGAGCAACAATCCCTTCTTGTATATAATAGTTGTTAATGTTGTTTTAGCCCGTGAAGCTAACTGGTGTTGTTTGTAATGCCCTTGTCGCTGTGACAAGTATCCTAATACCTTTTCCACAAAAAATGCACAAACTAGCACATAGCCTTGACTTTCAAATTATTTCTTTCCATCTAGAAAAAGTACAAAGGCACTTCTAAAATATGGACCGACATATGATGCAGAAGTTTCCAGTGCTGGTAAGGATGTAGTCAAAAGTACCTCCTTCCATAAAGATAGCCATAAGGCTTTTGCTAATGACTCAGTATGACCTTATACCGAGCTTTATCACCAGTGTACTCCTTTATGGATAGTAACTAAACTCTGCAAATGGACCTCATTTGTCAAAAGTGATCCTAAATATTAATATGTTTTCTACTATGCCTGCGATTGTCAACTCTTTTTGTGCCTTTGTCTAAGAAAGGTTGAATTTTTATTTTGTATGAGCACAATGGCGACTCAGAACTCTGTCTTGTGTGTCAGTGTCTGATCTATGGAAAAAGATAAATATAGATTTTAATCACTCTTGAATAGACTGTAATTTTTTTTTTGGCATTGCATGATGTTGAAAATAGTTAGGTGGATTAGTGCAGAGCTTAAGAAGATATTGAGTTTAATGGCGCAACTGACACCATGAAAGAATCTTTGGAACAAGTGGTGGAGTAGATTGTGCCTGAGCAAAGGGTTGCAACAATGTATATGAATTTGGAAAAGATCCCCATGTAATGGTGGGTAAGCACATCAAATCAAGTTTCACTCATGGCATGATATGATAGAGGTACTTAATGATAAAGGCCTACCAGAAATTGGGGCTCCACTAGGTAATGACATTTTGGAATCCAGTTCTATCAACCAGCCCCTACAATTCGGTGATACTTCCAATCCAATGGGATACATGTATTACTGCGAAGTCATTAAGAGATATAGGAGGTTCCTATTTAACTATGGGTTCATAATTTTATGCAAACCTTAGAGCCATTTCCAAAGAAGTGATATCTTGAGGTAAAAATGCAGTGGCAGACAACTAGCTAGGTTGAATTATGAGAAAGGTTCTACAACACTTTATATAACTCTACAAGGAGGAGGCACAGATTGCAAGTTTGATAAAGTTCATTTGGTGTTTCCAATAAATGGACCACCCACAAAGTCTAATAATAGGATCCCCAAAGGAGTACCCCTTAAAGGAACTTTTCCATCTGTGGTATAAAGAACTGATTCCCTTTTGAAACTATTGATAATGTGGTAGGTGGTATTTCTCTGGAAATGTAAAGTATTGATCTCCTTGTTGTTTTGCGAGTTGTTGATAGTGTATGGGAAGATGGTGAAAATAGTGGGGAATAAGATAGATCTGCATTCTATTTAAAGGATAATTTTTCAGCAAGGAATGTGTTGTAGTGTAATTAAATATGCATGTTGTTCCGAAGATTTCTCAATCAAATAGATCTGCAATCTATTTAATTTTATTTCCTTCCAAACTCAGTGAATATCCAGTGTTGGGTTGTGAAAGTGTGCTTGATATCTAACTTGGACAGATCCTAGCTGGTGTAGAGTCCCCCTGAGGGTCCACTCAAGCTCACTACTATGTTATTGCTAATTCACTAAATTTTTTTGAAGCAGCACTACCAGTTCTAGTTCCAGTAGTATATCTAGTAGTATACCTAAGAGCATATATATGCATACCTAGCAACAGAACAAACAAAGTAAGTATATGAACCTTGAACCAAGCTAGCATCATGATCAGCCTCTGTTAAGGAAATATATCCACGTGTTGTGGGAGTCTCACCACACCAAACGCATCTTAGAGACCCTTGTCATGACCAGGTTAGCCCTGTAACTTCACTGCCTTCTAACGTGTTTGGAGGTTGTTGTTACCACTAGATATTGGTTTCATTCATTGTTCACAAGTAGCAAACTTTCACTACCATATTTTGTTGAGAAATATCTGGAGCCCTGAAGGAGGAGGGTAGGGTCAAGCCTTGCCTCCATGTACTCGAATATGGAAAATAAATGCAGCCTTGCAGCCATTTTCCTAGTCCGGGTTAAAATTGCAGTCAACCCACATTACTTTCACTGGAAAGTATTTGAATGCAGAGCTAATGTAACAAAAATTAATAGAAAATACAGTGGCCAGCCAATTCATCTTGACGTGACAGTATATCCAAGCCTGGTTTGGATGACACTTAGACATATAGCTCTTGGGAGTGTAGAAGCTTTTATAAGGTCTCAAAAATGGATGTGAGATCGAATAAATTAAGTATCGTGATGTAATTGGAGGGTGGAGGGGGTCAGCCCTATCGAGACCTGGTTCTAGCCAAGAAAACCATCAGCAGGTTTCTCACAACACTATACTCTATTTTACAACTACAAGAAACACTACAACCTTGCATTTTGGTAGATTAACCCTACCACAAGTTGTTTTAATGCATTGGATATGTGCACTTTTCAATTTTCCAACTTCTCATTAGCATCATTGCCATCCAATATCACATTTAGCATATTCACCTTCACATTAGACTGTTTCTTGTAGAAAAATAAGGACACTTCTAGCAGTTTGCAACCCGACTTCTAAGCTTACCCAAATTCACATGAAACACATGATAATCCGTGATTCAACGATTTGGGAAACTTTTGAACAGACAGATAATCAGTGATCCGTGTGCTTTGAGGAGCGGATGCACACATTATCTCCAATATGGTTGGGGAGTATCCTGTAGCATTAACAAGTGAGGCGCATCTGTCAACAACCCTTCTGGACTGCCAAGACAGTTTTATAAGCTTTGCATTTACTACCATTTTTTTTTCTGTGAGGCTGATCTTCCATAGTTTTTGCCTAAGACAGGTATTTGTTTAGGCTTTCTATTTGTTTTATTAAAAAATAGCTCTTTGAATAAATTGTTATCATATCTTGTTGCCTGTTCAGATTGTTGGGGCTACCTTTAGATTCTATCTTTTTTATTCTACAGACTTTAAACACATATCCAACTCATTTCCTTGTAAGCTTTACTAAGCATAGGATGATAATACGGGGCATTTTCTTGGATTGGATTCCAGCTTAGTTATTTCCTCTGCTTTTGGGCATATGTAAATTTAAGTGTATTTTAATGGAATTTGATTGCTTGTTTCTTTGTTTTAAGATATTTACAAATTTCCTTGCTGACACTCTGACATCAATGTAAGTTCATCCATATGGCACCAATAGGATGCTCATCAAACTGAGTCAAACATGGTCAACCCTTGACCCAATACAGCTCCCAAAAACACTGATAACTGCTTGCTGCACTAGCTGTAACTGCTTTATGAGATATGGCGTCAACATTCAATCCTCTTCCTTCACACAGTTACCAATCCATGACTTCGAGGTGCAGCTCCACCATTGTCACGCTTTCAAGTCAATACCTTTGCTGCTAGCTATGGCCTATGGTCTAGCCCAGCAGCAAGTCTGGCCTTTGATATTCAGTCAACAAATAATATCAATGCAGTAGTATAAGTCGTAAAAGGACTTGACTCAATCTGAGTGTACTAATTTGAACTTTGGTCTAGGATAGATTTCATTAATATAATATGACTGTAGGTTACCAACCTTATAAACAGTCCTCAGGAATAGTTTCAATCACAATGCTGTCATCATCATGTTGCCACTGAAATACTATGTTGATCCTTCAAGTCTCGATATGCTGTTAGGGCTTCTTCCCATCAGCGGATTGGGGTCTCTCATTGATGTGGCTTAGGACCTCATCATAACTGTGAAGTCTTCCTTTATAGTGGTATATAGTTCCTCTAGCCAGCGTAGTAGAGCCCTCCTTAACTGCTGGTTAGAACCTCTTTTGACAGCGTATAGGTCCTCCTCATAAGACAATTGTAGAGACTTCTCCCTTCAACGCAGCTAGGCTTCAAAACTGCGGCTAAGACGTGCTAGGTCTCCTTACTTGAACAGCACCTAAAACACATCCTTTAGGATTGTGTGTTGAGTCTCTTTCTTATTATGGATTAGGGGTTTGTTTAGGCTCCCTTTGATTGCGTCTTAGCTGTGAATAGAAGACTGCAACTAGGGCTCTTTTGGAGCTTCCTTTGGTAGCGTATGGAAGCCTCCTTGCTGTGATGAAGAACTTTCTTTTGGGACAGCGAAGGAGCCTCTCTTCACTGTGATTTAATCCCTGTGAGTGCACCTTTTCCAAGCCCCAAAATTGTCCCTCAGCATTGACTTCATGTGGATTTGTTAGAGGTTTGTTGTCTACATTTCCTTTTAAAAATCTAGTGCATGAATGATTGTCCACATGTTCATGGAGAAGAGAACATATTTGCATTTGACGTGGTCTAGAGAGAAATATTTTATTTGGTCAAGCCTGTATTCTTCATCAATGATTTTCTTGACATCATTTTCATTCTCAGCACTGTAGTTGTATATGTCATCGAGGGTTTCATTACAGGTTTAAACAATCTTCTGGGGCTGTCCAACTTTGTTATTGTCAACAATAGAGCTATCTATAGGTGGAAATGGATTTGTATGACTTAAAGTTTCAATAATTGTGTGTTTATAACATACCCTTTGTTTGTCTACCAAGGAATATCCATCACATATGTCAATAACTTTGTCTTCCAGATGAGTATTGACAGTAAAAGGATGAGACTTCCCTATCTCATCTGGCTTGAGGAATAAATTCAGATCGTAGGCATAAAAAATAGCAGGATTGTCGGATTCCATGATATAGGATCTTTTAGGATTGAACTATAAAATTAATTTTTCTTCACTCATATAATCATAATGGTCACATTATTGCTTTGCTGGCTTTGAAAAAGTATATTGATCTCAAACTCTAGGAAACCATGATTACTTTCCTTTATTTCTTGCACGATTATGATCAACATCAAAGTGCAACATGGGGGTTACATTACTCCTACTCAAACTCACAATGAAATGTTGAGGTTCCAAGTGTATTACCATGAAAGTCTACAGCTCCCTTACTTTCAGTGTCTGTGAAAATAGGATTAGTTTATTGAACTGTATTTCTGTGACCTCAAAAGTGTATTCAAGATTTAAATTATCAGAAAGGAAAGCATGATCTTCATCATCCTTTTCATATGGTTGATATTTTGCGGTAGAAACATGGTTTCTACTTGTCTAGAACTGCATATGGGTTGTATCAATGGTGGAAATATTCAAAAAATCTTCATTTCCTCTGTTTATCACTTTGTCATGTCGGAAAACAAAGTACAGGAATATGGGTTAGTCTGACTCGTAACTGTAAAGTTGCTAAGTCTCAATTGTGATTATGTGATCTTGGAAGGTTTTGACGGGAGATGAGCTGTTGATACTTTCATGCAAGGAGGATCTTGCTAGGGAGTTTGAGATGAAGGACTTGGGCCTCCTTCATTATTTCCTGGGATTGGAAATTTGGCAGCGTAGTGATGGACTATTTGTTTCTCAGGGGAAGTATGCCCGGGAGATAGTGGAGAAGTTCAACATGCATGGCTGCAAGCCTGTTGATACTCCTCTTCCTGGAGGTTGGAGGAAGGAGGATGCTACTTTAGCGGAGGTAGTGGATGCCACTGTTTATCGACAGTTGGTGGGGTCGCTTATGTATTTGGTCAATATATGACCCGATATATGCTATGCTGTTAACCAGCTTTCACAAGCTATGGTTAAGCCAACCAAGCTTGATAGGGGTTGCAGATAATTCATATCTTGTTGAGAGGGAGTGTTAAAAATGCAACAAGATGATGGAGCTTAGTGAAAAGAAGTCGCCTTCACTAAGTGGGCTCGCAGGTTATTTTAGGCGCAAAGTCTATTTTTAGACTATGTCTATTTTTAGACATATGGATCATGGTCTATGAGTTGCAGGATGCTATTTGTGGATGATTGGTCATGTTGGTAAAAATAGATGGACTTCTATTTTTAGACATATGGGCGGAGTCTATTTTTAGACTGCCAGGTTAAAAATAGAACAGTCGAATATTATTAGCTCTTAATAATATTTGGACTATAAACATTATCTTATCCTCTTGGAGCACTTCAGTTCGAGCTATGGATGTGGCACATGCAACTGCCAGAAGGAAATACGCTTTTCTTATGGGTTAGTTGAGCTATTGCATGATGGACTTCAGTTAGAACTCAAGTGATTGAGTTTGGTGGAGTTGATGGAGTTGTGTTCAGTTTGACTTAGTTGAACTAGTTGTATTTAGTCTAACTGCAGAATACACTAGTGATGAGTGATGTGAATTAATTATTAATTAATTCACTAATTATTAACTCATAAAGCAACTAAAGAATACATCAGTTGACTCAATGCATGGACAGTTCAGTGGAGACAGGTGTTAGAGGTGGAGACTACTATCAATTGTGACTATAGCTGTGCATGAGATTTGCACAATCAGTGATCGAGATCACCAATGAGGATTGTGCAGTACAAGCCAAGGGAAAACGAGCTTGAAAAGTAATCATTCTCACTTTGGATTGTGCAGTAGAGGTAGGCAGACAACGGAGGAGATTTGAGCCAGTGACTTGATTCAGATTTGAGCTAGTTTGTGTGTAGCAGGTGGAGATAATACTGAGTACTTGTGAGGAGTATTGTACTATGTATTGTTACATGTTCTCTATCATTATAATATACAGATAGTTGGGGGTTTTCAGCTGTATGCTTTCCCTAGTACATACTGTGTTAATGTGCGCATGCGATTGTTGTTTCATTGTTTTTAATTCCACAAAATTGATGATCAACGTAGAGGAGGTTATGTATTATGCATGCATTCCGCAAATAGTTTATAATCAGGATAATCTCTGTGAATAAGTGTCATATTATTCAAAATTTCTACATTTGAGTTCTAACTGAAGTCCATCATGCAATAGCTCAACTAACCCATAAGAAAAGCGTATTTCCTTCTGGCAGTTGCATGTGCCACATCCGTAGCTCGAACTGAAGTGCTCCAAGAGGATAAGATAATGTTTATAGTCCAAATATTATTAAGAGCTAATAATATTCGACTATTCTATTTTTAGCCTGGCAGTCTAAAAATAGACTCCGCCCATATGTCTAAAAATAGAAGTCCATCTATTTTTACCAACATGACCAATCATCCACAAATAGCATCCTGCAACTCATAGACCATGATCCATATGTCTAAAAATAGACATAGTCTAAAAAATAGACTTTGCGCCAAAAATAGCAGGCGGGCCCACTTAGTGAAGGCGACTTCTTTTCACTAAGCTCCATCATCTTGTTGCATTTTAAACACTCCCTCTCAACAAGATATGGATTATCTGCAACCCCTATCCTGCCTCGGTGGTATTCGAATTTTCTACTGGTGAGCGCCTTTGTCAAGATATCAGCATCCTGATCCTCCGTTGGAATGTATGAAAGTAACATGACTCTCCGCTGCACACAATCTCTGATATGATGGTACCTGATGTCGATGTGCTTGGATCTATCATGAAACACTAGATTAGCCGAGAGTTTACTGAAACTCTGGTTATCACAATAAATCATTGTAGGCTCCAAGTGTGAACTGAACAACCCGAACAGGATCTTCCTCATCCATATAGCCTCGCGTGCAGCCAAACTTGCTGCCATATACTCGGCCTCTGCTGAACTGAGTGCCACAAATCTCTGCTTCCTGCTGTACCAAGAAACTGCTGTCGACCCGATACTGAATATCCCTCCAGATCTGCTCTTTCTGTCCATTGGGCTCCCTGCCCAATCTGCATCCGTGAAGCCACATAGCTTCACCTCATCCTCCTGTCTGTACCACAATCCATATCCCGATGTGCCTCTGAGATAACGCAATACATGCTTGCCTGCCTTCTAGAAGAGCTTGGTTGGCTTAACCATAGCTTGTGAAAGCTAGTTAACAGCATAGCATATATCGGGTCGTGTATTGACCAAATACATACGCGACCCCACCAACTGTCGATAAACAGTGGTATCCACTACCTCCGCTGAAGTAGCATCCTCCTTCCTCCAACCTCCAGGAAGAGGAGTATCAACAGGCTTGCAGCCATGCATGTTGAACTTCTCCAGTATCTCCCGGGCATACTTCCCATGAGAAACAAATAGTCCATCACTGCGCTACCAAATTTCCAATCCCAAGAAATAATGGAGGCCCAATTCCTTCATCTCAAACTCCCTAGCAAGATCCTCCTTGCATGAAAGTATCAACAACTCATCTCCTGTCAAAATCAAATCATCTACATAAAGTACAATGATAAGCAACTTACCCTCCACCACAATCTGGTATAGGTTAGGATCTGCCTCACTCTTGGAGAATCCAAGTCCGATGAAATAACTGTCCATCCGTGTGTACCAAGCACGAGGTGCTTGTTTCAACCCATACAACGCTCTCTTGAGCCTGCACACATGCGACTCACTGCTGAAGATCTCGAAACCTTCGGGCTGCTCTATGTACACCTCCTCCTCAATGACTCCATTAAGAAACACAGTCTTCACATCCATCTGATGAATGTGCCACCCCATCTACGCTGAGAGAGCAAGAATCGTTCGTATGGAAGAATACCTTGCGACAGGTGCAAAGGTCTCCTCATAATCGATCCCCTCTATCTGTGAGAAGCCTCGGGCAACAAATCTTTCCTTGTACTTCTCCACACTCCCGTCAGCTGCCTGCTTAACTTTGTAGATCCATCTCGAACCCACCACTGATTTCCCTTCCAGTCTAGGAACAATTTCCCATGCACTGGTTCTGAAATCGAATCATACTCTTCCACCATGGCATCTATCCATGCGGGATCCTCCACAGCTTCCTCGAAAGAGGATGGCTCAGTCACAACACATTTGCTCACAAGAGCCATGTATCCAGTGTACCGATCAGGTGACTGTCTCTACCTGCGTTGGGCTGTAGGTGGTCCTACAACTTTCTCTGCATCTTGAGCCAGTCGCTCAGCTTCTGTCAAGCGCTTTCGCCCTCTGATTGTTGGCGCTGCATGAGTGGTCTCTTCAACTCCATGAACCTCGTCCTATGGCTGATCCACGTCCTGAAGCTCATCTTTAGGAACTAATAGCTCCTCATGTGCATGAAAATGTGGCTCCCTCTCAAGTGAACACTTCATGGCTTTCTCCTCCTGAAATTTGATATCCCGTTGCACAACAGTCTTGCGACTGTCTGGCAAATACACACGATAGTTGTGGGGCGTACCAGTGTACCCCACAAATATCCCAACCTCTGCGATCGGCTCCAACTTCTTCCTAGCATCCTTCATCACATGCATGTAAACGTTAGAACCAAAAATATCAAATGGGAAATATCAGGCCTCTTACCGGAATAAGCCTCCTCGGGTGTACTCATGCCAAGTATCCTGTGAGGACAATGGTTCTGCACATATATTGCAGTATTGCATGCCTTCACCCAAAAGTGAAGGGGTAGGCCCTGATCATGCAACATCGCCCGTGCAGCACCCACGATCGTTCTATTCTTCTGCTCAGCAACCCCGTTCTGCTATGGGTTATGGGGAGCTATGAGCTCTCTTCGAATCCCTTCTGCGCTGCAGAAGTCCTTGAACTCGCCAGAGATGAATTCACCACCATTGTCGCTCCTAAGAGCCTTCACCTTCTTCCCCAATTCCTTCTCGACTAGTGCTTTGAACTCACAGAACTTTGAGTATGTCTCACTCTTCTTCTGCATGAAGAAGATCCAGCACTTTCGAGAGAAATCATCAACAAAGATCACGTAGTACCTGTGCTTTGCTGTTGAAGCTACTGAGAAAGGTCCACACACTTATGTGTGAATTCTCTCAAGGATTGTCGTGGCGCGACTATCCTTCTCGTGAAAGGTGGCTTTCACAAATTTTCCCAAAATACACCCCTTGCACTGATCTGACTGTGCAAGAGTGCCTTTAGGAAGCCCAGTATAAATCTGCTGCAGTATCTTCAAGGCTTCATGGTGAAGGTGGCCCAATCTCCTGTGCCACAGTTCGCCATCATCCCGGCTCACCAATCCTTCTGCCTTGCATGCCATTGCTGCACAATCATCTACATGCAGTTGATAAAGGTTCTTGACTCGAACCCCTATCTTCCGGGTTTCTCCAGTGTCTTACTGCGCAGGAAAGCCTTTCCCTCGCTGAAAACAACATCATATCCCTTGTCTTCTAACATCACCACAGAGATAAGATTCTTCTTCAATCCTGGAACATGCATCACTTCCTTCAATACGAAGGGTTTACCAGACTCCCTCTCAAAGGAAATGGTACCGATACCGGTCGCACTGTATCTACCATCATCGTCCATCTCGATGTGCACTCCAAGATCTTTCTCATCCAGATCAGAAAATAAATCTCGATCTCCTGTCATGTGAAAAGACGCACCACTTTCCAAGAACCATACCGATCCCATCACACTTGATACCAAGCATGCAATCAACGAAAAATCCAGCCCAAACTGCGAGGCTAAGGCCTCTCCCACTGCAGATCCAGCAGCTTGCTTATTTTTCTTCTTCCACAGACAATTTGTGGCATAATGTCCGTGCTGGTGATAGTGAAAGCACTTCACGTTGGACATGTCCTGCTTCTTGCCTTTTGCACCAGAATGATAAGCTTTCTTGTTCTTCCCCTTCTTTGCTTTGGCAGCCAAAGTGCAATTTTCTTCATCAGATGCCTTTGATGAAGATCCGTCCCTGGTATTCTGCGTGATCTCCTCCTGCACAAGATCTAACCAAAGTCTCTCCCATCCTAGCAATTTCTCCCGACCATTGACAGAGTCCTGATAGGAATGCCAACTCTTCGGAAGACCAAGGAGAGCCAAGCTCACCAAGTCCTCATCATCGACAGTCACCCCCACACTTCCCAGCTCATCCCGACATTGGGTGAACTTCGTGAGATGCTTGGGTATACTGTCTCCTTTCTCGCACTTAATGTTTTTGAGTTTATCCTTGAGCGCCAACTTCCTTTGGTCGCTCTTGCTTTGGAATAAATCTGTCAACGCTTTCCACATCAAGTATGGAGAAGCCTTTCCACGCAGGCTGGATACAATGTGATCCTTCACGCCCTCCAACAGAATCCTTCGACACTTTGTTGTCTTCTTTTGCCAAGCCTCAACGTGAGCAGCATCAGTGGGCTTTGGGACATCAACTCAACCCATTGTCATCTAACACTGCCTCCATCCTATCTTTCCATGCAATATAATTCGAGCTGCCTTCAAGAGCATACTCCAATCGCAATCCGTTGAAAGACATTTCAACTTTGACACCAAGAAAACACTGCTGCAAATTCGAATTACACCAGCTCAAAACTCAACCGCTTCTGATCTAAAATTCATGAGAACAAGGCATTTCTCGTACAGAGATTGACTGTATGGGCATTCGCCGGATATCTCACCTTCCAAAAGAAGGATGAATCCAGAGGCTACCTGGCCCGATTACAGACTCTGCCTGAAGAAATAAAATGTAATCACTTTCTGAATAATAGATCTGATGATCAACTCTGCTCTGATACCATGTAGAAATTTTGAAAAATATGACACTTATTCACAGAGATTATCCTGATTATACACTATTTGCGGAATGCATGCATAATACATAACCTCCTCTACGTTGATCATCAATTTTGCGGAATTAAAAACAATGAAACATCAATCGCATGCGCACATTAACAAAGTATGTACTGGGGAAAGCATACAACTAAAAACCCCCAACTATCTGTATATTATAATGATAGAGAACATGTTACAATACATAGTACAATACTCCTCACAAGTACTCAGTAATATCTCCACCTGCTACACACAAACTAGCCCAAATCTGAATCAAGTCACTGGCTTAAATCTCCTCCGCTGTCTGCCTGCCTCTACTGCGCAATCCAAAGTGAGAATGATTACTTCCCAAGCTCGTTTTCCCTTGGCTTGTATTGCGAAATCCTCATTGGAAATCTTGATCACTGATTGTGCAAATCTCATGCACAGCTATAGTCACAACTGATAGTAGTCTCCACCTCTAACACCTGTCTCCACTGAACTTTCCATGCACTGAGTCAACTGTGTAGAAATTTTGAATAATATGACACTTATTCACAGAGATTATCTCAATTATACACTATTTCAGAATACATGCATAATACATAACCTCCTCTACGTTGATCATCAATTTAGCAGCATTAAAAACAATGAAACATCAATAGCATGCACACATTAACACAGTATGTAACCCGGGGAAAGCTTACAGCTGAAAACCCCACACTATCTGTATATTAATGATTGAGAACATGTAAAAATACATAGTACAATACTCCTCACAAGTATCCAGCACTATCTCCACCTGTTACACACAAAACTAGCTCAGATCCGAACAAGTCATAGGTTAAAATCTTCTCCGCTGCTTTACCTGCCTCTATTGCACAATACCTGCTGAGAATCACTCACACTGAAAATCGCGTGAGCACAGGCTATAATAATGGGCATATACTACGCAATTCTCATGGGCATACTCAATCCATTGATTGTGCAAGATCTCATGCACAACCATAGTCACAATTGATAGCAATCTCAACCTATAACACATGTCTCCACTAAACTGTACATGCACTGAGTTAACTGATGTATTCTTTAGTTGCATTATGAGTTAATAATTAGTGAATTTAATTTAATCAATTAATTCACATCACTCATCACTAGTCTATTTGCAGTTAGACTAATTACAACTAGTTTAACAAAGTCAAACTGAACACAACTCCATCAACTCCACATCCAACTCCACCAAACTCAACCACATGAGTTCTAACTGAAGTCCTGCATGCAATAGCTCAACTGACTCACAAGAAAAGTGTATTTCCTTCTGACAGCTGCATGTGCCACATCTGTAGCTCAAACTGAAGTGCTCCAAGAGGATAAGATAAAGTTTATAGTCTAAATATTATTATGAGACAATAATATTTGACTTTTCTATTTTTAGCCTGGCAGTCTAAAAATAGACTTTGATCACTCCGCTGTGAACCAGAAATAGAAGTCCATCTATTTTTCCCAACATGACCAATCATCCATAAAGAGCATCCTGCAACTCATAGACCATGATCCATATGTCTAAAAATAGACATAGTCGAAAAATAGACTTTGCGCCATAATTTGCCTGTGGGCCCACTTAGTGAAGGCGACTCCTTTCCACTAAGCTCCATCATCTTGTTGCATTCTCAACACTCCCTCTCAACAAGATATGGATTATCAGCAACCCCTATCCTGCCTCGGTGGTATTCGAATTTGCTCCTGGTGAGTGCCTTCGTCAAGATATCAGCATCTTGATCCTCCGTTGGAATGTATGAAAGTAACATGATTCTCCGTTGCACACAATCTCTGATATGATGGTACCTGATGTCGTCCGTTGAGCTCCCTGCCCAATCTACATCCTCCTGTCTGTACCAAGATCCATATCCCGATGTGCCTCTCAAATAACGCAATACATGCTTGCCTGCCTTCCAGAAGAGCTTGGTTGGCTTAACCATAGCTTGTGAAAGCTGGTTAACAGCATAGCATATATCGGGTCATGTATTGACCAGATACATAAGCGACCCCACCAACTGTCGATAAACAGTGGCATCCACTTCTTCTTCCGAAGTGGCATCCTCCTTCCTCCAACCTCCAGGAAGAGGAGTATCAACAGGCTTGCATCCATGCACGTTGAACTTCTCCAGGATCTCCCGATATACTTACCCTAAGAAACAAATAGTCCATCACTGCACTGCCAAATTTCCAATCCCAGGAAATAATGAAGGAGGCCCAAGTCCTTCATCTCAAACTCCTTAGCAAGATCATCCTTGCATGAAAGTATCAACAGCTCATCACCCGTTAGAATCAAATCATCTACATAAAGTACAATGATAAGCAACTTACCCTCCACCACAATCTGGTATAGGTTAGGATCCGCCTCACTCTTGGAGAATCCAAGTCCGGTGAAATAACTGTCTATCCATGTGTACCAAGCACGTGGTGCTTGTTTCAACCCATACAGTGCTCTCTTGAGCCTGCACACATGTGACTCGCTGCTGAAGATCTCAAAACCTTCGGGCTGCTCAATGTACACCTCCTCCTCAATGACTCCGTTGAGGAACACAGTCTTCACATCCATCTGATGAATGTGCCATCCCATCTGCACTGAGAGAGCAAGAATCGTCCGTATGGAAGAATACCTCGCGACAGGTGCAAAGGTATCCTCATAATCGATCCCCTCTATCTGTGAAAAGCCTCGGGAAACAATCTTGCCTTGTACTTCTCCACACTCCCGTCCGCTACCTGCTTAACTTTGTAGATCCATCTCGAACCCACCACTGATTTCCCTTCCGGTCTAGGAACAATTTCCCATGCACTGTTTCTGAAATCGAATCATACTCTTCCACCATGGCATCTACCCATTTGGGATCCTCCACAGCTTCCTCGAAAGAGGATGGCTCAGTCACAATACATTTTCTCAAAGAGCCATGTATCCAGTGTACTGATCAGGTGACTATCTCTGCCTGCGTTGGGCTGTAGGTGGTCCTACAACTTTCTCTGCATCTTGAGCTAGTCGCTCAACTTCTATCAAGCGCTTTCGCCCTCTGATGGTTGGCGCTGCATGAGTGGTCTCTTCCACTCCATGAACCTCGTCCTGTGGCTGATCCACGTCCTGAAGCTCATCTTTAGGAACTAATAGCTCCTCATCTGCATGCAAGTGTATCTCCCTCTCAAGCGAACACTTCATGGCTTTCTCCTCCTGAAATTTTATATCCCGTCACACAACAGTCTTACCACTGTCTGGCAAATACACATGATAGTTGGGGGGTGTATCAGTGTACCCCACAAATATCCCAACCTCTGCGGTCGGCTCCAACTTCTTCCTGGAATCCTTCATCACATACATGTAAATGTTAGCACCAAAAATCCTCAAATGAGAAAGATCAGGCTTCTTACCAGAATAAGCCTCCTCGGGTGTACTCATGCCAAGTATCCTGTGAGGACAACGGTTCTGCACATAAACTGCTGTATTGCATGCTTCCGCCCACAAGTGAAGGGGTCGGCCCTGATCATGCAACATCGCCTGTGCAGCACCCACGATTGTTCTGTTCTTCTGCTCAGCAACCCCGTTCTGCTGTGGGTTATGGGGAGCTATGAGCTCTCTTCGAATCCCTTCTGCACTGCAGAAATCCTTGAACTCGCCAGAGATGTATTCACCACCATTATCGCTCCTAAGAGCCTTCACCTTCTTCCCCGACTCCTTCTCAACCAGTGCTTTGAACTCATAGAACTTTGACTATGTCTCGCTCTTCTTCTGCATGAAGAAGATCCAGCACTTATGAGAGAAATCATCAACAAAGATCACATAATACCTGTGTTTTGTTGTCGAAGCTACTGAGAAAGGTCCACACACGTCTGTGTGAATTCTCTCAAGGATCGTCGTGGCGCGACTATCCTTCTCGTGAAAGGTGGCTTTCACAAACTTTCCCAAAGTACACCCCTTGCACTGATCTGACTGTGCAAGAGTGCCTTTAGGAAGCCCTGTAGTGATCTGCTGCAGTATCTTCAAGGCTCCATGGTGAAGGTGACCCAATCTCCTGTGCCACAGCTCGCCATCATCCCGGCTCACCAATCCTTATGCCTTGCATGCCATTGTTGCACAGCCATCTACATGCAATTGATAAAGGTTCCTCACTCGAACCCCTATCTTCGGGGTTTCTCCAGTTGTCTTGTTGCGCAGGAAAGCCTTTCCCTCGCTGAAAACAACATCATATCCCTTGTCTTCTTACATCGCCACAGAGATAAGATTCTTCTTCAATCCTGGAACATGCTTCCCTTCCTTCAATACGAAGCGTTTACCAGACTCCCTCTCAAAGGAAATGGTACCGATACCGGTCGCACTGTATCTACCATCATCGCCCATCTCGAATTGCAATCCAAGATCTTTCTCCTCCAGATTAGAAAACAAATCTCGATCTCCTGTCATGTGAAAAGATGCACCACTATCCAAGAACCATACCGATCCCATCACACTTGATACCAAGCATGCGATCAATGAAAAATCAAGCTCAAACTGCGAGGCTAGAGCCTCTCCTACTGCAGATCCAGCAGCTTGCTTGTTCTTCTTCTTCTGCGGACAATTAGTGGCATAGTGTCTGTGCTGGTGACAGTGAAGGCACTTCACCTTGGACATGTCCTGCTTCTTGCCTTTCGCACCAAACTGAGAAGCTTTCTTGCTCTTCCCCTTCTTTGCTTTGGCAGCCAAAGTGCAATTTTTTCATCAAGTCCCTTTGATGAAGATCCGTCCTTGGTATTCTGCCTGATCTCCTCCTGCACAAGATCTGACCAAAGTCACTCCCATCCTGGCAATTTCTCCCGACCATTGACAGAGTCCTGATAGGAATGCCAACTCTTCGGAAGACCAAGGAGAGCCAAGCTCACCAAGTCCTCATCATCGACAGTCACCCCCACACTTCCCAGCTCATCCCGGCATTGGGTGAACTTCGTGAGATACTTGGGCATACTGTCTCCCTTCTCACATTTGATGTTTCTGAGTTTATCCTTGAGCGTCAGCTTCCTCTGGTCACTCTTGCTTTGGAATAGATCTATCAAAGCTTTCCACATCAAGTATGGAGAAGTCTTACCATGCAGGCTGGACACAATGTGATCCTTCACGCCCTCCAACAGAATCCTTCGACACTTTGTTGTCTTCTTTTGCCAAGCATCAACTTGCGCAGCATCAGTAAGCTTTAGGACATCAGCCTCTATGAACTCCTTCAGCCCGTTATCATCTAACACTACCTCCATCCTGCCCTTCCATACAATATAGTTCGAGCTGCCCTCAAGAGCATACTCCAATCGCAATCCATTGAAAGACATTGCCACGTTGATACCAAGAAAACACTGCTGCAAATTCGAATTCCACCAGCTCCAAACTCAACCGCCTCGGATCTAAGATTCGTGAGAACAAAGTATTTCTCGTACAGATATTGACTATATGGGCTTTTACCAGATATCTCACCTTCCAAAGGAAGGATGAATCCAGAGGCTACCTTGCCCGATTACTGACTCTGCCTGAAGAAATAAGATGTAAACACTTCCTGAATAGTAGATCTAATGATCAACAGCTCCAATACCATGTAGAAATTTTGAATAATATGACACTTATTCACAGAGATTATCCCGATTATACACTATTTCGGAATACATGCATAATACATAACCTCCTCTACGTTGATCATCAATTTAGCAGCATTAAAAACAATGAAACATCAATAGCATGCACACATTAACATAGTATGTAACCCGGGGAAAGCTTACAGTTGAAAACCCCACACTATCTGTATATTAATGATTGAGAACATGTAACAATACATAGTACAATACTCCTCACAAGTATCCAGCACTATCTCCACCTGTTACACACAAAACTAGCTCAAATCCGAACAAGTCACAGGTTCAAATCTTCTTCGTTGCTTTGCCTACCTCTATTGCACAATACCTGCTGAGAATCACTCACAATGAAAATCACATGAGCACAGGCTATAATACTGGGCATATACTGCGCAATTCTCATGGGCATACTCAATCCATTGATTGTGCAAGATCTCATGCACAACTATAGTCACAACCGATAGCAATCTCAACCTCTAACACCTGTTTCCACTGAACTGTACATGCACTGAGTTAACTGATGTATTCTTCAGCTGCATTATGAGTTAATAATTAGTGAATTTAATTTAGTCAATTAATTCACATCACTCATCACTAGTCTATTTGCAGTTAGACTAATTACAACTAGTTTAACCAAGTCAAACTGGACACAACTCCATCAACTCGACATCCAACTCCACCAAACTCAACCACATGAGTTCTAACTGAAGTCCTGCATGCAATAGCTCAACTGAATCACAAGAAAAGCGTATTTCCTTCTGACAGCTACATGTGCCACATATGTAGCTCAAACTGAAGTGCTCCAAGAGGATAAGATAAAGTTTATAGTCTAAATATTATTATGAGACAATAATATTTGACTTTTCTATTTTTAGCCTAGCAGTCTAAAAATAGACTTTGATCACTCCGCTGTGAACCAGAAATAGAAGTCCATCTATTTTTCCCAACATAACCAATCATCCATAAACAGCATCCTGCAACTCATAGACCATGATCCATATGTCTAAAAATAGACATAATCTAAAAATAGACTTTGCGCCATAATTTGCATGTGGGCCCACTTAGTGAAGGTGACTCCTTTCCACTAAGCTCCATCATCTTGTTGCATTCTCAAAAAACTGATGTATTCTTTAGTTGCTTTATGAGTTAATAATTAGTGAATTAATTAATAATTAATTCACATCACTCATCACTAGTGTATTCTGCAGTTAGACTAAATACAACTAGTTCAACTAAGTCAAATTGAACACAACTCCATCAACTCCTCAATCAACTCCACCAAACTCAGTCACTTGAGTTCTAACTGAAGTCCATCATGCAATAGCTCAACTAACCCATAAGAAAAGCGTATTTCCTTCTGGCAGTTGCATGTGCCACATCCGTAGCTCGAACTGAAGTGCTCCAAGAGGATAAGATAATGTTTATAGTCCAAATATTATTAAGAGCTAATAATATTCGACTGTTCTATTTTTAGCCTGGCAGTCTAAAAATAGACTCCGCCCATATGTCTAAAAAGAGAAGTCCATCTATTTTTACCAACATGACGAATCATCCACAAATAGCATCCTGCAACTCATAGACCATGATCCATATGTCTAAAAATAGACATAGTCTAAAGAATAGACTTTGTGCCAAAAATAGTCTGCGGGCCCACTTAGTGAAGGCGACTTCTTTTCACTAAGCTCCATCATCTTGTTGCATTTTCAACAAAAACATGGTTTCTACCTGCCTAGAACTACATATGGGTTGTATCAATGGTGGAAATATTCAAAAAATCTTCATTTCCTCTGTTTATCACTTTGTCATGTCGGAAAACAGAGTACAGGAATATGGGTTAGTCTGACTCGTAACTGTAAAGTTGCTGAGTCTCAATTGTGATTATGTGATCTTGGAAGGTTTTGAGAGTATATAAACTCTTCCCAATGTATGTCCTTTCCTTGCAAGACTTGGAGAGGGGGATATAGAGTCTTCTTATTGGAATGCAGAGGTTGTTTGACTTTGTATAGTTGCTTATTATCTAATCATAGGAAGAAAAAATAGAGTTACAAGAATACAAGTTTAAATGTCAGGCCTTCTTCTACTTATGTTTTGGAGAACACATATCACCTGATCGTTCTAAACAACAAAACACAATAGCCAAACTCATTCCTATACCTCTTTAATTTTTCTCCTTTCCAAATAGGCTGAATGATTCTAAATTCAATGGCAAAGTACCAGCCTTCTCTTCATGCAATCTCAAAACAACTCTGAGGGCCAACCCACCTTCATTGGATGAACAGAAAGGTACATCTATTTAGGATGCATCTTTATGTGCATTTGTGGCTTCTTCAGCACAAGCGTACACCACAGAGATGATTCGGTTTTTTGCTTGTGCTGAGGTGAGAAATGGCATTTTATGAACAATGTTGCTCAGTGTTCCTTGAACATAGTTTATATTGTTATAATCCTTGTGCAATTCAGTACTAGTTTGGAGAATTTATGGCTATTTCATATTTTTACAGGTCATGCTCGGAGGCTATTTTTCTTTGAAAAGAGTTGAAGATCCATCTACAAATTTATTGTATCCATTTCCATTTGGAATCAATAAACCATTAAAAAGTTTTTTCACCGCCTTTGGAAGTAATAAATACCCTATTGATATTCATTTTTATCTCTAGTATATCAGCATTATTTATGGAGGAACAGAAAAAGGGATAGTATGGTCGGATGTGTGCCAGCATTTGCTTAATTATAATTGATCATTTATATTCCGAGAATGACAATCTGCAACTTGGTAAAACCCTGAAGTTGGACCAATGAACTAATTAGGCTGGTGAATTGGGGTCTCTGAATTATTTTGTTGTCTTCGGAAGCAATTAGCAATCTATTTATTTCGATATTTATCTCTATTATATGAACATCGTATATAGAAAGACAGAAAAAGAAGACCCGTCTAATATGTTTTTGGCAGTTTTTAGTTATAATTTAGTTTTCAGCATGGCACTACTGTTGTGTGCAATTCAGTACTAGTTTGGAGAATTGATGGCTTTGACTTCCTTGATTGGATATGCTATGCCAATAGCAATTTGGCATGTTCTGTGATGATTTTGGCTAGATGTAAGAATTATTAATTAACATTATTTCATGCCAAGCAAATCTTCCCACAATCGTATTTAGGGAGGGCTAACCAAATCCATTTGAGTAGTGAATTTCCTTTAAAGCAGTCAAGGTAGTGATTGTAACGTGATTCAAATAGTTGAAAGACATTTATTTATCATAAGATGTGAATGGAAATGCCTCAGAAATCACTGAAATAATACTAGTATTCATGCTATCATAAAGGTGAATCCAATTTACCTCATTGGCCGAGAAAATAATTGTTCTTCTGACAACTAAGTTGAGCCATCTTCACCCAAGCTTGTAAGGGCATAGTCTATGGATTCCTATCATATCTAATTCTAGGTGCCCATGCAGTAGTTGCGTGAATAGTTAAAGAATTCCTCTTCCTCTTTGATCTGCTCCCTTTTGACAGTCCATGAAACAACGATGCTGATCATTTAATTTCTGCAAGGTGGAAAAAACAAAATACCAAACCCAGGTAGTGGAATTACTTCCTTGCCATTCTCATTTTTTTCTTGGAGGCCTTTGAGATATGACATGGTTCCTTTATTGAGACTACCGAATGCAGAAGAGGTAGACTCTTCTTGACATCATTAACAACATGTGCTATCTATTTTCTAGACTGTAAGTTATCATAGACATTCTCCTGTCTCCCCTCTACCTCCTGGCCAAAAGGTTTTCTTGCTTCTCATAAAGACATACACATATAACTAGATAGACAGATAGTTCGAACAGAAATTGCATTAATGTATTTTGCTAAGTTTAAAGCGAGTTTTCCCATATCTAGCCTTTAGTTTTTACTAGAGATGCATGAAGCATTATATAAACACAATGCAATGTTTTGGGTAGTCCATTCAAATGTGGAACATTACTATGGAAGCCAAGTTAAGCATTGATTTTAGACCTTGCATGCACATTTCATGGATTTCTGTAGTAGTGACATAAAAATAGACTAGGTCAGTTATATCATATATGTCAAAGATAGTTTAACTCAAAGAATGAAACTGCCATTTAAGCTATAAACCTGACTAAATGGTCCAAACCTGAAACTGTGACCCTTCCTTGCAAATTGTATGTGCTACCAATTAATCATAGTTAAATGGTTTTAGATTCAATACGAGAGTAATCTTATGGAGGAGCTATTGGGTTAGGAAATTCACCACAGAACAAAGGCCAGTGAGTTAATCTCCTAAAACAAGGTGTTAAAATAGTCTGCTGAGATGTACATTTTGCATCATGATATCCCCTAGACTGATATCTTTTTATGAGGAAGCAAAAACATGGAAAATGTTCGGTTAGGTAGGAATACAGCTTGTCAATCTGGTCTAGCTTGAGTGATTAAAAGAGAAGGTTGTTAGGCTCTCCACCATTTCATGGATTGATATAGAGATGAGACAAAGGAGGCTCTCTCTTGAGAATATATGAAATACACCAATCTTATCTATGCATTCATAAGCAACATCTGACAAACACATTTGGCATCTAGCCTTTAGTTTTTACTAGAGATGCATGAAGCATTATATAAACACAATGCAATCTTTTGGGAAGTCCATTCAAATGTGGAACATTACTATGGAAGCCAAGTTAAGCATTGATTTTAGACCTTGCATGCACATTTCATGGATTGTTGTAGTAGTGACATAAAAATAGACTAGGTTAGTTATATCATATATGTCAAAGGTAGTTTATCTCAAAGAATGAAACTGCCATTTAAGCTTTAAACCTTACTAAATGGTCCAAACCTGAAACTGTGACCCTTCCTTGCAAATTGTATGTGCTACCAATTAATCATAGTTAAATGGTTTTAGATTCAATATGAGAGTAATCTTATGGAGAAGCTATTGGGTTTGAAAAGTCACCGTAGAATAAAGGCCAGTGGGTTAATCTCCTAAAACAAGGTGTTAAAATAGTTTGCTGAGATGTACATTTTGCATAAGGATATCCCCTAGACTGATATCTTTTTATGAGGAAGCAAAAACATGGAAAATGTTTGGTTAGGTAGGAATACAGCTTGTCAATTTGGTCTAGCTTGAGTGATTAAAAGAGAAGGTTGTTAGGCTCTCCACCATTTCATGGATTGATATAGAGATGAGACAAAGGAGGCTCTCTCTTGAGAATATATGAAATACACCAATCTTATCTATGCATTCATAAGCAACATCTGACAAACACATTTGGCATCTAGCCTTTAGTTTTTACTAGAGATGCATGAAGCATTATATAAACGCAATGCAATCTTTTGCGAAGTCCCTTCAAATGTGGAACATTACTATGGAAGCCAAGTTAAGCATTGATTTTAGACCTTGCATGCACATTTCATGGATTGTTGTAGTAGTAACATAAAAATAGACTAGGTTAGTTATATCATATATGTCAAAGATAGTTTAACTCAAAGAATGAAACTGCCATTTAAGCTATAAACCTTACTAAATGGTCCAAGCCTGAAACTGTGACCCTTCCTTGCAAATTGTATGTGCTACCAATTAATCATAGTTAAATGGTTTTAGATTCAATACGAGAGTAATCTTATGGAGGAGCTATTGGGTTTGGAAAGTCACCACAGAACAAAGGCCAGTGGGTTAATCTCCTAAAACAAGGTGTTGAAATAGTCTGCTGAGATGTACATTTTACATCAGGATATCCCCTAGACTGATATCTTTTTATGAGGAAGCAAAAACATGGAAAATTTTTGGTTAGGTAGGAATACAGCTTGTCAATTTGGTCTAGCTTGAGTGATTAAAAGAGAAGGTTGTTAGGCTGTCCACCATTTCATGGATTGATATAGAGATGAGACAAAAGAGGCTCTCTCTTGAGAATATATGAAATACACCAATCTTATCTATGCATTCATAAGAAACATCTGACAAACACATTTAGCATCTAGCCTTTAGTTTCTACTAGAGATGCATGAAGCATTATATAAACACAATGCAATCTTTTGGGAAGTCCATTCAAATGTGGAACATTACTATGGAAGCCAAGTTAAGCATTGATTTTAGACCTTGCATGCACATTTCATGGATTGTTGTAGTAGTGACATAAAAATAGACTAGGTCAGTTATATCATATATGTCAAAGATAGTTTAACTCAAAGAATGAAACTGCCATTTAAGCTGTAAACCTTACTAAATGGTCCAAACCTGAATCTGTGACCCTTCCTTGCAAATTGTATGTGCTACCAATTAATCATAGTTAAATGGTTTTAGATTCAATACGAGAGTAATCTTATGGAGGAGCTATTGGGTTTGGAAAGTCACCACAGAACAAAGGCTAGTGGGTTAATCTCCTAAAACAAGGTGTTAAAATAGTCTGCTGAGATGTACATTTTGCATCAGGATATCCCCTAGACTGATATTTGTTTATGAGGAAGCAAAAACATAGAAAATGTTTGGTTAGGTAGGAATACAACTTGTAAATTTGGTCTAGCTTGAGTGATTAAAAGAGAAGGTTGTTAGGCTCTCCACCATTTCATGGATTGATATAGAGATGAGACAAAAGAGGCTCTCTCTTGAGACTTGACTAGGTCATTCATAACAGTTGTGGTGTTGGTGCCTTAACTTAGCCAGAAAATGCCAAAACTCTTGATGAACAAAAATTTATTACTAAATCTACTTCAGAGTATCCCATAGTCACTGAATATGACATGCATGGTTTTACCAAGGAGGCCCTAAACTTTTAAACAATGAAACTTTACATTGGTATGGTCAACCTACATGGGGAGAAATGAAACTTTTTTTAATAAGATGCTAGCAAAACCTGGACACTGTTGTGTGGGATTATTGCTTGGTACCTGCAGATTGCACAACGACCTCTGTTGGTTGAGCTAGCAGGAATTGATTTCTTCAAGTGGATCTTCCCCGTACAAATGTTCCTTTCCTTGTAAGACCTTCATAGGGGTATATAGATTCTTGTCAATAGAATGCATATTTGTCTGTATAGTTGTTTATTACATAATCATCTAAAGGAAAACTGATTACAGAAATATGGGTTAGGCTGCCTCATAATTGTATAGTTGCTGAGGCTCAATTGTGATTACGTGATCTTGGAAGATTTTGAGAGTATATAAACTCTTGATGTATTATGATTTCTCTGGCAATGTTCTCAAGGCAACTGTTCCAAAAATAACAAAAAAATATCTTTTGTCATTAAACAGAGATTGTTTTCCTTTAGAAACAGAGAGAATGTCTTTACAATACCTTCTTTTGTTTGTGGCATGTAAGGAGATCTTGAGAGTAATCTAGAATAGGAAAACTAGTTGGTTAACTTGTGATAAAGGTGAGTAACTGCTTGGACACTAACTTTTGAGCTTGCCACATTCTTCTAAGAACATTGGATCCAGAAATCTCAAAGCCTTCAACTACATTGATTATGTCATAGAAGTTGGAAGAACAAGAGATTTCATGGATGTGTAACTGTTAACATTATGAAGATGATAGCATGTGTGTCTTTCAAGGTACATTACCAATCATAGTGCAAACAACAAATTTTACCACTAATATAGTTCATCGGTGTTAATTTAGGTATGTTCTATGCTTAGAGATATTTATTTCAATTTTCACAGTTAGCTCAATATCTTTCCAGGTTAGCAATCACATCAGCATTAAATTAAACTGCAGATAGAACATAAACATAAATTGCAGAAGACAAGCCAAGACAAGAGGACACAAGATGTGGTGCTAGCCAGTGACAAACCCCAATGTGGGGAAACCCTTGATCAATTCTTCTTATATGTTCTCCAATAGTTCAGCAGAGAGAGAGAGATAGTACGTTTACAACAAAAGTCAACATTTTGACTTATCTAGATAAGTGCATAGATCATCACTAAGAAGATGATACACGAGATCAGTTGAAGACATGTTGCTTCAACTGATTCTCCAAGGTGACTCCTTCACCTATCGTTGTTCCGCATTTCGTCATCACGCTGCACCCATCATCACAATGCTGCATCTCATCATGCTTCATTAATCATGACTGTACCCATCACTACACTGCATTATGTGCCATTGCTGCACCATGTTGCCATACTGACCTATGTGTTGGCTGCATCTTGCTTGCTTGTTGTTGCATGCTAGCTATCCCTTGCATGCTAGTTGTAACATTGTATGTTTGGTGTATTTGCTGCTAAGTACCATACAACTGTCCCAATGTTAGTTAGTTGTCCCTTGCATGCTGCTCTCCTTCGGAGACAGATGCTCTGGTTGTTCCGGCAGTTTCCGACAGTTCCAGCAGTTCCTGGCAGTTCCGATTGTTCCCGACAATTCCAAAAATTCCGATTGTTCCCAACAGTCCTAGCAATTTCAGCAATTCTGGTTGTTCCCAGCAATTCCCGACAGTTTCGGCAATTTCGGCTGTTCCCGACAATTCCGGCTATTCCCGACAGTTTCGGCAATTTCGGCTGTTCCCGACAATTCCGGCTATTCCCGACAGTTTCGGCAATTTCGGCTGTTCCTGGCAGTTTCGGCAATTTCGGCTATTCCCGGCAGTTCCGACATTTCCAGCTTTTCCTGGCAGTTCCGGCTTCTGCCCTCTGCGTTAGCTTCCTGACTATTTCGGCAGTTCTGGCTATTCCCGACAGTTCAGACTATTCACGGCAGTTCCAGCAATTCTGACTATTCCCAACAGTTCCGACTTTTCTGGCTATTCTCGGCAGTTCCGGAAATTCCAGCTATTCCTGGAAGTTTCGGCAATTCCCGACAATTCCGTCTATTCATGACAGTTCCAGGAGTTCCGGAAATTTCGGCTATTCCCGGCAGTTCCGACTTTTTTGGCTTTTTCGACTTTTCCCGGCAGTTCCACTAGTTCTGGCTTTTCCCAACAGTTTCGACTTCTGTCCTCTGCGTCAGCTACCCGACTATTCCGGCAGTTCTGGCTGTTCTTGACAGTGTCGACTATTCCCGGCAGTTTCGACAGTTTCGACAATTGTAGCTATTCTCGACAGTTACGGTTTTTCCGGTTATTCCCGGCAGTTCCAGCAGTTCTCGGCAGTTTCGGCTTCTGCCCTCTGGATTAGGGCAACATTATCCCTTAGGATCTCTCCTACTAAAACCCAAAGACAAGTAGAGAGGAAGAGATCCCAAGTGTGTTAAAATGACTTGAAGGCCACCTCTATTTATACTAAAACATTGAGCACAAGTGGGGTTTATTTGGTTGCTCATCGACCTTGACGAATTGTCCCATAACACAAATAAATTCATATCTCCATGAATACTTATTGGAATCGGATGATTTTTAGATCAATCCTACACCTCTCGATGAGAGGGATCCAAGAAAAATATCAGCTCCCGGCAGTTTCGGCAGTTCCCGATAGTTCCGGCAATTCCAGCAGATCCCGACAGTTCTGGCAATTCCGGTTGTTCTCGACAGTTCCGACAATTTTGGCTGTTTCCAAGAGTTCTGGAAATTCCAGCTTCTGCCCTCTGCATCAACTTTCCCGCCTGTTCTGATAGTTCCTGGAAGTTTCGGCAATTTCGGCTATTCCCAGCAGTTCCGGCAATTCCAGCAATTCTGACTTTTCCCGATAGTTCCGACAGTTTCGGCTTCTGCCCTCTGTGTCAGCTTCCCTGCTGTTTTGGCAGTTCCAACTTCCCGTTGTTCCCGACAGTTCCAACTATTCCCGGCAGTTCCGACAGTTCTGGCTATTATCGGCAGTTGCGGCTTTTCCGGCAGTTCTGGCTTTTCTAGCAGTTACTGACAATTCCACCAATTTTGGCTATTCCCGGCAGTTCCGACAATTCTGGCTATTCCCGATAGTTCCAACTTTTTCGGCTTCTCCGGCTATTCCCAGCAATTCCAACAGTTTAGCCAGTTTCGACTTTTCCCGACAATTTCGGCAGTTCAGCTAGTTTCGACTTTCCCGATAGTTTCAGCAATTCCGGCTTCTGCTCTCTGCGTCAGCTTCCCGGATGTTTTGACAGTTCCGACTGTTCCAGATAGTTCCGACTATTCCCGGAAGTTCCGGCAATTCTGGCTATTCCCGACAATTCCGGCTTTTCCGGCTATTCCTGGCAGTTCCCGACAGTTCTGGCTTCTGCCCGCTCAATTAGGGCAACGTTATCCCTTAGGATCTCTCTTCCTACTAAAACCCAAAAACAAGTGGAGAGGAAGAGATCCCAAGTGTGTTAAAATGACTTTAAGGCCACCTCTATTTATAATAAAACGTTGAGCACAAGTGGGGTTTATATGGTCGCTGGCTGACCTTGACGAATTGTCCCATAACACAAATAAATTCATATCTCCATGAATACTTATCGGAATCGGATGATCTTTAGATCAATGCTACACCTCTATTTGAGAGGGATCCAAGAAAAATATCAGCTTCCATTAATAAGATGACCCACATGGGTACTGTGATGTGTGGTTTGATGGTAAGTCTACTTGGGCGAAGCCCAGGAGACCGCAGTTCAAATCTCATTGAGTAGACTGACCTGCTGTGGTGGTGGCTTGAGGAGCAGATTCCCCACCCCCGCCTTGGTGGCACGAGAGTCTTGTTCTTGCTAAAATCATAGGATCTTAGTATATCGACTTGCAAGTAGTTGGATGTACTCTTGGTGTTATAGAGGCAGCTACGAGGATTGATCCTGGGTCTCCCATAGATAAGGACTGGCAGTTACCGATTCACCATGTAGTTAAAAAAAAAAAAAAGATGACCCACATGGAGTTTGGTCTTAGTTGTCAATTTTAACAATCGGGCATGGATATCAATCAAGCCTAGTTAGCCTTACTTTCTTGGTAAGGAGATGAGGCTTCATGTTTTCCACCCTGTTTTCCCCAAAGAAATTTATTCTAACAGGAAAAATTATTCATTACTTTCACCTCTTACAAGCAAACACTCAGCTAAAAAAGGATTTCACACCTGGGAGTTTTTTGTAGGATAAAGGGAAAGGTGAGTGGGTATCTTGCAGTCGCTACATTGGTCTTATTAGCATTACGCCACTTTTCATATGGGTCTTCACAACAGAGAATCACCATTACACTTTGTTGATTTGTTTTAAAAATAAACATAATACGCAATAGATTTCTTTTGGGATGCAATGTTGTTGTTGGTAGTATGATTGTATTTGTGCCACATGTAAAGCTAACATGTGCTAAATTTCTTTCACCTTGTAATATTTTTATTGGAAATATGCTTGTGTTTGGGCTAGAAACTATGCTAGATTTCTTTTGCTTTGCAATATTTTTGTTGTCAATTTGGTTGTTTATGATAAAAGGAAATCTAGCAAGTGTTAGATTTCCATCACCTTGGCAATGTTATTGGAAATGTTGTGCTTGTGTTTGGGATAGAAGTTGTGCTAGATTTCTTTTGCTATGCAATATTGTTGTTTTCAATTTGGTTGTTTATTATAAAAGGAACTCTAATATGTGTTATATCTCCTTCACCTTGGTAATGTGCTTTTGTTTGTGTTAGAAGGAAATATAGCATGCACTAGATTTCTTCTGGCATGAAATGTTGTTATTGGTAGTATGCTTGTATTTATGCTACATGTAAAGCTAGCATGCGTTAAATTTATTTTACCTTGCGATGTTGTTATTGGAAATGTGATTGTGTTTGTGATAGAGGTTGTTGGATTTTGTTGGCTTTTGTTTGCCCTACAATGTTATTGTTGGCAATGTGCTTTTGTTTGTGCTAGAAGTAAATCAAGCATATGCTAGATATCTTCTACACTGCAATGTTATTTTTGGCAATGTGATTGTGTTTGTGCTACAATAAACTCTAGAATGTGTAAGATTTCTTTTACTTTGAAATGTTTTTGTGAGTAATATGCTTCTATTTACGTTAGAAGAAAATTTAACATGTGGTGGATTTCCTTCACCTTAGAATATTGTTATTGGCAATGTGTTTGTGTTTGTGCTAGAAGGAAATCTAGCATGTGCTAGATTTATTTGACCATGTAATGTTGCTTCTAGCAATATGCTTATGTTTGTAGTAGAAGGAATGATATTGATTGTTAGCTTTCATTTGAGGAAACAATGTTTCATTACATACAATGACTACCATACTATTTTTATTTTTGTATCTATATTACTTTTTCGTAAGTTGTGTGTTTTTGGGAAAATATAAAGTCACACTTTACACGGTTCATCCTTTTAATTACAAGTTACGATTTAATTGTTGTTACAGAATTGATACAAACTACAATGGAAAGTATAATTTTGGCAAAAGGGGACTATGTTGATCTCCTTATTAATGATAAAGTCATTGGGCTAGGAAGGGTTGAATCTACAGAGTCTGGAACTTATTATGTTGGAGAAAGGGTTAATGTTGGTTATGTTGCAATTTATGATAATTGATGTCATTCAACCACATTTGATTGATGATTGTGGATTTGAGACACCACATAGGTAAATCAAAATATTTAAGTTATATATTATTGATACTATAATAAATGTTTTTTTTAGTAAATACTAACATTATTTACATTCGTTTATAGGTACAAATGTTTCTTCTACATTTTCGATTGGAGACAAGGTAAATCTTATGCCAAAGGAATGCTAGTTAATGACTGCGAGGATGACATTGTTGAGGGTGAAACACTAGGTGAAATGGATTTTGGTGTTTTTCTAGAAGAGATAGATGGAAATTGTGAGATATGCAGAATTGGGGATAATTCTATACACTGTTTGGTTAGATGGCCAATAAATAAGCTGGTCGACAACAAAGGTGTGATATTAAGGGTCAAGGAAAAGTTCAAGGAGCCACCCAAAGAAATGGTGATATGGGATGTTATAGAGGACACAAATCCCTTAAATAAATGGGATGGGTACCTTTGTAATGAAAAAGATAGAAACTCGATATGCATGTAACAAGGCCATATAAAAGGATTAAATGAGTTATGGCTGCAAAAAAAATTGCAAAATGTCAAACAAAAATAGATGAAGAGAAAGAAATTTGACTTTTGGCAGCAGATGTATGTTGTAGAAAAGTTTTCCTTCAACATGTGGATAGGAAGGCCATTGCAGGTGCTAGAAGAGGTATGAGACAAATAAATACAAATGGTATTAGAGAATTTGTCTTGAATTCACTCCTCTCAAACACAGTCATGTCAAAGGGCCATCGCCATGGCCATGGCCTACCACCTATTGCTAGAAATGTAAAGGACATGAGATTTAATGGGAATATTATTTGTAAGAAAGCATGGTATAAGATACATAAAATTCGTCAAAGCACATTCTATAACTACCAGCATTATTTCCAACATGGACAGATCAAAGCTATTCATGGTAACACCAACACATGCAAAGCACGAGCTCACACAGTGGCAGCCATAGAAATATTGCACAAAATTGTAATGGATAATTCAGATTTTTCACCAAACCAAACACGTCAAGTTGAAGAATATGGAACATCTACTCCTTTAAGACTGCTTCCTTTAACTTACACACAAAATTCTTTGTTAAAAGAGATCAATGAGGCTCTTGGAAAGCTCAATCACCCATCAATATCACAACCAACAATGAGCAAGATCTGGAATACTAAGTTTCGAGATGTGGCATTTTCAAAGAACACCAACTTTAGTAAATGCAGTGAATGTATTGTGTTCAAAGCACAAATGAAGTCAACAACTACAAAAGAGTTGGAAGAAAAGGCACGAGGTACATTGACGAAACATAACAAGATTGTTATGTGTGGAAGATATTGCTACTATGCCCATAGAATTATGTCAGAGCGGTTTCCAAAGGAGTATTTGAGCATTATCCATGATAAAATGGACAAAACAAAGACTTCAATCCCAAGGCTATGTGTCAAATCAAAATCTATTGTAGGAACAAATTTAGGTTTGTCATTGACAGGTATGCTTACACATGGGCATAAGGCGGGAGGTTTTGGTCATTTCTCCTTACCATTTGTCCATATGGGATCACAATTTACTATTACATCCCTTGAAAAGTGCTTAAGGGACCTTGAAGACCCACAAATGGATATGTATGGTGATCTACTTTATGAAAGTGGAATTTCAAGAAACCCACTTACAAATGCATTACTTGACACCTCTATTTACTCAAACTGTCAAGGGTACAAGGATGATTTTATATCTCATGGAAGTTCAAAAAGTCAAAATGTTGATTTTAAACCTCTTCCTCCACATTTGTTGTTATAATTGGACAATGCAACAAGTGATAATAAGAATCGTTATCTTTTCATGTTTCTATCACTTTTAACTGCACTTGGTGTCTTCATCACTATTGAGGTTGGGTTCTTGCCTGTGGGGCACACCCATGAAGACATAGATGGAACCTATGGAAGAATGTCTTCCAACCTAAAAAGCAAAGATATTTATTCTTTACCTGAAATGATGGATACATATCGCATAATTGAAGAAAATCGAGTGTTTCCACCTACACTTATTGACAAGGTCTATGGCTTCAAAAGTTTCCTTAATGGATACATTAAGGAGGGAAAAAATGCACTAGTTGGACATCTTAATGTCCAATACTTCCAATTTCTTATACTCAATGATGTTCCAGTACTAAGGTACAAAGAATCAATTAGAGATATTGAGTGGTCAGAACCAGTTGAGTTATGGAATATAGATGATGAAGGTCGACCTATAATTCCCATAGGGAAGCCATCTTTCTTAGCTTCCAAATAGAATGATGTCTATTTAAAAGAACTAAAGGAAGGGATAACATCATACATAAAAATGTGGAAAGACACTATTGGGAATGAGGATTCACCAATTGTTACAGAGGAATGGAAAAATAAAGTAGTGTATTGGGAAAAAGTTCTTGATACATTAGATGGAATCTATAATGATCATAGAATAATAGATGGAAGTGATTCATCTTCTGAGGATTTCTGGCCCAAGACAAGGCACAGTGTTGATGTTGATCGTAATGCACTCCAAGTAATCTCAAGTATTATGAAAGGAGATTTTGATAATGTGATCGATGAACCAATATATGTTGGACCCAAATGCAACAAGCCAAAGCCAACATTCAATACGATGATTGATGTTGAGAAAGGAAAGATGTTGCTAGTTAGATCAGGAAATGAGGATGCAGGCGAGATGATTTGGATGGCAAAATCCATCTCAGATATCTTTAGGGATAATGAAACTGAGAATCTTCATGTAAAAGTTGACTGGTGGAAGCCTATGTTAGGGAAATATAATGGAAAATTGTTAGAGCAATATTGGGTACCAAATCCTAATGACAAAGAACTTGACTCTATTCCAATTGATACCATAGTGTGGGCATGGATGCCAAAGAAAGAACATTTCAAGAAGACTAAGATAAATAAATATGGTGTAGAAGCCATTCTTGATCTACTTGAGCGAATATCTTAAGAGTAGATTTATAATATGACTCATGAATGTAATTTTTTTTTAAGGATCTATTAATATACATTTAGACACACTTTTCCATATTTGTTGTATAAATATTCTCTTCATATTTTTTTTGAAGGATTTTTATATTATTTAATATTTCAATTTAATCACGTATTATACAAATTACATGACAATGCCATAAAATATTTAAGTTTTCAAAGCTTTATTTGACTAACATGACTTCTCACCATATCAAATATGCATAGTCAAATTCAATAATGCACCTAAAAACGTATTCTAAACTTGGTATATTAAAACAACAGTGAAGTACCTAATTAGTATTCTATTTAATATAAACCATTTAAACACTTAATGAATAAATGCTAGACACTTGATATAATGTTTGAGGTGAGTTTTCCTTAATTTTCCTTATTAGAATTGATATAAATCAAAGTCGCTATTTTGTTGCACTCTAATTTATAATATATATAATATATATATATATATATATATATATATATATATATATATATAGATGTTGATCATTGAACAACACAACTACAATTATAAAATATTTCCTCTTATAGATTTTGAAGTGGTGCAAACATTATACTAGTATAATTAATTTGTACTCAAGTTAGGAAAAGTAGTTAGTGTCAATTTAAAATGGTCAATAATAGTAAGAAAAACATAGGTAAGATTTTTTTTACACAATCTAGTATTCACGAGTCAAATTTAACACATAAATATAAATGTTAATGATAATAGAAATAATGTAAGGAATCTAAGTTTTAGATCGATGTTAATATGTTCTTTTCAATATAATATCCTTAAACATGACAGAGATAAAAACTAAACATTTGTAATAAATATCTTAGTCATTTTTCTCTCCTTCTTCTTGTATTTGAAAATAATCAAATTGTACTACTTTGTTACTATTCTAATTGATGATTGATTTTGGTCATTAAAATGATTAGTAATTGAGACGAGAGGCTCATTTTACAGCCCAATATGGGGGATGTGTAAGTTTGTCTGTCCGTCTATGCCCCTTTAAAATAAAAACTATGTTCTGAATAGAAAAATATAAAAAAAGAATATTTTGTAAAGTAATTAGAAGTAAAAAAAAAAGTGTGAATTAGATGCTTAAATCTTATACTTTTCAAAAGTAACTATTTGAAGATTTATGTTAACTAATTTATGTCAATATCAACTTCATATATATATATATATATATATATATATATATATATATATATATATATATATATATATATATATATATATATATAGTTTTTTATGGTTAAAATTATTATTTGTTCATATATATACTCTATTTAGCATTCAAAAATACAATTTCAACAGTTAAAAATAACACATTGTATCTTTCACTCTAAAAATGTTTGCACTTGAAGAAATTTGATCCCTACATCTGCACTTAAAATGGATCTATGATGGTATATATTGGAACATTACTGTGATCATTTGTCATTAAATAACTTTATACTTAATATATAGCTTGCATATTAATCTATTATTCATTAAGTAAGCCTCAACTAACTTCGTTTTTACATAAAAGTACAAATAATAAATAAAAATAAATTATATTCAACATTTCATTTGATCCTAAAAAAATATTTTCTCTTTAACTCTAAAATGGTGCAAACTTCCTACAATAGTATGTAATGATGATGGTGATAATGATGATTATCATCCACTAAGACCAAATATGGTATATAAGAAGGTAAAAAGATATTACTAAAAGTTATTTCGAATTTTATTGTTATGCTAAAAAAGCATTAAAATAAGTGTTTCAAGATCATCATAGTTTTGTTTAGGTAAACAATCAAGAAGGTTGGTAGCGTCACAAATATTTTGAAATTTAATTCCAATATTTTAAATTGTGCCAACATTGTCTTAGTAATAATCGTAACTTAACATATACATGATATTTGCTATATCGGATTATAATTAAATGGGTTAATAATAGTTACATACACATCATTATTTTCATAAAATAACCTTAACAAACTTATCTTTTTAATATAAACCATAAAAAATATTAAAATAGATAATGTAAGGAATCCAAGATTAATATGTGAAATATTTTCTTTTTTAAGTTTATATAAATTTGTTTTATAAAGTTTATCATGATAATTTTTACCCAAAAAATGGTGAATATCTACATAAAAATTAGTGAACTAAGGGACTTTCTAATTCCTCATTTTGAAAAAATTTAGTCTAGTTAAAGTTCTAAATAATGGTATATATTGGACACATTACTAAAAATTTCATTTGTTATTAAATAACTTTATACTTAATATATATCTTGCATATTAATCTATTATTCATAAAGTGAGCCTCAATCAACTTCTTTATTAACATAAACATACAAATAATAAATAAAAATAAATTATGCTACTACTCACATCCAACATTTAATTTGATCCTAAATTTATTTTTCTCTTCAACTCTAAAATTGTGCAGACTTCCTACAATAGTATGTAATTATGATGGTGATAATGATGATTATCATCCACTAAGACCAACTATGGTAAATAAGAAGATAAAAAGATATTATTAAAAGTTATTTCGAATTTTATTGTTATGCTCAAAAAGCATTAAAAGAAGTGTTTCAAGATCATCATAATTTTGTTTAGTTAAACAATCAAGAAGGTTGGTAGCGTCACAAATATTTTGAAATTTAATTCCAATACGAGTATAAACTGGGTGATCTATGAGAGTGTTTTAATCTTCAACCATAATATAACTAGTGTTGCAAAGGTGATAGACTTTTAAATTGTGCCAACACTGTCTTAGTAATAATCGTGACTTAACACATACACGATATTTACTATATCAGATTATAATTAAATGGGTTAATAATAGTAACATACGCATCATTATTTTCATAAAAATAACCTTAACAAACTTATCTTTTACTATAAACCATAAAAAACATTAAAATATATAATGTAAGGAATCCAAGATTAAAATGTGAAAGATTTGATTTAGCAAGTTTATATAAATTTGTTTTATAAAGTTTATCATAATAATTTTTACACAAAAATGGTGAATATCTACATTAAAATTAGTGAACTAAGTGACTTTCTAATTCCTCATTTTGAAAAAACTTAATCTAGTTAAAGTTATAAATTCTAGATCCACTGAATACTTCCATATTTAATGAAATATGTGTTATATACAACATGTCGCTTCCATAAGTATGGTTGTCCAAATAATACATCACAAACTTCAAGAGGAGCAACATCACATAGTACCTCATCCGTGAAGGGCTTGATGTTATAGGGAAGGTGACACTTTTGGCTAACATAGAGATCTCGTCCTTGGTAAAGACACCTAATGGTGTATGGATGTGGATGTGTTGTAGTCGATAGGCCTAGCTGCTTCACAATCTCTGCTGAAATGAGGTTATTTTGGTTCCTGTTGTCAACAATGAACTACAATGGAGAAACCTTCACCCACATTTATGAGTGGAAGAGGCCTTCCACCTCCTCTAGATCTTCAAACTCATTGTTTTGGATCTTATTGGTGGCCACGACGGCACTGGGCTCTGTGTCAATAATCTGCTTCCCTTTGCCATTCCCCTTGTCGGGTTCCAACTCAGAGTCAGAACATGCGTCTGATTCAGAAGCCTTCAACTCGATCACCAACGACTGTTTGGCCCAACACTCACTTGTGTTGTGAGTGGAGCTCTTATGGAACTCACACCATTTTCCCGTGTCCTTCTTTGTCTTCGTGGTGTTGTCTTTTCTTGCGGCTTCAGTGGGTTTTCCTGGGTCACCCCACCTTGGCTTTGTCCTTTGCTATGTGGTTTGGGGGGGCCTTTTCCTTGCTTCGGATTCACAGATCCAAAGTCTCGCTTCTTCTATTTAAACTTATTCTCAATATTGATAGTGTATCAGTACAATGTGTGCCAAGTGAGGAGATGTCCAGGAACTCCATCCCATACTGGATGTACTTGTGTAGACAGCTGTGGTACTTGAGTACCAAATTCCACTTGATATCCTTGATACTCAGCTTTGTGCGAAGGGTATGGAAAAAATTTGTAAACTCTGACACATCTTGGTCCCTTCCCTATTGCAGCGTGGTCCACTTTATGTATTTATCTTCATAACTCCCGACAAGGTAATATTGTTCCTTGATGGCTTCTTAGAAAGAATTCCAAGTGGGTGCAACTAAAAATAGTTAGGATTCCCTCTCATCCTTTTGTTCACAATAGATTTCCCATGAGTCCTTGACGTGTGGGGTGGCTTTGAGAAGTGAAAAAGTAATATTTTCTGGATTGGAAAAGTCATGAACTAAAAAATATCCTTCCAACAGATTTAACCATATATCTACAATGTCTGCATCTATCTGGCACTCAAATGTGGGAATACCAAAGTTAACTTGTATCTTAAAAGGAGTGGCACCTCCAGAGTGGCTGTTGGATGAAGATGTGTCGCCTGTGGGTAGTCGTCAAAGGATCTGGGAAAATTTATCCATCATTGCGTTCCTCTATCACTCGAGGGATTCCTTGAGTAGTCTTTTGAAAGGATCTCCTGCCCCTTTATCTTTCTTTTCTTCCACCATGGCAGGCCATCGGGTTTTGCGAGTTTGGACTTGCAAAGGTTCAACTAGATTAAGCCCTAAATCCTTATGCCCTGACCTCATTGGGGACATGCAAAGAAAAACAGAGAAAGAGAAGACCGCTCTGATACCACTAATCTGGAATTATGCAGGAGTGCAACAAAATACAGAAATACCTACACAGAGATGCAGCAAAAATACAACTTCATTTCATTAATATCAAAGAACTGAAATATACTTACATACAGAAATAAAAATAAACTAGCGTGGGCGGTAGCTTATCCCTGAGAAGAGATGTGGCGGCTACATGCCTTTGAATTATGTTACAATGAGGCTTGAGAAACAATGGAAAACCCTAAACATCCAAAAACCTAACTCTAGGAGATGAGGCACCAAAACTGTGGGCCCTGTTTGGGTAAAAATTGGTACATCAACTTTTCGGGGTCGTAGCTTTGTCATGCGATCTTTGTTTGGCTATCATAATACCTCATTTCGAAGATCTCTAATAGGAGGCCAAAATGAAATTAATAAATTAAATTGGGACTTTTATAATCTCTCCATTTTCTCTAAAAACATCTTTTAGATCCTCAAAACGGCTCCAAAAGTTTAGGACCCGAAAAACTGCCAAAAATAGTAAGTTGTGCTATAATTAAGGAAACTGAAAAGACACAACAGTGGGGGTCCCAGTTGAATAGGTGGGTGGCCACCAATATCCACCTAGATCATTGACGAAGAAGGAAAAATCATATTTGAGCCTGAAGCAGTCACGGAAACAAGAACCTGACGGCTACATAATCAATTAATTTCAGAGTATCTCATTAAGTGGAAGAACTTATCTGCTGAAGGTTCCACATGGTTGGATGAGAATTTTATATAGAATTATCCGAAACTATTCAACCGTTGACGACAACACTTTTTCAAAGGAGAGGGGCTTGTTAGGTCCCTATAATACTAGTGTATTCCTTTTATTGTTATTGTTTGTGTAGCCCCCTATTGTTATTGTTGTGCCCATCTATCCCCCATGTTGTTATTGTTGTGCCCCATAGAAGCCCACTGTTGTTATTGTTGTACCCTTAGATTATTATTGTTATATATGCTCTGATTATATTGTGACCCCTTAGAATCCTATATATACCAAGGAGGTCTTATCATTTGTATCATCCAAGAATTGTTCATTCATATAATGTAAAGGACGTTGCCCCCTTGAGAGGGTAATTTCTAAGTCATTGATCTATCTTTTCTTCTATTTTGTGAGCTGGTTACATAACAATTTAAATATTATAATTAGAAGTCAGCCACATGACTAAATTTTTCTTGACAAAATAAAGAGTCACAAATCCTCATTTATAAAATACAAGTAACTCAATTAAATTAATCACAACCCTTTATTAAATAGACAAACAAAAATTATTATTTTTTTGTTAAATTCTGAACACACAAATGATATTTGTAATAAAAAATCTTTAAAAAACTCTAAAATATTATACCTTCTTTCCCATATAAACATGCCTATCAATAGAATTAAGATATTAATATCTTTGAAGTGTTTTTGTTTCTCTCTTACAATTTTTTCTTTATTATTTTTTACAATTCTTTATTTTAATTTATATGTTTTATGTCTTAATTTATAAGACTTTCCATCTAGTGTTTTAAGAATGTAATAATATTCAACTCTTTCAAATGTTGTCACATTTTTTTCTATTGACTAATGGATTGGACTTTTCATTACAACATGATAATATTCAACCCTTTCAAATATCACCACGTCTTTACTAATTTTTTAGAATGATTTTAAAATTTCGCTTTTACTTTGGTCATATTGTTTTTTAAGATTTTGATTATCATTTTTGAATTTCTAATTATAAATATTATTTCATAGTGTTAATTATTTTTAATTCCAAGAAAAAAAATGAAAAATATAATATTTTTTGGGTGCATATTTTTTTAAAATATTTATTAATTATATAAAAATTACATTTTGTAGATACATATATTTGTATGTATATAAGACTGGAAAATATTAGATTAAACAAGAAAGCACAAGAAGAAAAAATAGAAAGGTTTTATAAATGACCGAGAACCACAAAGCATATGTCAGTGAGCAACAAAAAAGAGCAAAGAAAATTATGGTTGATAATTGATATGAATTGGATCATTATATTGTTTGTCATCCATCTCGATGCATTTGGAGTGGAAAAAGTGGAGGAATCAGCTCAAGAGACCTTTTTTACCGGCGGGGCCCAGTTTGGCAAAACAAGGTTTGAAACCTTCCGGGAGCATTTTGAGGCATCAAACAACGTTTTTTGAGGGTAAAACTTTGCCTTTAGTTGGGGGTAAAACTTTTTCTTTTCATGCTATTCTACACACATAGAGATTTCCAATGGTGCAAGAATTGCATCAATCAAAGTCTGTATGCAAAAGTTATGCTGCTCATAAATTGACCTTCCTCTTTTCACACATATAGTTCGGGAGGATGTCGCGTCAGCCCCCATTATTCATGGAAAAGGGGCTATCCATGTGTTTGTGATGTAAAAGACTCTATAAGAGTCTATTTTGTAGCTCTAGTTAAGAGTTGATGTAGTCAAAATTAACCACTAGTAGGCTATCAGGTTGTGTTATAACTGAGCCACTAGGAGGAAGAGGCATTCCATTCTTTCGAGAGCATTTTGTTCCATAGTTGAGCAAAGATAGCCAAGAGAGATAGGAGGTAGAGCACACATAGAGGATATGTGCATTGTAGCAGCCCATGGGCCACAGACATTACTTCTTTGTATCTGCAGCCATATTTCCAGACAAAGAAAGAGAGCGAACTAGCCTCACCTTCCAACTGGGTTTTCTCTAGAATGGGTTTCCCAAAAAGCATATCTTGTGTATTATGTGTGTGTGAGCTTATTTTTTCGTTCTCTACTTTTCTGCTTGATTTACTTTTACATGCATGCACTAATTATAGTTAATTTTATAGATCTAGAAATTAAATAAAACTGTAATAGTGTAGAATCTCATATTTTTAATATAATATTATCAGATCTGTTGTGACAAACTGTTGAGTGGAATATCCACGGTAGTTTACAGATCAATAATTAGTGCTAACCTTCTCTTTTTTTGTTCTTCCTTTTTTTCACTTTTTGCTAGCCATAAAGATTTGGTTCCATAAGAACCAAAGCCAAATCTCGTCCCTCCTGTAGGATTTCTTTGTCCAAGTCCGAGCTCTCAGAGACATGAGATCTTTTTCAGCCCCCATTTCCATCCAATGTCAAGGAGACCTTGAGGTCCCTACTTTTCTGTTGAATGATGATAGGTCATGGTTTAACCAAAGCATCCACATTCGATTTATCTCCCTGTTGAAATATATCTTTCATTTCTTCTTTTTCTTGTTGACATTGCTTGATATATTCTTCTTCATTCTTAGAAGGGCACTGCTCCATGAACTACCAACCTTTTGGTCTATATGATTGCCTCTTCTTCTAGGAGCCTCTTTTTACTTTGGACATTTACTCTGTACGTGTCCTGTTTGAAAACATACACGACATCGCAATGTCATGTTCTCATAATCAAGGACTTGTGACCAATGAAAGTTGTTGTGTTATGGGATCCCTTTCTCAAATCAATCTCCACACAAATTATGGCGAATGTGAAGATGTTGTTTTCTATTCTTTCCATGTCCATTTTTTTAAATTTTCCCCGAGTGTTTCCAATATTCTCAAGGAATTTATGATGCCAAAAAAGAAGGGGTAGGTTTGGAAGCCTTACCCATTTTTGCTTAGAAGAAACCACCATCATGTTTGCATTGAACTCAAGAAACCATGGAGTGATGAATAACTTAGCTCAACCCTAGAACCAAGGCCCTTCGTTTAGTGCAATCCTTTTCAGTTTCAAATTGGACTATGGAAAAACCCTTTGAGTAAAGGTATACGACACAATTTGTAGTCCATGAGGAGAAAATCCAATGAATTAATGCCTAAAGTTTTGGCCAGAAGCCATTAAATCTACAAATTACTTCTTTACATTGAAGAACAGAGAAAAGAGAGGAAACCTCGAGGAGATTTACCTCCATAGATGGAACTTTCTCCAATTTTTCAACAATATAATGGCCTAGAATATATTGATTATGATCTATTTGGGCAAAGGATTTCCCTTGCATTGCTTCTTTGAAAGATACTAGGGATCCATTTGCACCCTTGGCTCTATTAGCACCCGCACACAGCCTTGAGTTTAGTATGATATTTGAATTCCTTTCAATACTATAATTTTTTAGGTGTAAGGGCTCCTGCAAATCCTTCCCTTCAAATTATAGACTTTGGAAGAATGCGGGAAGGCCCCATTTTTCCTAAATAAGTTGTTTGAGAGACAAGACAGATAAAGATTCCTTTATCCAAAACGCTGAAGTTTTCCCACCAGGGTTTTTGATAAAAATTTGAAATAAAAATTTCAGATTATTCTCCATCTATGGAGATGAGGTCTCAAATTAAGGCTAATATAAAGGAACCTCACGATGGGAGACCTTTAGAGGGGGCTCATGAGACAAAGCTACCCCATTTCTACTTATTTTGAAGTCCGACATAAAGGAGAATAAAAATATCAGGGTAAACGAAAGTCATCGTACCTTTGTTGAAACCCAACTTCTCTTAGGCCAGACAAAGCATGACGACACTACTAAGTTCAATGCTCCTTTATAGAGAAACCCTACCCAAACAAGCCATTGTAATAAAAAATACAACATGTTCATAAATATTTTTAATTCTTTTAATTCCTTTCCATTAGAGTTAAAGATAATCCTTCTTATTCCTATCACCTCACCTCTTGTAAATGAATTATTACCAACAACTATATTAACATTAATATATACTAATAATCCACCCATTCTATCTATTAAAAACATAGCTAATGCTTTAAACAAAGGCATTATCTACTACCTTTTTTTTACACCCTTTTGACTTGCAATGGTGGGATTTCCAGTCAGTTAGGGGTAAGGATGTTGGATCATGGTGAGGAATAAGCATGCTAGAAAGTTTGACCAAAAAATAATAAGATGAAATTAGTTATGATGAAGTAAAATGATAATAAAATTGAAAAAAAGAAAGAATAAATAGTTTGGAAAGTTAAAAAAAAAATATGAGCCGAAATGTTAGTTATATATATATATATATATATATATATATATATATATTTCAATAAAAAAAATAAAAAATTATTTAATATATTAGTTTAGATATATAAATTATGTTTAGAATATCAATGTAAAAAAAAAAAAAAAATGACACTAATATTGACAATAATTTAAATCTTAGAGCTGGTAATTAGATTTATGTAGTTAAAATTTTATGCAAATAATCATAAGTCTTTATTTATAAAATACAATTAAATTAACAAATTCAATAATAATTTTATTAAACAATGGCGACTAAGAATATTTTTTTTATTAAATCTTGAACACATGTAACATTTGTAACAAAAAAAACTTTAAAATTTGATACCATTTTTCCAATATAAATACGTCTATCATATAATTAATATGAATACAATTATATACATTAAATAACTCATAAACATCAATCCATAATAGGCACAAAGACACTTACCTCACATTATCAAGATTAAAAAAATAAACCAATTCATATTGAGAGAAATTTTCAAATGAAACTGTGTGGAGGATGTTTTATACACTCTCATAAAATAATTCAACTAAATTATATATATATATATATATATATATATATATATATATATATATATATATATATATACATAATAAACTCAACCTAAGAATAAAAATTCAAAGCCATAAAGAAAAACCAAATACTACTTAATTAAAAATCATAACTTTTACATTTTTTTTAAGCTAATGAAAATGATTTCTATTAATAAAGACACGCTTTACATTGAGAGCATATAACCTTTGACATCACAAAAAGGTTGACCTGGGAGTGCAAGCCTCCAACTAGGTTTAGAGCAAACTATGCACCATTTCTATCTATAACAGGTTGGAACTTAGGTGCTACAAGACCAGAGGAAGAAAACATAAGATCAAGAAATTGACATCATGATAGAACCATTGGCCACAGTGAGTATTGCCATACAAAAAACACATTGATGTAACAAGAGAGTGCTAAAAAAAAAACCAGAGAAACATGCACCTTCAGAGAAACAACATTGAGAAACTTGCATGGGAGACTAAAAAAAATATCACTCGTCGCCTCTTAGCAAAAAACGAAGACCAAAGTTCATGTTAGATATTGAAAATGGTGGTATTAGCCATCATATATATATTTTTTGAAAATTCCAGAACATATGCCACAACATGTTGTAGACAAGAGAAGTCCACTGCACTCCCCAAGAACCTCCCTTCCTAACCAAAAGTTGCTAGAGAAAAACACCAAGAGCACCTCCAAGAGATCCATGGATCAAAGTGATAATGTAGCTAAAGGTAGTCAAAAAACTGAACAATCAAAGCCCACATCAATCCGATATAATAACTAGAGAAAGAGAAGAGGTATTAGTAGGTGGAGCGTTAATGACTGCAGGGGGGTCAATGAGCTCCTCAGAATCAAAGTCAAAGATTACATATTTTTCGACATTGCTCAAACGTGACACTATATCATCCAAGCAAAAGAGTATATTTCGGAGAAGTGGTTTAATATCCTCTTGTCTTGCAAAAATTTTATAATTGTCCACTTGCTTATCTCTGAGAACCATACAGAAGAGAGTATCTATTTGTTGGTGCACAATAAGAGAATGTAGAAAATGTAATCTTCTTTTTCTTAATTTCCCAGGACCGAGAATCCATTTGAGGTCATCTGGTCCCACCTTAGAATAAGAGAAGTAAGGGTGGTCGCCAAAATACTTTGACTCAAGGTGAATAATTTCCCTCTAGACTTCTAAAGGGACCGAATTCCAACCAAACAACCTTCCATGATGAGGAGTAGAACTACTCACACTACCTCTACAACTTGTCATTCTCTGTCGAGGAGGCATAGTTACATATAGAAACGAGTAGTCTGCATAAACATGAGCAAAATGATGATTAACAGGACAAACAAAAGAACAAACCCTAGGGTCTTTTACCCTTGACCAAAGCACAAGCACGTCTTCCCCTAGACTCCATAATTGGAACCCAAGGGCAATACGTATTGAACGAACTCGACAAACTATAGATAGATACCCCTTAAAACCCCACAAGGGATACTCAAGATAGACATAGGGTAGTTGCATTATAAGGTTAAAATCCCACTCTAGGGTAAGGTATATCGTAGACTTGACACCTAAAAATGGTAATGGGATGAAATGAAATAAGTTACCCCTGAAACTAGTGACGCGCCAATTTCCTAACATGGGATGAGGCCAAATTTTATAGAGACAAGAGGCATGAAACAAAAGAAGCTTGAATTTCCCTGGTACATTGAAAGGTAAACTATTGTCACTAAAGCCATATGGAGAAATTGCCAGGATACCATACACAACAAACCAAGATAGCACAGTTAAATGAGATACCTGTGAAATCAATTCCTTGGGGTGTTGAGGTGGGTAGAACAACTACCAATTCGAAGTCCAACCCACTCAATGTATTGTGCAAAAATAAAATGAAGAACATTAACCCACTTTAGAGCTCCTAAGACTTAAGGAAATGTCTTGAACATATGTCGTCTTCCCCCTAAAATAAAACCATATGTCAAAATTACCAAACAAACCAAACGGCCGAGATATACGCAGCAAGGTGAGGAGGCTTCCTCCCCACCACCCGAGATAATGCCATACCTTCGCCGCCCTTCAACTAACCCCATGCATTTATAATGAAAGGACGTGAGGTGATGACCCCATGCTAGAAAATTGTTTCCATGACACGCCAAGACAAGGAAAAAAAGATATTCTGCGTAACACACATTTTAATATATACCTTATGCTCTTAGCTCACACCCCCATAAGGGAATCATAGCTTTTACTTTAAAATAACATATATATAAAGCTTTATTCATTTCATTTAATAACTTTTTTTGGGATATAATTTAAATGCATGAGTTTATATATATAATTATAATTTTAAAGAATGTATAACTTCTAAAAATAGGTTACCACTATTTTACCAAATATAAATATTTCGTCAATGTTACAAATGAGTTAATTATTTTTTTTTTAGATTTAATCTTATAGAATTGAGAAACTAAAATCTTTTCACAAAAATATTAACATATAAATATGGTATATTTTTTTCTAAATATAATATAAATCACATATTATATATATATATAAATTTTATTTTTTATTTAATTTAGTTAATAATTATTTTTTAAATAATATATAATTTTTTTTCTCTGCAAATACTAAATTCTATTAACTGTAAGGCAAAATATTTTTACATAGTGTCGAGGCTTGAAAGCGCTCAACAGAACAGAACTGCCCCTTTACAAACAGAAGCTGGGGAGACCAGTTACAAAGATCAAGAAACCAGATAAAAGACATAAAGAGTGACATGTTTTGCCGAGAAAGAGAACTGAGCCAGCACATAAACACAAAATCAATGCAAACCAGCACATAATGTGTCACCAAATCCCCAGCTGGAAGCCAAAAATAGTAGGACATTAGCACTAAACCCTGACCACGAGCCTGAAACAATAACCGAAACAATAAAAGGAGGCAGTCCCAGGTGGCGCTACTCCTCCTTTTGGTTCTTCTCCTCAGCCAGACCTGCACCACCAGTTCTCAGACCTTCATTGCCGCCCAAGTCGCTGCCAGGGATTGCCATGGAATGGCTTGCTTCACCATGAGTCCCTTCCTCAGCAGCAGGTCCTGTATCTTCAAGGGGAGGAAGATTTTTGAGAAATTCCTCCTGTTCAGACTTCTCATTTTTCCAATTCTCCAAGCTGTCTTTGTCCGTGGAATGCTCACTGCTTTGGGAAGGATCAGGAGCAATGCAGGCCAGAGGGGAGACCTGATTTTCCTCTTCCGAAAGAATAATGGTGATGTGAGCAGTAATAAGGGGCCTGTGCAAATTACTTTGAAATTTAAAGTGCGTGGTTTGGAAGGCACTGTTCGGAATAGGCTTACGACCAGAGCTTAAAGATGGCCCAGCTTCGTGGACGGGGGGGATTGAAGGGTTCCAGCGCAGTTTCCATAGCATGACCGGCTGGGGGATGCAAGCGGCTGTCACGACGCCCCCCTGAACGATGCCTCTTGCCCGAACGAACCATGATGACAGACAGGAGGTAGGGCGCAGATAGATTATAGACAGGAGAGACAACAGAACAGAGTCGGTTGAGGCAAGAGGGATGCCCAACAGAACTTGTAGACGACAACACAATACAACAGAACTCGCAGATGACAACAGAACTTGCAGACGACAACACAATGCGTGAATCCAGAACAGGGGAGAACTTACCCTTGATAATGTTGGCTTGGAGCTCGCGGCGGTGAACCAGAATCAGTCCATCACCAACAGCCTCTGCTAACCAGGTTCCGTTGCCGAGCGACTGAGCATAAGGCATGATTAAACCGCTGTGGAGCAGCATGATTATAACTGAGAGAATGTTGCGTCGATCAGCGCAATGCATTAATGCGAATCCGCCAACCGATCCAGCATTAATACCTTCCCTCTGCTCGCATGAGGTTAAGTCCCAGGAAGCCACGCTGCTCTGCAGCTGGCAGTACCGGACTTTAATTCCCTGCATGAGAAACATTAAGGGTGATGGTGCCACCCACATCCGGGATTTTAAATAATATATATTATAGAAGAATCTTTTCCGTAAAAATTATATAGGATAATTTTTTTTGAATGGTTATATGGGGATGTGAATGTTATCCTGATGTAATCATTTTCTCCATATTTTAATGTAAAAGTTATTTTTTCGACCCTGCAATATACTATTCACGGAAACCTATAGCTTCATTTAATTTACGAAAACTTTGATCCTAAAGCCTTTTAAAAAAATTCCTATCGCTGAGTGAACGAAATATGTTATGTGTATAACTTCTGATTATATTATATATTAAGATCAAATGTTGAAAAATATCAAACAGAAATTATATTTTGAAAAATTAAACAAAAAATTATTTATTTGTTTATTTATTTTAATTTTATAATTTAATATAAAATTATAATACAAATAAATTTATAAGAAAATTATAATATTTAAAAAAAAATTATATACTTGAGATTTATCATGTTTGATAAGGATCTAATCTCAGATTGATTAGAGGTTAATATGGATTTGAAAATCTTGTAATGTTATATACATAGTATATATATTTTATTTTTTTGGATTTGAATTTAAAAAAAAAAATATTTTTTACCAATAAATCTACTAAAATTAATATTAACTAAAATTAAATCAAATAATAAAAAATATAAATCATTATATTATTTTTTAACTTAATATATTTAATATGAATAAAATCTACACCCATTTTCCATTTTATTTTAAATCTGACATTTCATACTTTTTTTTTTAATGGGAGGGGCTAGTTCCCTAGAGAAGCATTATGGGCTCTCTTTTTTTTATACATATATTGGTACAAATGCGTGTCAGAACAGGCTGACAGCCATCACATCTAAACAAATTTCAAACGCTGTCATCGAGGTCTCCATGGAACAGAATACGCTGCAGGCGCAGCTCCGCAGGACTCGAACGCGACTGGGGGCATGCAAACAAACCGCCCCGACCGTAATATCATGCGCTCACATGCATACTATAAAGCACTCATCAACCTAATCAATAAAAATAATAATAAATATATATTTCAGGTAAAATTTACCTCCATTTTAATATTAAATTATTTAATTCGATAAAAGTAAAATTCAAAAACATTACATGAAATGTGTTAAAATAAATACGAATTCTGCATACCATACAATACCACATTGTTTGAAAAAAGTTTTATATTATATAGAATTTTGTATCAATTCCAACTCATTTGATATTTTGTTTTTGAGCCTAAAAATATTATCAAATCCAAACCCAAATCCAAGTGTCTTACATCAAGTTTAATGTAAATTCTATATAAAATTTTTGATAACTTTAAATTTTATATATTAATATAGATTTATGTTAAATATCGATTCAATATGAATGGAGAGATTTAATTTTTTACTTGTAATTTTTTATGAATAAAAATTATTTAAATGTTTTGTATAAATTTTTATTATGTTTAATTGAAGTTGTAAAATTTTAATTTTAATAACAAACAAACAATATCACACATCATACTGAACTGTAAAATAAACTTCTATTAAAAACCCAATAAAATCACCACACCAGTGTCAACGTTGCCCCCGCCTAATCACCGTCCCTGTCACTGAAGATGGAACGCAACAGTGCAATAATGTGAGTTGAATGACAAGAATGTGAGAAGCATTGACAGTAGACGACAAGAAAAACAAATGTCGGGCTTCCCCTCATCGCCCGACCGAAACACGGTTGTGATTATGGCCTCCCTTTATGCTATAGATTTGACCGACACTGCTTAGGATTTCTTTTAACGACAGTTTCGTTTTAAAATTGCCCTTGATGTTTGATTTTTATTTTTATGGAACATTTAAATATTATGTAGTACTGGTTTGATTTTTATTTTTATGGATCATCTAAATATTATGTATTATTTGTTTTTAGTTATTAGTTTTATTGAAAATATAAAAATATTATTTTCAGTAGTATAAATTTTGTGTTTGGATTTTATTTTTAATTATGGTTTGATTATAAAATATATCTCTATATTTTATATTATTTTAAAAACATTAAATAAATTATTTTTAATGATACAAACTATTTTTTTTATATATTTAATTTCTTAAATTGTAAAGAGCTGGTTTTTCTTTTTCATTTTTATAAGGTAAGAAAATTTCCTTACTTGTATTAGAAGGAGAGAAATACAATTCCATATAAAAGACTAATTATTTTAATTAATTAAATTACAAGAACAAATCAATTAAAATTAAAATTTAATTTTGATTATTGAATAGTCATCTTTTTTTTTTCAGTGGGGGAGAGAATCCCCGCTGAAGAATCATAATACATCTTATATCGCCGAAGCGAGCAGATTCATCATACAATATCGTCGAAGTGAGCAGAATACGTCATCATACGTCATCATCGAGCAAATACGTCATCATCCATCACATTACGTGAACATCAAAATGTTGTAGATACGTCATCATCCATCACATTACGTGAACATCGAAATGTTGCAGCAGCGCGCATCGCGCAGGATTCGAACGTGATTGGGGGGTGCGAAAGCCAACCGCCCCAACCACCATATCATGCACACCGGGTGCATTGAATAGTCATCTTTATCTTATTAGATTATTTATTATGATTTTAAAATATGTTTTCACTCTTATACAACCATTAAACTTTTATGAATAAACGTGACTTATAAATAAACAAATTCAAATTAAAACACATTTACTATGATTTTAAATCATACTTTTAGTGTTAAACAACCATTAAAATTTTAAGAGTATAAATTTTTTGGGTAAGTTACAAAATGCACAGGGAAGATTTGTTGTATAATCCAGACCTTTGTTTTGAGATTAGAGAGGCTAATTATTTTGATTAATTAAATAAAAAATTCAAATTATGGTTTAACTTCTTTATCTTATTAGATTATTTATTATGATTTTAAAGAATACATTCAGTTTTACGCAAGTATTAAATTTTTATGAATAAATGTGACTTATAAATAAACAAATTCAAATTAAAATGATTTTAAATCATACTTTGAATCTTAAGCACCATTAACATTTTATGAGTATAATTTTTTTTGGGGTAAATTATGAGATGCACAAGAAAGATTCGTTGTATAATCCCTACTTTTGGTATGAGACTAGAGGCTAATTATTTTGATTAATTAAATAAAAAATTCAAATTATGGTTTAACCTCTTTATCTTATTAGATTATTTATTATGATTTTAAAGCATACTTTCAGAGTTATGCAATCATTAAATTTTTATGAATAAATGCGACTGATAAATAAACAAATTCAAATTAAAACACATTTACTATGATTTTAAATCATACTTTCAGTCTTAACCAACCATTAATATTTTATGAGTATAATATTTTTGGGGTAAGTTATGAGATGCACAGGACAAAATTGTTGTATTATCAGTGTTTGGTATGAGACTAGAGAGGCTAATTATTTTGATTAATTAAATAAATAAAATTATTATTTAGCTCTAATTATTGAATAATCAACTTTATCTTATTAGATTATTTATTATGATTTTAAATAATATTTTCAATCTTACACAACCATTAAATTTTTATAAATAAATGTGACTTCAGAAATAAATAAATTCAAATTAACTCAAAAGTACAATCTATAGTGCTCCTCAGCAGGGGTTAAATTTGACGGGTGACCCTACCCGTCAAGGAATTTTTTTATGACGTTTTTATTTTTAAATTGCCCATCATATGACTTCTAAAATTTATTTGTACAAGTTTCATCTAATTTCAAATTGTACTCCTAATTGTTCAAATTTTCTGTTTTTTGTTGTACCATTTGGCTCAAGTCTCATTGCTACACTTTGTTTTGAGACCTGCTAATCAAATTTTTCTGCAAATTTTCCAGATTGTTCAAATGTTTTGAGTTTTTTTTGTTTAAAATGGAAATAGTGATAAAATAGATGGGAAATACATATAAAAACAACAAAAAATAATATCATGAAGTGAAAAAATATATATTCATAATTACTTTCACATGAAAATAATGAATGTTAATATTGTTGCAACAAATTTGACAAAAATAATTCACTCACTCAAAAGAAGAAAAAATAGCTTTTGTTTGTAAATTTGAAGAATAGAAGATCTTTTTTTCCAAAAAGGCAAAAATTAGCAGAAAAGTGAACAACATTTAAATTTTTCCAGTTTTTGATGGTAAATTTAAAAAAAAATATTAACTAATCTTTATGGAAAAATGGAAGAAAATGACCAAAATAGCGAATATATCTAATACAATTCCATAGTAAATTAAGGATTTGATAGTAAATTAGAAACATATTAAACAAACTTTGGGGAAAAATTGGAAAAAAAATAGCTAAACGGTAAATATTGGTTCTTAAATTGTTAGCTGGCTATATCAAAAGTCAGTAAAACAATCAGAGACTAAATTAGAAGAATATTAGCCATTTTTTCAAGAGAAGTGAATATGACCGCCAAATTTTTTCATGGCTTTAAAGATCAAAAGTTGAGGGCAGATGTTCTGAAAAGTGAAGTTGAATCTTACATTTACATAAAACAATTTTAAGATTAATATTTAGAATTTAACATATATAAAATTGAAATTTGAACTCTATCAGTACATGAACATGTAGCTCATGAAAACCAAAATACAAATATAAAGTTATTTTAACATTCATTCCCCATGAAAACAGTGCGTCTGTTCTGGTGGTTGCTAGTCTCACACTGCTTATGGAGGCATTGCTGTTGTGGTGGTTGCTCCTCCCGGATCGCAATCCAACCCACATGCTCTTGGCTCCAGCTTTGTCGGATGTTCAATTGAATGGGTGAGGTATAATAAATGTTTAATAAATAAGTTTTTACAGAGCAGTCACTGAAAGGGAAAATATGAGTTCTAATTTATTTCAAAATAAATTGAACCCCAGTCAGATTATTGTCAGATGCATCAAATTCCTCCAACTTCGGCAGTCTGGTGAAAAAGCCTAGCCTCTGGAGATGGCGCCAGTAAGATGATTGTTATAGTCCCGTAAATATCTCAGATTTTTCAGGACTATTTCCTCAATTTCCCATGGAATCTTTCCTTGCAATCCCGAAGAATCCAAGTATAAAATTCGCAGCTGACTGAAATTGTCACAGTATTTGCCTTGATTGTCTCAACACTCCAAAGATTTCCGATAGGCGAAGGAATAGTAACACTCAGATCATTTATATCTTATCAAGAGCGTACTCAGGCTTACCAGATTACCAAGTTCAATAGGAATAAAACCAGAAGGCTGACGAGATTACCCAGATCTGGAGAAATAAAACCAGAAATTGGTTGTTTCTGATATTCAGAATGGTAAAACCAGAAATTGGTTGTTTCTGATATTCAGAATGGTAAGAACGCTGCAGTTCCAGACATCCGGAGCGATGAAAGGCGCGAACAAATTGATGGCGATAAGTTCTCCGGCGGAAAAATGATGTTCATTTGTGCAGAACAGAAGTTCTCCGGCGAGTTTTTTGGCAGATAGATGAGGTTTTCTTCAGCGAATAAGTTATCCGGCGGACAACTGGGTTCATTTCGGCGAGAAGTGATCTGTCTATAACTTATGGGCATCGAAGTTATCAGCCAAGCACTTATCTAGTGATTGCTTATTGATAGATAAGTTAACTGATATTTACTTATCGTCGGATTGCAGACAGTCGGTTACACGGGTAACAGGTTACGGGTGCCAGGTGGATTATACCTATTACTGATTACCGTGGATTATTAAATTAAACATTAAAAATGTTGATAAATCCTCCATTCAGCGCAACTTGCAATGTTAAATATAAATATATAAATATATATATAATTTATAAAAAAAAATTAAAACTTTTAATTTTTAAACATGCCCGTCGTATTGACGTTCTTGAAAATTAATGGCAAGTTACACCTGACGTGGAAATTTAAAACTAAAACGTATTTTACGTGTAAAAAACTTAAATACGGGCATACGGGCGTCAAATTTAACCCCTGCTCCTCAGGCCTCTCTCTAGCTACAACTTTATGATTGAACAACTTGGTAGCTTAATTGTCACGAATAACCTGTATATATCAAACAAAATTCATTAATATCAATTCAAATCACAATAAATAAATCCTTGAAAAAACAAAATTGTCTTACAAAAAATTGGAAAAGATTAAAACTTACATATTTTGCATCAAGTGGGTGTATTGTGCTTGATTAGATTGATATATAGAAATGTATTACACTACTTTGACATTCCATAATAGATTTCCTCAAATTTTTAAATAAACTCCATCATAACAAACACTATGAGCGAAACTATACTAAAAAACCATGAGCTAAAAACGGTCAATATTAACATAACATAACCAGGTATTACAACATTCGTGACAAACTAGACTGAGAGGCTTTTGGCATAATAATTAACTATATAAAAAATCAAATTCTTAATCATTAATTATGAAAAAATTAGAGTGGCTGGCCAGTGAAGGGAGAGAAAAACAGAGAGTACGTTGGGGTCGCGGAAAGCAAGGAGGCGAACCCCATAGATCTTGCTCAATCCAATATGGTTGTTCTGCCACCCCACTGAATAATACAATACAAATACCATATACAATATACAATATTCATTGTTGTGCCACCCAGTACATAATGTTCGCCGCCACCCTACAACTTACCTCCAACCTTAAATAAATAAAACATAACTGGAGATCTCTGGACCTCACTTCCTTGCCTTCCGTGACTCCAATGTACTCTCTGTGAATCTTTTCTGCATTCACCGTAAGGTGGGGTGGCTGATTCTAAATCCGATGGGATCTTTATGAGAAGGGGTGGGCCTTTGTAGCCACTGCTCTCCATGTGACCGCAGATCTTATTATTTCCTTTCGATTTGACTTGGTGGGCCAATCGCATCGTACATGAAATGTTACGTTGCTCACGAATATTCCTCTGCCAACAAATAAAGGCGCCATATCACATGGCCTCTGCCATGCATTTAATATGATCCACAGTTGTCATTCTTCTTTTAGAGCTGGTACATATGTGCATGACAGCCACAATTTTTCAGTGCATAAAACTTCGGTTTGGTCTTCTAGCTGGACGGAAAAACTCAAAGGGATCTCGTTTCCGCAGTAGCAAGCACAAAGGAGACTTTTTTGGACATTGGATCACTATTGGTAGAAAGAGACAGACCAGGATGAAAATGAAAATCCGTATTGCTGCAGAATCAGTTAAATAAGGTTTTGTTATCACGATTTCATAACATTGTCCAAATTACTGTAGTTGAACTAATATTACCAATGATAATGTCCTTTCCATACAATTATTCTTGAGTGTACCTGGGGAAAATTGATTTATTTACCATCATCATTTTCCAAGGTCTTGGGTAACGTATATTTGGTTGGGTTGTTTTGTGATATGGGTCATTAGTAATTTAGAGAGGAAAAATCTAGATAGTAAGTTAAAGTTTGTAAATTACTACTTAATAATAAATGAAGTATGAATGCAAAGACAGGGAGTTTATTTAAAAATGTTATCCTGATAACTTGATTTTCAAAATATATGAGAATATATAAAATTTAGATTTTGATGGTTAAAGGAATGATATGAATATATTTATTTATTTTACTTTATTATGTTATTTAAAAGGAGGTGATTGTACGCATTTGATAAGGATATAGTTCATGAATTGGAAAAAATGATTTATTTATTATTATTATTATTTTTCTCAAGTTGTGAGGTTTTATTCTTTGTAGTTTATGGTGTTATTGACTAGGATGTCTTTATTTTAAGTTATACAAATTCAATGAATTTTATGATAATATGAAGTTTATGATGTTTTATGGATGAATGGATTAAATTATGTGAATGATATATGTTCAAGTTATCGTGAATTGAACATTCTATATTTAGAGCCAATATTTTTGAGGCATTTCAATTGGAGACTCGTGCATTTTGATTAAGGAATCATATAATTTATTCACATTAAGACAAACCATCTTGACAGAGGATGTTTGCTTTGTTGGACATTGGATAAATCAACATTCCCCGTGTGTTTTGCAACATGTGCTTAACTGCCTCTCACGCATCCGTTAACTCTGGCGATTCGTCTGTTTACTAACACCTGCAAGTTTTGGTGTAATGGAAATCGTGATTCTAACAAGTGGTATCAAAGCCAAAGGTCTTGAGTTCAAATCACACTCGGCTCGCGTTGGGGTGCAGATTGTTTGACATTGGCTAAACTAATGATCCTTGCATGTTTCGTGAAATGTGCTTAACCGCCTCTCATGGATTCGTTAACACTGGCATGCATCCATTTACTAACACTTGCGGGTTTTGATGTAATGGGAATATTGATTCCAACATGATCATAGTCACCAAGAGCAAGTTTAAACAAAAGGAAAAGGAATATGTTTGCATCTCACAAGAAGCACAATGTCGTGAAGATGCCACTAAAGAGAATCCCAACCTAAAGCCAAACCAAATGAACATCCAAACAAAACAAGGAAGGAACATAGTGAGAGAGGTAGTTGGTCCATAAAACCAGCATAATGAAACACAATTTTTGGAATATGGGACATCTTCTAAAGAGTTATACAAAACCCTCTCATCACAGAATCAAGGGGTGAGATGAATTGAAGAGACTTGATGACTGAACCTTTGATGAAACAAATAGGGATAATATGGAAACACCATCACCAACATGTCAAATGAAACACTATTTAACGAAGGGATAGAAATGGAGATAATCACAATTTCTTTTAAGTCACTATGGTAAGTAGACAATGAAGTTAATTCAATAACGGTATGGGTCATTTTCAAGGGGTCACTTTGGGGGACTAGTATTAACATGGTATCTAAAGTGTGAGAAGTAGTTGCACATTTTCAATACATGACCAGAGGTTTAACATTGATTTTTTTTTTTGACATATATGACTCAAATTAAAAATTTCATGAACATTCACATGACTTACGGAGATGAAACAAATGGAGAGGTAATACATCATACACTATGATTCCAAACTTAGAAACTTTATTGGGTAGATTAGGTATGATGTATAGAAGCACATAAAATAGATGGGTTCATCACAAAGTTCGCTCAAGACAATTCAAACATATGTAAAGATGACCAAACCACAATGTTATAAAAATGTAGTACATACAACCATTCAAATGGAAGGAGAAAAACTCATTGTAACAAAGAAAAGAAGAAGGAAAATGAAGAACATGTTGAAAGAATAGAAAATTTGGAGGTAGAATTGAATAAGATTAAAGAAGTAAAAAAACATGAACCATGACAAGACAAGACTAAAGAATCAAGGAAAATTTGACGGGAGATATAAATTCAATGAAGATGACTAGTTTCAATTTCTACTGGACCCATAACACAACAAAATACTTATGGAAGAAGTGCCCCAAGAGTTCAAGAAACTAATAAGGACCTTACAAAATTAGGTACCCAAAAGAGCACAACAAAGGAAATTATGAAACAGAGGATTCATACAATGGTGAGACTGTAGCTCATTCAAGGCATAGGGATATACTAACCTTAATGACTAGATATTTTAAGGAAGAAAAATAATATGAAAATATTATGCTTATGGTGCATGGGAACACAGAACAAACAATTGCATTTTCACCATCTCAGGAGTCATAGTATGTTCGAACTGTCCACTAAGTAACCATGATAGTAAACAATGTTTCAAAGTCCTAAAGGAGCTTCAAGAAGGAAATTACAAGATAATATAGGTTGAGAGACAGTGGAAGGTAAATGAGTCCTAGTCATAACCATTTTTTTTTGTAAGCTTAGTGGTACCTTTCCATTAATTTTCGAAAATAAAGCAGGTTTTATCCATATGTCTGAGAGTTAGGTGGCCTCAACTTGCCCAAAGGGAAACCAAATCTGTTGGCCACCTAACCACAAAATATGTCACCCATAAACAGAAAATGATAATTCTAACCAACCATGCTATGTAAACCCGAGAGTCTTTATACATCCTATTTTCTAGATAACTATAAACATAACTGCTAATAAGCCTAAAATTTTGGTCTTGGATCATTCAAAATGAAAAAAGCAAGGATGCACTATCGCTACTCATCATCAGCTGAATCCACCAGAGCAGGGTCCTTCACAGTGGAACCCAATAACTTATGTGGGGTATGCAAGGGATATGCTGCTCAATTCGGCTCAGCCAACCACTCTATTGTTGTAATTGAAACTGCATTTTTTGAAATTCTTTAGTATAATCTGAATGACTTGAGGGGGCTACGTGCATGTCAGGAGGAAATTTCTCTAGAGCTTTTGCCAGAATGCTCTTCATCATCCAAAATAGATGGAATGACTGCTTGTATTGGAATACTCTCCCACGAGTGTGACCTGAGTCTAGGATCACTGCTTGTTAGTCATCCATATCCAATTTGAAATCTTCCTCGATTTGCTGTATCTTAACCTCCCACTCTACAATCAATTGTTTGACTAGGTTGGAGCTACTAGCATGGTATGCTTGAGTCTCTTTCTGAATTATGCGAGAGGCCGACTTGCGTCCATGACCCACCCCAACAGCCCCATTGGAAGATTTGGGTTGGCTTTTCAGCGACGAAGCGACCTTCCTCTGTTTTCCCCAGCTTCAGCCACCACGACCATTTTTCCTTGTGCCAATTTCCCAGGCAATGTTGTTTCTGTTGCTTGACAAAGATTGTTCTTTCCCCAACTTCAGGTACTGACCAGAACATGGTCGTAGTTTGGGTACTCGACGCTGCCAAGGGTTGAACCCACACTGTAGACATGTTAGATCAAATTCAAATGAAACCAACCAAGTAAGGAACATGTGCCACATTTTTCTACCAACTAATTCCCAACATAGGATAAGGGTGCCACTGTTTTCATTCGTTTTCCTCTGCCCATTATAGAGCCTTAATAGACTAGTCACATTAACCATTTTTAGGGCCTAAACATTATGTCAGCACTTTGCACAACTTATTAACTTCACCAACCAAACATGATAATGGGAATTAAAAAGGAGGTCAAGCTAGCAACTACACTAAGCCCTTCGCTCACTAAACCCCTTCTAACACGACTCCATACAGAAAACGTGGGCCATAGAAATCAAACCCCCATGCCTAGAGACCATTTTATGGTGATCGACATCAAGCCATAACTAGCTCCGAAACCAGAATTGACCTCTATCTAAACAGAAATTCCCAACCTGAGAGATTATATTCCATAAGATCGGACTGACCTAGAAACTGGCCACCAGGGTTCTTCCACCTTCTCCCCTCTACCACCGGAGGACATTGTTGGGGTTACCTGAACCCTCGGCTCGACTTTGAGCTCTCCCTAAGCCTAAATACCTTGGAGCCAAACCAAATTCTTCACAGACCCAACCCCCTTTTAGCTCTTTCATTCCAGCTTATGGGGGACCTCCACCTCCAAAACCTTTTACCACCCAGGTTATGCAAGCACCCACGCGAGACAACCAAATACCATACTCTACAGACACCGGGATGAGTAGGACAATGGACTTAGACCCAACCAGGAACCCAGCAAGGCCATGCCTATGGCACTTCCAGTTCCCATCACCCTAAAGCACAAACCTATACATTTCATAGATCGAAGGTTGAATATACTACTCCATCCTAAAATAATTTGCTAAGTTAAGGTTGAAAACATACCAGTGAACACTCCCAAAACTTGAAGATGACGACAACCACTGGCTACCCAGAATCACCCTCTCAAACTAGATCCACAAGAGCGTGAGTTCATAGACTGCCTTACTCAATAAGCCGAATAGAATTCTTACCACTCCAAGTGTCCTTAAATCTTTGTCGCCTTTGAGCTGGGGCATTAAATGCCGCATGTGTATCGCCACCACTCCAAGAGTTGCATGCATGCAGAGGGTGGCTAGAATGATCTGATGGATTCACATTAATCGTTGAGCCAAGGCAAGTCCACTGGGGTTGGCTCACACCCCGATCGGGGAATGTGATTCCTGATCACCTCGTGCTGTTGATTATGTTTTCTATCTTTCTCAAGAATACCTTAGAGGGGAACCAGATTATCATCCAGAGGGTTTGGTAGCCATACCATTTCTAGAGATTTCCCCGGATGAGCACAAATCCAATTTTCCAAGAAGTCGGCAGCTTAATTCCCTTCATGTCTGACATGTGATGTTAGGAGAGTCAAACGAGGGAAGCATATCTTTGACCTCCTGCACCAGATGGGCTTTGTGCCAACTATGACTCAACTCTTCCAGCGAGAGACCTGAATTAACTTCTTGATTATGTCCATCACCAACCGAGAATTGCCTTCTATCACTAGCCTTTTAAACCCTATTCTTTGAGCAATGAGCAGGCCCTATTTGATTGTAGTGAACTCTACCTTATTGTTACTAGAATAATCAAAATCTGCAACTAAGACAAGTTTGGTTTTCGTTTGATAATCTCAAACTAGACCACCAAACCCGACATTCCCTGGGTTTCCTTTTGAATCCCCATAAAAGCTTAGTTTAATAAAACCTTGCGGGGGGCTCTTGAAATGTAGAGGTGATGATGGGGGGGGTGTCAAAACTTTCCATGAGCTTGGAGCTATCATACTTACTGATAAGTTCAACAAATTAAGAATTCTTGCTTCAGCTATAGCGACTTTCCAGTCATCTGGATGCCATTTTTTCCGAGAGAATAATCTCTCGTATACTCTACATAATCCCTGCCCATATTATCTCTTGAGAGTTTTGTCAATCTTTGAAAATTCTACTATTCCTTTCCTTCCATATGGCACATATTAGGAACCCCAGAGCTAAAATCCATGCTCGATTTACAACAGGGCTCGAGATGATAACTTTACGCCATTGGATCATTGTTTCTTTGATGCTCTAGGGGTCCCTATCCAAGTGCCCAAACAAGTTCCCAAACAAGTTCCATTTTTGGATTGCAAAAGGACAAGTGTTTAACAAATGTTCTAGATGTTCATTGTGCTGGCCTCATGGGTCATCAATAATTTAGAGAGGAATAACCTAGATAGTAAGTTGAAGTTTCTAAATGACTACTTAATAATGAAGGAAGTATGAATGCAAAGACATGGGAGTTTATTTAAAAAATGTCATTTTGATAACTTGACTTTCAAAGTATATGAGAATATATAAAATTTAGATTTTGATAGTTAAAAGAATGACATGGATATATTTATTTATTTTTCTTTATTATGTTATTTAAAAGGAGGTGATTGTAAGGATTTGATAGGGATATAGTTCATGAATTGGAAAAAATTATTTATTCATTATTATTATTATTATTATTATTCTCCGATTGTGAGGTTTTATTCTTTGTAGTTTATGGTGTTATTGACTAGGATGTCTTTATTTTAAGTTATGTAAATTTGGATTAATTTTATGATAATATGAAGTTTATGATGTTTCATGGATGAATGGATTAAACTATGTGAATGATATATGTTCAAGTTATGTTGAATTGAACATTCTATATTTAGAGCCAATATTTTGGAGCCATTTCAATTGGAGACTCGTGCATTTTCATTAAGGAATTATATAACTTATTCACATTAAGACAAACCATATTGACAAAGGATGTTTGATCTGCTGGACATTGGATAAATTAACGTTTCTCGTGTGTTTTGCGACATGTGCTTAACTGCCTCTCATGCATCCATTAACTTTGGCGATGCATCCGTTTGCTAACACCTGCAAGTTTTGGTTTAATGGCAATCGTGATTCTAACAAGTGGTAGCAAAGCCAAAGGTCTTGAGTCTGAATCACACTCGGCTCGCGTTGGGGGGTAGATTGTTTGACATTGGCTAAACTGATGATCCTTGTGTGTTTCACGACATGTGCTTAATCGCCTCTCGTGGATTCATTAACTCTGGTGATGCATCCATTTACTAACACCTGCAGGTTTTGATGTAATGGAAATTGTGATTCCAACATGATCATAGTCACCAAGAGCAAGTTTAAACAAAAGGAAAAGGACAATGTTTGCATCTCACAAGAAGCATAATGTAGTGAAGATGCCACTAAAGAGAATCCCAACCTAAAGCTAAACCAAATGAACATCCAAACAAAACAAGGAAGGAACATAGTGAGAGAGGTAGTTGGCCCATAAAACCAGCATAATGAAACACAATTTTTGGAATATGGGACATCTTCTAAAGAGTTATACAAAACCCTCTCATCAGAGAATCAAGGGGTGAGATGAATTGAAGAGACTTGATGACTAAACCTTTGATGAAACAAATAGGGATAAAATGGAAACAACATCACCAACATGTCAAAAGAAACACTATTCAATGAAGGGATGAAAATGGAGATAATCACAATTTATTTTAAGTCACTATGATAAGTAGACAATGAAGTTAATTCAATAACGATATGGGTCATTTTCAAGGGATCCCTTTGGGGGACTAGTATTAACATGGCATCTAAAGTGTGAGAAGTAGTTGCACATTTTCAATACATGACCAGAGGTTTAACATTGATTTTTTTTTTTGACATATATGACTCAAATTAAAAATTTCATGAACATCACATGACTTATGGAGATGAAACAAATGGAGAGGTAAGACATCATACACTACGATTCCCAACTTAGAAACTTTATTGGGTAGATTAGATATGATGTATAGAAGCACATAAAATAGATGGGTTCATAAAAAATTTCGCTCAATACAATTCAAACATATGTAAAGATGACCAAACCACAATGTTATAAAGATGTAGTACATACAACCATTCAAATGGAAGGAGAAAAACTCATTGTAACAAAGAAAAGAAGAAGGAAAAGGAAGAACATGTTGAAAGAATAAAAAATTTGGAGGTAGAATTGAATAAGATTAAAGAAGGAAAAAAACATGAACCCATGACAAGACAAGACTAAAGAATCAAGGAAAATTTGATGGGAGATATAAATTCAATGAAGATGACTAGTTTCAATTTCTATTGGACCCATAACACAACAAAATACTTATGGAAGAAGTGCCCGAGATTTCAAGAAACTAATAAGGACATTACAAAATTAAGTACCCAAAAGAGCACAACAAAGGTAATTATGAAACCGAGGATTCATACAATGGTGAGATTGTAGCTCATTCAAGGCATAGGGATATACTAACCTTAATGACTAGATATTTTAAGGAAGAAAAATAATATGAAAATATTATGCTTATGGTGCATGGGAACACACAACAAACAATTTCATTTTCACCATCTCAAGAGTCATAGTACATTTGAACTGTCCACTAACCATGATAGTAAACAATGTTTCAAAGTACTAAAGGAGATTCAAGAAAGACACTACAAGATAATATAGGTTGAGAGACAATGGAAGGTAAATGAGTCCTAGTCACAACCATTTTTTTTGTAAGCTTGGTGGTAGATTTCCATTAATTTTCGAAAATAAAGCAGGTTACATCCGTATGTCTGAGAGTTAGGTGGCCTCAACCTGCCCTGAGGGAAACCAAATATGTTGGCCACCTAACCACAAAATATTCCATCCATAAACAGAAAATGATAAGTCTAACCAATCATGCTATGTAAACCTGAGAGTCTTTGTACTTCCTATTTTCTAGATAACTATAAACATAACTGCTAATAAGCCTAAAATATTGGGCCTGGATCATTAAAAATGAAAAAACAAGGATGCATTGTCACTACTCATCCTCAGCTGAATCCACCGGAGTAGGGTCCTTCACAGTGGAACTCGACAACTCCATGTGGGGTATGTAAGGGATATGCTGCTCAAATTGGCTCAACCAACCACTCTATTGTTGTACTTGAAACTGAATATTTTGAAATTCTTTAGTATAATATAAATGACCCCAGGGGGCTACGTGCATGTCAAGAGGAAATTGCTCTAGAGATTTTTCCAGAATTCTCTTCATCATCTAGAACAGATGGACTGACTACTTGTATTGAAATACTCTGCCATGAGTGTGGCCTGAGTCTAGGATCACTACTTGTCAGGCATCCATATCCAATTCGAAATCTTTCTCGGTTTGTTGTATCTCAACTTCCCACTTTGGAATCAATTGTTTGACCGGGTTGGAGCTACTGGCATGGTATGCTTGAGTCTCTTCCTGAATTATGCGAGAGAACGACTAGCGCCCACGACCCACCCCAATCGCCCCACTAGAAGAGTTGGGTTCTCTTTTCAGCGACGAAGCGACCTTCCCCTATTTTCGCCAGCTTCAGCCACCACGACCATTTTTCCTTGTACCAGTTTCCCGGGCCATGTTGTTTCTGCTGCCTGACAAATATTGTTCTTTTCCCAACTCCAGGTACCGACCAAAACATGGTTGTGGTTTGGGTGCTCGACGTTGCCAAGGGTTTCGTCCACACTGCAGACCTGTTAGATCAAATTCAAACGAAATCAGTCAAGTAAGGAACATGTGCCACATTTTTCTACCAACTAATTGCCAACATAAGATAAGGGTGCCACTGTTTTCATTCATTTTCCTCCGCTCATTACAGAGCCTGAATGGACTGGTCATGCCAATCATTTTCAGGGCCTCAGCATTATGTCGACACTTTGCACAACTTATTAACTTCACCAACCAAACATGATAACAGGAATTAAAAACATGGTCAACCTAGCAACTACACTAAGCCCTTCGCCCACCAAACCCCTTCTAGCATGACTCCATACAGAAAACCTGGGCCATAGAAATCAAACCCCCATGCCAAGAGACCATTTTATGGTGATCGACATCAAGCCATAACTAGCTCCGAAACTAGAATTGACCTCTATCTAAACATAATTTCCCAACCCGAGAGATTCTATTCCATAGGATCAGACTGACCCAGAAACTAGCCACGAGGGTTCTTCCACCTTCACCTCTCTACCACCGGAGGACATAGCTGGGGTTACCTGAACCCCCGTCTCGACTTCAAGCTCTCCCTAAGCCTAAATACCCTGGAGCCAAACCAAATTCTTCACAGACCCAACCCCTTTCAGCTCTTTCATTCCAGGGTATGGGGGACCTCCACCTACAAAACCTTTTACCACCCAGGCTATGCAAGCACCCATGCGAGACAACCAGATACCATACTCTATAGACACCGGGATGAGCAAGACAATGGACTTAGACCCAACCAAGAACCCAACAAGGCTATGCCTATAGCACTTCCAGTTCCCATCACCGCAAAGCACAAACCTATACATTTCATTGATCGAAGATTGAATATACTACTCCATACTAATAAAATTTGCTAAATTAAGACCGAAAACATACCAATGAACGTTGCCAAAACCTGAAGATGGTAATGACCACTGGCTACCCAGAATCACCCTCTCAAACCAGTTCCACAAGAGCATGAGTTCACAGACTGCCTTACTCAATAAGCTGAATAGAATTCTTACCACTCCAAGTGTCCTTAAATCTTTGTCGCCTTTGAGCTAGGGCATTAAACACCGCATGCGTACTGCCACCACTCCAAGTGTTGCATGCATGTGGAGGGTGGCCAAAGCGATCTGATGGATTCACATTAATCATTGAGCCAAGACAATCCCACTGGGGTTGGCTCACACCACGATCAGGGAATGTGATTCCTACTCACCTCCTGTTGCTGACTATGTTTTCTATATTTCTCAAGAATACCTTAGAGGGGAACCAGATCATCATCCAGAGGGTTTGGTGGCCATACCATTTCTAGAGTTTTCCTTGGATGAGCACAAATCCAATTTTCCAAGAAGTCGGCAGCTTAATTTCCTTCACGTATGACATGTGATGTTAGGAGATAGTCAAACGAGGGAAGAATATCTTTGACCTCCTGCACTAGATGGGCTTTGTGCCAACTATGACTCAACTTTTCCCAGCGAGAGACCTGAATTAGCTTCTTGATTATGTCCACCACCAACCGAGAATTACCTTATATCACTAGCCTTTTAAACCCTATTCTTTGAGCAATGAGAAGGCCCTGTTTGATTGCAGTGAACTCTACCTTGTTGTTACTGGAATAACCACAATCTGTAGCGAAGACGAGTTTGGTTTTAATTTGATAATCTCAAAAGAGACCACCAAACCCAAAATTCCCTGGGTTTCCTTTTGAAGCCCCATCAAAGCTTAGTTTAATAAAACCTTGTGGGGGCCTCTTGAAATGCAGAGGTGATGATTTGGCGGGGGTCAAAACTTTCCATGAGCTTGGAGCTATCATACTTGCTGATAAGTTCAACAACTTAAGAATTCTTGCCTCAGCTATAATGACTTTCCAGTCATCTAGATGCCATTTTTCTTAGAGAATAGTCTCTCGTATATTCTGCATAATCCCTACCCATATTATCTCTTGAGAGTTTTGTCAATCTTTGAAAATTCTACTATTCCTTTCCTTCCATATGGCCCATATTAGGAACCCTAGAGCTAAATTCCATGCTCGATTTACAACAGGGCTCGAGAAGATACATTTATGCCATTGGATTATTGTTTCTTTGATGCTTTGGGGGTCCCTATCCAAGTGCCCAAACAAGTTCCCAAGTTGGTTCCATTTTTGGATTGCAAAAGGACAAGTGTTTAACAAATGTTCTAGGTGTTCATTGTGTTGGCCTCATAGAACACATTAGGAAGGTTCCTGTTGACGACGCTTCTGAAGCTGGTCCGATGTAAGGATTATCCCATTGCATACCAGCCATAGAAATTGAACAATTTTTGGCCAGAAATTACTTGTCCAGATCTTCTTCCATAAAGGACATTGGTGGTTTTAGGGTTCTTCCACTCTAATCTTATATGCTTCCTTGATGCTAAATGTACCCTTGGTCGAATATCCCCATCGCAGGATGTCTTCCCCCTCTTGGTAAGTTATTTTCCTTGATTGGAGCTCCTGATCCATGATTTTCCATTGTTCTGAGGGAGGGGGATTTGGCCAGTCCCCAACCTCTTTCCATTTACACCATCCTGAGCTTTGAGGAGAGGCTTTCCAGATATGGTCCACCGTATAGAAATTCCTACTAGCTGTATACAGGAAAATGTCTCCAAGATCCTATCAACTGAACAATTTTGCTCTTGGCTGCCAAGAGTCCTGCCGGAATAGAGTTGTGAGGTCATTTCGGATTTCCCAGAAAATGTGTTGATTTATTAGATCCCTATTCTTTGCTGCCAAGTTTCAGATTGCAAATCCGTGAGGGGGGTCCCTATATCTAAGGATACCTTCAGGTTGGATTGAAAAACCATATTTTTGGGTCCATATTTTCTTCCATAAATCAGGTCTACCCTTTAACCATCTCCACCATAAATTGGTTCCCATAACTTGGTTTAAGGTGTAAGCGTCTCTGAGACTTAATCCTCCAGCCATCTTAGGAAGGGTAAGAGTGTTCCAAGATACTAGGACCTATTTATTCAATTTCTGAGCCCATTACCATTAAAAAATCTTGAAAATAGCTACCATGGCTAAACAGGAGGTTTTAGAGGCCGCCATTCCTGATAGCTAGTAAATCGGGATAGATTAAAGGACAAATTTTAGAAGAAAAGTTCTACTAGCCAAATTGAGAGCTCAAAATGCCCATCCACCAAGTTTTGATTGGATTTTAACAAGGAGGTCTTGCCAACAAGAGGTCTTTAAGGAGTTATAGGCTAAAGGCATACCCATATACTTCATAGGTAATGTTCCTATAGCAAACCCCAACAGGAGGGCCAGGAAAGATTGGATCACTCTAGGGGTATAAAAAAGGGAATATTTGATTTCTCATTGTTAAACAAAGTCCCTGAGTCCATCATAAACTCCAGAAGAATTTATTTGATTTTTCGGGCTTCCCTCAAAGAAACATGGCAGAATAGCATGATGTTGTCCACAAAATCTCGATGAGTGATGGGTTTATCAAAGCCCCAAGTTCGAAGACCCTTAAGATCAGAGGAACGAACCTTGGATTTCAAGAATATTCCCAATCCCTCAGCGGATAAGATAAAGAGGAATGGAGAAACCATTTCCCCTTGTTTGAGGCCCGGAATAGGGTTAAATGTTCAGGATGGGGAGCCATTGAGAAAGATAGAGCACACCAAGGTTGACACTAGAGAGAATACCTAGTTTACCCATCATTGATTGAAACCAAATGACTTCAAAACACTTGTCAGGTAGGGCCAGCTAAGACGGTCATAGGCTTTGGATAGGTCCAGCTTAATCATCATGCCAGGAGATTTGTGTTCTTTAGGGAATGAACCATTTCTTGAGAGGTAATGATGCTATCTAGGATTTGGCGGCCTTCTACAAAACCCGACTGCTCTAGTGAAATTAAGTCCAGAAGAAGCAGCTTCAGGCGTATGACAATAACCGTAGAAATAATTTTATAGATTACATAAAGTAATCAGTTTAAAACCGTGGGGCTCCTCCGATTTGGCAGTTTTATGGATTAAAGTAATAAAAGTGGAATTAAGACTCGGGCATACCTTCTGATTCCTCCACCACTTCAAGAATATCCTTTCCAATAAATTTTCATGTTGCTTGATAGAATTTCGCCATGAACCCATTTGGTCCAGGAGCTTTGTTCTTAGCCATTCCTTTAATAACCTCCTATATTTCCTCTACAGACACCACCCACATAAGGGACATGTTATGTTCCTGGGAGATTAGCCGAGGGATGTGTCGTGTGACTCGCACAATGGCATTCGATATATCCTAGTTTGGTTCCGAGAGAAGGTTCGGAAGTGGTTGACCACCAGATCTTCCATCTCTTCATGTTGAACCAGTGAATTCCCCGCCCCATCCTTAAGGGAGAAGATGTAGTTATGTTGTCTATGTTGGATCATTGCCTTATGGAAAAACCTTGTATTGTGTTCTCCCTCACGAAGCCATTGGATTCAAGATTTTTGTTTCTATAGGATTTCCTCTTGTTTCCTTCTTTATTCTAATTGATTCAATAGACAACCTTCAGTCTCCACTAAGATTTCTGATCTGCCTCCTAGAATGATTCTTTGTTGTACTTCTTGCATGTTATCTTGGAGATTTTTTTGCTCTTTTTGGATGTTCCCAAACTCTTCTTGGTTCCATTTCTTAATTTGGAGCTTGAGGTATTTTAGCTTGAGTTGAAATGTATGCATATGATTGTGACCCTACACAGTACTTCCATTCCACTAGCCCTCTACTTTCTGCATAAATAAAGGATCCCGTAATCAGAAATTTTCAAAGCAGAAGGGTTGGTTTTTTGGTCCTACTTTTAGGTCCAGCTCCATCCTGATTGGCCAATGATCTGACCCCATGCCTGGCAGGATAGAGGCTTCTAAAAATATATCTCTTCTTATGACCTGTTCAGACACCAAGAATCTGTCCAATCTTGATGCTACCTGATGAGTGCCCCCCCTTTTGTTGTTCCAAGTGAAAACTCCATTGATTGTAGGGATATCCACTAGATGCAGTCCCTCTATTATGTCTCAGAATGCCTCCATATCGGCATCCATCCTTTGAATCCCTCCCTTCTTTTCCTCAAGCGATGCAATAACATTAAAATCCCAGCCTAGAATCCATAATTCCTCCTCATATAATTTTTTTAGTTTTCCTAGATTTTGGAGGAAAACCCCTCTTTCTCCTGGAATGTGAGGCCCATAAACCAGTCAACAAAGCCCAATGTCGGGATCCAATGTGTCGAAAATTTCCTGATAGAATCCTTGGTAGGAAACCCATTCATCAAATATCACCTCCATCGGGTTCCGTAGGATGGTAGTCCCACCCGCACTCCCACTGGAAACCTGAGCCACCACTTCATATTGAACTTTCAAACTTTTTACAATCTCTTTCAGTTTGCTTTCAAATATTTTTGTTTCTTGAATAATCATTATACTCGGATGATCTTTGCGGATCCTATCTTTCAAATACCTTTTTTTGCCTCAATTTTTTAGGCCTCGGACATTCCATGATGTAATGATCATAGAGAAGGTTTATTAAGGTGGTGGAAAACTGATGATAGAAGTGCCACCCTTCTTGAGTTAACCAACCTATCTCCCACCATCTATATGGATTCTTGTAAGTTTTTGTGACCTATTTTCTTTCTTTCTTTCCCTACTGTAATTAGTTCCATCCCCTGTCCTAGCTGGGAGCCTAGATGATCTGACATATATGGTGTTAGGGGGCACTTTTTGGCTTTAAATCTCTAAAAGGTTTCACGATATAGTTGTTTCTACTCTTCAGGAAAGAATCTCTCATTTAGTTATTTCCATTCATTCAATAACCTTCTCATCACTTGTTCCTTTGTGCTCAGTTCTTCTTTCGAGCCATTTATTTCCATATTTGCTTGCTTCGCTTGCATTGCTTGGGTTTCTTTCTCTTGGGGTCCCTCTTCCTCTTTTCTTTTAGTTTTTTTTCCTCCCTTTGACTGTTTCTGAGATTTATTTGGGTGGATTAGGCCCCTAGATTCATTAATACTCTCCTCCTCCTCCTCTGTCAAGACTTCAAAACGGTTGGTTTGATTCAGCCCTTTCTTCGGTTGCTGTTGCGTCGTGGTTATTGGGGTTTTCACGCTATGTTTCTTCTTTTGGACCTCTTGGAATCCGTCATTTTTATCCTTCCATTTCCCATTATCTTTGGCTTCTGGAGAGTCTGATGCCTCACTTTGATTTAGAGGGCATGCCTTGTACATGCGCCCATACTCATGACACTGTCTACATCAAAAGGGAATGTGTTCGCAATCCAAGGTCATCTGCCATACCTCATCTTGATACTCGAACTCTATGAACTCTGGCAGTGGTTCCGTTATGTTCATATATATGCATATTCGTGCATAGGAGGTGTACCTTCCTCTCATGGTTTAATCCGCCACTTTCACAAAGCTCCCAATAGAATTTCCGATACCTGCCAGTGTCTCCAGATCCCAAAAATCTATTGGGAGTCCAAACAATCTAACCCAAACTAGGGCAACCATCAATTTCTCTTGATCTGGGTTATAACATTCCTCCCAGTGTCGCATGAAGAGTCTGAGATTATAGTAGAAATATTGGTCGTTCTCAAAGATTCGTCCCTTGTCTTCTAGACTGGTGAAGATCACTATAAAGAACCCTTGATCCCCCAACTTCAAATCTATGTGTCCTTTCAATTGTCATTTTTTTTGTATCCATTTCACCAGATCCCTTTCAGAAGGCCATATCCTAATGAACTTGCAGATCAAGGCGTGATCTTTCATAAACTTTTGATATTTTTGTATTTTATTGTTCGAGATTACAAATCTAGTTTTCTTAACAGCTTTGGGCATACATTGTCCACTGAATCGGTTCTGCCATTGAGGCCCCAACAATGGGGTTATGTTGGCTCCTCTGCTTGTGTCATTGTGTGCTGCAGTCGCTCCTTGCACACTGGGTTCTCCTATTTTAACGTTTTTGTAGGAGGGATCTCCTCCCCCCACGTGAGTGCCCATCCCCTCCGTCAGAGCCTACAAGGACAACATCTACTCTACCATGTTCAGAGAATGCTCAGAAGATTTCCAGGGTTTGCTGGGGGAAACCCTATTAGAGCGTTTTACATTTGTAACTCTTCCCCTAGTCACAACCATGAAAATAATATAAGGATACAATAAAAATCAATCTAATAAAAAGGATATATATATTTTGAAGTACAAAAGGAAGTATACAAGAAAGTCATCCTTGTGATTAAGAACAAAGGAAAGAGAGAAATCAAGAAGGAAAGGAAGTAAAAATTCAAGACTTCATTGAATAGTTGAAGAAATACCTAAAGAAGAATAAGGACTTCTTTGATTGTCTTCTCAACATTGATGAATCTCAAGAAATTAACTTGAAGGAAGTTTGAGAGCTTATAGTTTACTCTATTTTTCAAAAGGAAATAAAAATACCTACAATAATGATGGGAAAAAAATTCTAAACATAGTAGTAGACTCAAGTGTGGAGATTAACCTCATTTCCTCAGTGTTAGGAGGAACTAGGTGGATCTCTAATTAAACAAAGAAAAATCGCGATAAGGATAGGCAACCATATGACATGCACACCCTTGGGAAGAAGGACATTAGTAAAAACTAATGCATGCGAAGACATGGGTTGCTATAAATTAAAATTTCCCAATGCAGCATACAAAATGTATTTTTGGAGACCATGGATCTATGGCATGAGAGGCATGATTTTCTTTAACAAAGAAGATCTTATATCTAGAAAAGGTAGAAGAAAAGTTGAAATACTAGTGGACAAAAAAAAGGAAATAGTAGAAGTAGGAACCGATGCAAAGCATAGAGATGAATCACTCATATCACATCTTGACTTAGAGAACCTAAATCTTATGAAAAAGAGGAGGAACATAATCTTGATGAGCATAGTGTACTACACATGGAAGTCTCATTAAGGGAGGAATCCAATGAAGTGTTGCAAAAGTGGACATAGGAAAACCATGAAGTTTAACCCAAACCATGAAGTTTAACCCAAATATATTAAGGACATATTTAGAATTGAAGAAGAAAAGAAAATAAAAAAATATGAGTATAGGGAGAACCCATCCACACGTGGAAGAAAAATTGAAAAGAAGACGAAATTCTTATCCAACAAAGAGTAGTACAATAATTCTTTTACACTCTCAAAGAAATCCCCTTTTAATGGTGGAGGACACTTTTTTCATCATGATCACTGGTAACATGGGAACAAATAAGGTCTCTCTCTCTCTCTGTTAATTTCAAAATACAAGGGAAAAAAAAACTGTGGCTATTATGGGGTAGTAATATTATACCACTTAAGACATCTAATCCACATACAATAGAGGTGCATAAATAACCATGTAAATCTAGAAGAAATATTAACCCATATCATACCAATACTTGCATTAATTGACGAGTTTGAATATAAATGGTATTTTCATGAAGAAAATATATGAGGGACAACAACATAGACTGCTATGTGGAAAATTTCCAAGAAGAGTTAAATGAAGGATTCATTGATGAAAATTCCACACTCCAAGGCTTATTAACCAAGATTGACCAATTTAGAAGAGAACATAATCCATAATAAAATGAATGAATGGTATTCAATATATTAGTAGAAGAAAAGGAAAATGGATACTAGACCAACATACAAAGGAATGATTTGGCCCAAGGGAGATTAACATAATGTCAATAAATAAACAAAATAAGAAAGTAGGAAATGATAATTTAAAAGGATAAGCAAGGCCAAAAAAGGGGAAGAATCTAGGTACATCGAAATAGAAAACTAGTGGGATGAAAAAATAGTGCCATGAGCAATTGCATTATTCACAAATTTTCAAATGTATTTATATATAACTAGTATAGATCCATCTTAACTTTAGATCTACCAAACATCAAGAGCGATCAAAATATATCAAGGTGCAAGCCTCTTTTTGAGTGAAAAACTTGAGGAAAGGTTTGCAACTTGAGAGATTTAATTACTCTTGACACTTGGTAGATCCAGACTTAGGATGGATTGAATGCTATAGAAATATTATTATTTTTAATTTTATTTTTCATGTGATATATATATATATATATATATATATAGTGAGAGATAGAGAGAGAGAGAGAGAGAGAGATAATACATAGAATTATATATGAATTCCCTTGGCATTTTAATTTTATTTTTCATGTGATATATATATATATATATATATATATATAGAGAGAGAGAGAGAGAGAGAGAGAGAGAGAGAGAGAGAGAGAGAGAGAGAGCTTATTGCAAATAATAAGATTTTATATGCTTATTAATTAAATTTAAATATGAAATTTTGAATTACCATGGTTATGAATATGAAAATGGATTTTTTTTTCAGAAGAAATTCTTTGTAATTTTATTAATAAAAATAAAATTACAATATAACAAATTTATTTGAATCTACATATTATTTTTTTAATTGAGGTGACATTATGTTTTGTTATTGTTATTATTATTGTTTGATTGGATACCTCACTACAACATCTTATCTAATATGCCACTGCAACATCTCTCCCATATTAGGTTGCAAAGCACCTCTTAGCACAATTATTAAGACCTTAAACAAATATCTAAGGAATTTGGGGAATTTAGGATTAAATTTATCCCGAATCAGATATAATGAGACAATGATGATATAAAATGGATTTTTGATAGAGGATAATTGCAAGAAAATAACTAATTATTAAAGACATGAATAATATATGAGATAAAAGAAATGAATGGGTTTCACCTATTGTGGTATCTAAGTAGAAGAATGAAAAGTTAAGAATATGCACATATTTTAGAAAGTTAAAACTGATAATGATTGAACATCCCTCATTAGCACCCTTTTCAAAGGAAAACCTCTAACCAGTAGCAAGAAATGGTATCTACTCATTTTTAGATTTGTATTTGATATATAACTAGTTGTCAATCAAAATAATAGATCATCATTTGACTACATTTGTAATGAAATGGGGATCTTTTACATACAAAAAAATGTCACTTGTTCTAGTGAATTTTTTGGAATTCTTTTCTATGGCAGAGTACCACAACGGAAGCTACACATGAAAAAAAAAACCAAAAAATGTAGCAGAAACATCTTTTTTATTCATGAGGGAATTTGGGCCCTTTGCCCCTTCTTGCTTGGCCCAACAAATGCATTACACTCCTATTTATACTTAGAGAAGGGGAGATCTAGAATTCTCAAGAGATAATTCCTCTCCTAAACTTTTGGAAGAAGTTGAGAAAAAATCCTCTTTTAAGAAACCTATCATAACTTTTTCCTAAATAAACTTGATTTTTTTCTTTTTCTTGTTTTTTTCAACATATTTTTCTAGTTTTTTCACATAATCTAGAAATTCTAGAGACTTCCTAGACTTAGAAAATCAAATACACATTTGATTAGGATGCTCTTGCATCATATTCCTGCAGTATAAAAGTTTCATAGCCTCTTGGTCATGGGTTTCATATATTTCCATGTTGTTGTAGACTCTTTTCCTCTTTGGTCCCAAACTTGATTTCATTTTTATCCACTTATTTTACTATTATGTCGCTACTTTATTGTTTCATGTAACCTTTTAAGGTCACACACTTTGTCTTCTTTCTTCTTTGTGGAATATTTCCTACTTCCATCTCTTTTTGTACCTACAAAAAGCATAATAACTTTCTTTTCATCTTGTTCATCAATCCACCATGCAGTAGCTTGCTAATACTTCTCTTTATCCTTTACATAACCTATTATCTCATTTGGAACCCTCAACTCTTCTGCAACCTCTGTATAGTCTTCGCGAATTTTGGGATTTGATAGCCATTCCTCCAAAATCTTTAAATATTGATCATATTTTCTTTTTGCTTCAACATCTGCATTCTCTATCACAAAGTTGCTACTTTTCATTCCATATGCTAAGATTTTCTTGCCTCTATCCTTTTCACTTTTTCCTTCTTGATACAATTCTACATTTTTTTCTGCCTTTATAATAGCCTTTAGTGGTTGTCCATATTCATAACCTGCATAACCGGCATACACACACAAATCCTTGGTTTCAAAATTATGAGACTCTTTGGTCTTTGTTGATGCCTCTAGCATATTTTCGTTATGTTTTTCTAAATTCCCCCAACACTCCATAATACTTTCATAAAGTCTCTCATCTTCTTCCTTATCTTCTCTGAGCATTTCTTACTACTCTGGTTTGCAAATCAGATTTCTTTCCCTTTTCATAGTTTTATGTCCATATGCATATGTACTAAGATTTTCCTCTATTTTAACCGACACTTTCACCCTATTTATCACTTTCCTTGCATATAATTGCACAATAGGAAATTTAACTCTTTTTTTAATATTCCAACCAAAATTCAGGCTCTCTCTTAGCAATTCCATCAAAACATGAAGTCTCTCCTTCAAATAGGCTATTTCTTTGTCCAATTCTTCATCACTCATCTTCTTCCTACTAGCTACCTTGGCACCTTCTCTAATCTTGCTACTACCTATATGTCATGCAGAAACAAACATCCTTTCTTATCCAAACAATGTCTTATATTCTTCAATATCATGTCCACAAATTTTAGAATATTAAACAAGTATGATACCAGAATTGATGGCAGAGTGCCATAATGGAAGCTACACACACAAATCAAAACTATATGATGTAACAAAAAACAAAAATTCTTAAACAAATAATATTAACATTCACAATTCACAATTTTATTCATGAAGGAATTTGGGTCCTTTTCTCCTTCTTTCTTGGCCCAAAAAATACATTACATTCCTATTTATACTTATATAAAGAGAGATATAGAATTCTCAATATATCATTCCTCTCTTGGTCTTTTGAGAAAAAAACCCTCATAACTTTTTCCTAAATAAAATAGATTTTTTTATTTTTCTCTTTATATTTTCTTCTTCTCCTTTTTTTCGCATATTGTTTCTAGACATTTTCCTAAAAATTCACAAATCTAGAATTATCTAAGAAATTCTTAGAAAAATACATATTTTATTATGATGCTCCAACATCACTTTTCAAAAAATTGTTGTGGATATTTTCAAATCTTCATTCACAAATCCATGCAAGTATACCTAGATGATTTGTCACTATTTAGTTGTTTAAAAAACCATGTCATAGGCTTGAGCATGACTCTTAATAAACTTAAAGACACGAGTTTTCTTAAATCTAGAAAAAATCTAGTTCTTACAACCTTTTGGCAAGTTACATGGAGATATAGTTTCAAAGGGAAGGTATGTTGGTAAGACTCATAGAAAATAAAAGTTATTAAATAATTAGAATCACCCATAAACCCCTCCAAGGGTAAATCTTCTTGGGCAATAAAAATATATTATAGAAAATTTGTAACCAAATATTTCAATCTCACCTATTGGAGTAAAAGGAGAAATCATTTCAAAGGACACTCATGTCTTATTGATAATTTGGTGAACTCAAGGACAACATTATAAATACATTTATCTTTAAGTTCCTCACACTTTCATGTACATGTGGGCATAATGTATAATCATTGGGGCCATCATAACACAACTATAGAACAAGAAAAAGGGACGAATTATCCCATGTAGAAAAACTCTATAACCAAGAAGAATTAAAATAATGTAAAAAAATAAAATTCCTAGGTGTGATTTATAATTTACAAATGTTTGGGAATTATGTATTAGAGAATAAGTTCATTTTTACATAGATCACCCGACATTAAAGTACATTTTGAAAAAACCAATTTTAGCAAAGAATAATAAGTAGATGACTGATGTCATTTCAAGAATATGATTTTGAAGTCATTGTCAAATATAAAAAATCACATGTGGGATTACGCCATTTATGAATAAAGAATGGAAATAAAAGAAAACAAAAAAATATTTTCCTTATATAAGAGGCATTGAGATATTTTAAGGATTTTCCAATGTTTTTATTTCCCTGTAAGATCAAGCCTTTTATATTACTTAAAAAAAGATGTACATAGGTAATTATCGCAAGCTACTTGTTTGCCACTTGGGAAATTACCATACTAGTAGCATAAGTTTAAAATTTTATGATTTCATATCTTATATTCTACTAGACTATTTTTCAAATTAAAAAATGAACCAAGAAATAAACTAGCCCGAAGATAATAGACATGGTAGTGGTAGTGCCATTATATATTTTTTTCTTGAAACATTTGGTTCACTTGATCATTATTCAGTTGGAGAGTCCACTAGGTTTAGAGATTGTGGCTCACTATCAACATCCAAGGAAGTAAAGTCAAAGTTTGCTAATTTCTTGGCCATAATTGAGACTTTCTTGTTAAGACTATCCACTTTGTCCATTAGTTCAACCATGCAAATTATCATTTCTTGCTGAGTGTATGCTCCATCTGTAAGCACTCTACCCATGAGAGTTTTAATATGCCAATATAGTTTGATAGTTTGCATGTCAGAGGAAAAGTGAGCTCTAAAATAGATTCCCACATCAGCAATCCATTCCCTAGTATGATGATCAACCTTACTATCAAGAATTAATCTTCTAACCCGTCTAACTTGGTCTTCAACATCAAAAATCATTGTCTTGAGTACTTCAGGGATAATGTCCTTATATTCGACCATAACAATGTGATCCACAATTTGGGCATGGGTCTAATTGATCAAGGGGGTAGATATATTAGTATCAGTGGTGGGGCTAGGATGGCCTCTCTTCCCTCCATGATGACCAAAGAAGAAATGAGGTTTATCCATGGCATGAGAAGCACAAAGAGGGAGAAAATGGAGTTGGAATACATAGAGAGGGAGGGTAGAATTGTTGTTAGTGAAGAGGCTAAGAAAACATATGGTGAAGAAATAAGAGGTGTACTATGAGAAAGAGAGGTAAACGAAGTAGGCCAATAGGGTTAGGAGAATCTGAGAAAACCCAAGCTTAATCAAATCATGTAAAGAGAGACCAACGTGGTGAAGGGAAAGACCTTTAGCAAAAAATATTAGATGGGAGACTGAAATAAAAAACCACCCAGAATTAACAACCCAAGGATGGGATGAAAAACCAGAAAACTACTAACGCAAGACTCATACAAAATGCCAAAAACAAGAAGCTCACTAGTGAAGCACTATTCAAAACAAAGATAAAGATGATTCCGAACCAAAAATTCCTTAACTAAGTATGCAACAAGCCATAGGTGATGAACCTTATGCTAATAAGTTTCCAGTTGGCAACCATTGCTAAGCCTGCATGCAACAGAGGCTCCGTTGAGAAATTGACATTAACCTGCCCTTTCTTTAAACCAATGCATTCTAGAAATGGTAACTCGGAAAAATACCTTGAGAGACCATGAGGAGTGAATGTTTTTGATGCTAGAGGAAATAAGAAGAGCATCAATTGACTCATCTATAACCTTCACCCACCACCCTGTGTCATAACACTTAATCAATTTCCCAACAATTTCTATGATTGTGACCAAGATGCTTCTACAAGGCAAATTCAGGATGGATTGTCCTTCCTCAAATTCCCACATGAAAAACACAATCATTTCAGCAGCCTACCATGAACTAACTAGCTTCCCTATCAGGCATGAGTGTACTATGTTACATGCAAAACTCCATTTCTATATATGAAAAACTTTGTAGTTAAGAGGGACCTATACTCTCTCTCTCTCTCTCTCTCTCTCTCTCTAGAGTAACAATATTAAAAGTATTGTTACTTCCAAATTTAAGGATAAGTTGTGGGATGATAAGGAGTTGGAAAAATGAAGCTAAGGTATTATATGAATGTGATAAACCCCAATCTTAATAACCATAATTATATTTCTTTCTTGACCAGTGCTAAGAAGAAAATGAACATTACCAAGATAAGAACTAATTCTCATGAGCTTTAACGTGAAATCAGGAGTTGGATTATTCCCAAAAAACATTGGGACGAAAGAATCTATCACCTTTATGCTACTAAGAGGGTTGAAGATGAAAAGAACTTTCTCTTGGATTGCCCATATCTTACTCACATTTGCTCTAATTATAGGGCATATGGCATCAATACACAGTAATGATAATAAAATCCATAAGAGCACTTGCAACATAAACAATGTCAACATAAAACACTCTAATCCAAGTGCACTAGAGTATAAGCTAGATTTTTCCTCATTCTAACAATCTCTGCAACAATGTTATACAAAAAGTGTGCTATAATACTCAACTCAAACACACATTACACACCTATCGCACTTCAAATTTGCTCCAATGCATAGTAAACAACATTTGAGCCTCTACCATCAATCCATAGAACTAATGCTCTGCCTCTGTACCTCTTATGCACTTCATCGCGTTGTTCAATATTTGTGCTTACTAAGACAACTATGCACAATAACTCAAGCATACAACTTTGATACTCTTACCCATGACCTCACCATCTCTTCAACGCTCTGTAAATTTTCATACACATTATCTAATTCATCACTCACAAGATCCATGCACACTTAACACAACAATTAACCTTCAGACCTTTATCACTCGCACCATAACTGTCAATGCACATTGGGCAACCAAAACTCACACAATCTAACCTATCCAGTGATCCACAACAAGGAGTATATAACGATTCATAGCTCAACCAATATATCGACCCAATCAATCAGTTAATTCCATGACTAGATCCACCACTAACATGTTAGTCGAAGCGTTTACACCATGGAGACTAGATCAATGACACTTGGATAATCAATGCATTTAAACTTCACTTGGAGGACCATATCAAGAACTAAACCAACCATACCTTCAATTAAACGTTCCAAAAAATATTTTGGGAAAATTCCATGATTTGTGCATGTGGTCCTTTTATTTCACCTACAGGAAAGTGACGTGGGCTCTGAATGGAAACATATAGCAAGTGTCATCGTCATATAATGTGCAAACTGCGACACAGACTTACTGCCAACCTATGATAGTGGGATGGCCACGTCACTCTAGTAAACTTGGAAACTTCAAAGCTCCTCTGCCCATAATTGCTTCCAAGTTCAAGCCTACCTCTACAGACACCTCCATGACCTATGCATACCTCATAAACACATCAACATTGACCAGAACATCATGCAAGTTTATCCATCTTGTTGACATCAATGTCAACACAACTGGATCCATAGTTAACATCAATGCAAACACCATGCTACCAACACCCTGTTCCAAAATAGACACGTCTATCAGTGTAATGAAAATAAAGTGTAACTTGACATGATAGATGTTGGTGATGTTATATATATATTAGTATTAATGACATAATATTTTTTACCTTGAATTTTTTAAGCTATTTAAAGTTTCTATTTATCTTGAATAACTTGGTTTAGGTGATAAAACTTGTATAAACATTATTTTTAATATATGTTACATATTATTGAGGTGAAACTATAGAATTATTGTTATCATGTCTATAGGTGTGGCCTATTTTGGAATAGTGCTTCAATATTTTTCATTTTTTTAAATATAAAAATGTATAATGGTCTAGATTTAATAATCTAAGAATATTTTGAGTCGTATCTAGAATCTAATGGATGATATAAAGGGTTCCTAACTTATTTTTCTGTTTTAAAACTTATGCTAAGTGTTTTCTCCCTGCACTATGTGTTGGCATTACAAATTCTCAACATTACACAAAATAAATTACACAACTATTTTGATGGTTATCAATGCTTACCAGTAATTTAACATATATGGATGTGCAAGTTATAAAATTGGAAATATATTCTCATATAATTTAAATCCTTTAACAAGTAACCAGTTAACCACTAATTTGATAAAATTCATTTAAAATATCTTTATAAATTTTATCTTTTACATTTATTTCCTAATATGTTAATTTTTTTTTTAAATAATATTTATAAGTGTTATCCTTTTTAATTTTAATATGTTGTTTAAACAAATTAGTTTAAATGAGAGTAGATTCTAAAACTTGTTTATTTATTTTACAAACATTATTCTTTTAATAATTGTTTCACATCTAGTTGAAAACATAAAATTAGTGTTATGATAAAGTTGGGAACATATGTTCAAACAATTTAAATCATTTTAGAAAGAATCAAAGATTTGATTGAGATTTCATTCAAAATGATCTTTATAGGTTTAGTAATTTTTTTTATTTTTTTTTAATACGGTATTTTAATTTGTCGTTGAAACAAAATTGGATTAAAGAGGGAAGTTCTATCGTGCAATAATTCAAATTGCAAACAATTATTGTATAAATTAAATTTAGATTAGATAAATTTAGGCTTGATATATTTAAATGTGTTGGTGTGTATATTATGTGGATATGAGACATAGGTAAGATTAGATGTTGATTCATTATTGGAATATGGGAATGCTATTTAATTACTTTTAGATGACATAGGTAAGATTAGATGTTGATTCAATATTGGAATATGGGAATGCTATTTAATTACTTTTAGATGATTGGGTTGATCTTTTTAGAAAATAACCTTTGTTTTTAAATTGAGCAAAAGATGAATCAATTACTATCTAGTTATAGGGATGGACATCAACCTAATACTTGAGTTAGAAGGGCAATGGAAACTAGATGGAATACGATATTTGCAAAGTTAAGGAAGAGTCTTATAAGAATCAAGAGGAGGTAGACATACCAACATAGGGATATGATAAGGCATCAAGGTCATATATTGCTAGGAAAGGGTACAAAGTAATGACTTCAGTAGATGCTCAATTTAAGGCATGGTACCATATACAAATATGGAAAATAAAGGCATCTAAAAGATCAAATCTTTTTTAATGGTTATATCTTCAAATTATGGTCTTGACTTGGGAATTGGTTCAAACGAGTGGTAAAAATGGACCTAGTTACTATTATTTATGCAAGGTAATAGAAGAAGGAATTTGTCATTTAATGACTAGGTGCCCCCTTATAGGCCAATTATGAAAGCATGTAGAGAACACAAACGTAATTTTTAGAGAGTATGGAATGACTCTTCAATTGAGGAATGTTTAGGAAAATGATTTAGGAAGGAAGAGATAAAAGCATTTGGGGATTTACCTTGTTTAGTGATATGGTCCATATGGCTTGCATGTGATGATAATATATTTAATGAAAATGAGAAGTCAACTTCCAAGGTGTTTGCATGGGTGTATGGTTTATTTCAAGGTTATAAGATGGATGTGAGGGTAAAAAATCCCAAGATAAATAGGAGAGTTAGTGACTTACAAATCATATCCATAGAGATTTTTTATTGACACAATTAGGGAGCACACTATATTGTAGTGTTAGTGGGGCGTTAATTTTTTAATAACAGTTCCATTATTTTCATAGCCCCAATATCTTACACTCACGTATGCAATGTAAATATTTTATAAAATGGCCTAAGTAATGGGACACGGATTCGAGAGAATAAGGAGGGTAATTTCTTGGGATTTTTAATTACTATGACAGCCAAGGAGGTTGGTAGGTATGCATTCTAAATGAGTTGGAGCATGCCATTAAGAGGAAGATGAACAAGAGTACAAGGGCCATGCTTCCCTGGAGAAAAATGCAAGTAATAGAGGATACTAAAAATAAAATGAGGATGACAACGTTGTTGAGAAGTTACGCCTAGAGCATGTAAGTGAAGGGTGGGTCATTGGAGCAAAATTAACAAAACATAAAGTGGGGAGACATAGCATGACCCAACATGCTAGGAAGGTTTTGTTTTGTACAGATTGTTGGAAGCATGACACCGAGGAGTACAACAGCTGAGAGAAGAATGGGAGTTGTGTGAAAAGGCATGGGAATAGGAGGAGAGACTAAACTTAGAAGAGCAGGAGGAAAGGAAAGTTTGAGTATCCTGACAGAGGGAACGTTGAGAGAAAACAGAGGAGTAAGGAGACAAATTTTGGTTGGAAAGAAGTCAGGAATAAATCAATTCTAGGTGGGGAAGAAATTGCCTCTCAAGTCCCTATTGGCCAGAGGGTGGAGATGGTGATTCCCAACAAATCCCGAAGGGTTGGGATAGAGGAATTATTCCTGGTAAAATTATTGGAGGATTTTTGGATGGCTTCCTCGCTATATTTTGATTTTTTTGTGGTTAGTTGGGTGGAACCACATTGTTGAGTTTCGAAGGGTGGAGACATCGAGTCTTTAGACTCCCTATACTTTTTGTTGCTTGCAACTCAATAGGAGGGTGGATGTGGAAATATCTTTAGAGCCCCTGGAGCAACTGGAGGTTGTGTTTCAACCCTTGAGCAAAATACCACCTCAATCCTTTTCATGTGACTCGTGGGTGATAGTTGCAAGTGAGAATTGGCTCCAATTATCTATTGTTGGGTGGAGATTCATAGTCCTAGACTCAATTGCCCAAATATTTACAAGATAAGTGTTCCTTGTGTATTTCCCATGATAATGAATGTGTGTTACATTTTTGGTTTGGAATGGTGTTATTAATGCATGAGACAAACTATGTGAATAATATTTACAGGATTGAATAATATGATGTGTTATTGTTTAAAGGCATTGGGATAACATGTAAAAATATTGGTTATTTCACAATAATATTTAGCATGGGAACTCTTTCTTATTGCAGTATGGTGATTACGTGCATTACAAGATTTTATTAGCATTGTTTATGTTTCAATGTGGTAATATTGAGGATTTCCTCCTCTTTCCTCCTTGTTAACCTGTTATTTTATATAATGGTCATCTTCAAGCCTTCAGTGATGCATACCCTAATGTTGGGTCTACACATCCATTTTATTGAGGACTTAGTCTAATAGATATATATTTTGTTATGTGTAAGACACAACCTCATGAGCTTAAATGACTTGATTTTATATTCCTATACTTCACACAAAGATGCATCTCTACTATGAATTTGTTGATATTGAATCTCCATAGGTTGGGTGCCATATTTTGTATGTTATCTCAGTGCGAAGATGATGTGATAAATCCCTTCTTGAATGGGTTGTTATAGCCATGGTCCTCAGCTTGATTGGTACCCTACTAGTGGGCATTCATATATTGGTTATTTCCGTTAACAATTTTCTTGGGAACTCCTTCATAAATTGCAGTAGCAAGAGCTCATTCAATCGTAGGGTTCCCTCAGCACTACATACACTATGTGGTAGCATAACAGATATTCATTTCCCCTCGTTGGAATGTGGGTATGTTTATGTTATATGTGTGTTTCTCTAAGCCTTCCAATAATGTACACCCAAGTTTTTAGGTCGGTATTTCTACTTTCCCCAAGATTAGGGCCGACAGGGCCTTGTTATCCTTCTTGTAGATATGATTGCTTCAAGGGCTAGAGGACTTGGTTTTATACTTCTTGGATGGGCATGAAACTGCCTTCATGTTGCAGGCATGGTGGGGATCCATTTCCTTACAGAAAAGTACTTCTCCATGTGATTTTGGCTTCCTTCATAGGTTTTGGTATGCTAATATGATTACCGAGAGGAGAGCTCAAATATCTAAAGGGTTGAATGGACAAGTCCGTTATTAGTATTTTTCATTACAATCATTGTGAACTTGGAGAGGGAAACCTTGTTAAGCTTAGGAGGGAAATCAGTTGTGCATGCTCCACAAAAACTTAATGGCACAAGTTCAGACCTTTGCAAAACCATCAAAGTTGGGCCATGGTCGAATTCTTTCACAAATGGTGCATATTGCAGAGTGGTAGAAAGACCCTATCTCATATGCTCAACCCTTCAACCTTATCCATGAGCTCGAACGAATTTATCAAGTCACGCAATAGTCAGCTGGAAATCTAGGTCGTTAGCCATACAACCGCAAGGCATAACCTAGTGCAAGGCCAGGGGTGATCGATGGCTAGGAAAGGGACCGATATGACATAATCCCAAGGGTTGCATGTTAGACGCCCACAGAAGGTCACTCGAGAGAAATTTCAGGCTAACGATGACCAGGTTGGCGTGGCAAAGCTGGTAGTGGACCCCATTACACATAATCTTGGTAGGAGGATTTTAATATGGTTCACAATTCATGCACAAAAGGGAGTGCCCAGGATGACGTAAGCTCGAGAGGAGTTAGAAACAGAAAGTGCAACAATTGAATGAGGTTCAAAGTGGTAGGTCCCCATGAGACAACTCATCTTGGGATACCCTCCCTGGAGGAACCAAAGGAGTGTTGGAGGAGATTCCTAGGATGGCGTAGCACTGGTAAAAAATAGCATAAGACTCATTACTTGATGCAGCGGCCTAGACCCTTTAAATTTTATAAAGGAAATCAATGCAAAATCAAGGCCTAGGAAACCCTTCTATCTCTGTACCTTGACATCACGGATGAATAGAAATAAGACAGAGGGTGCAATGTGATTGGTTCATGGTGATGTCATGGCAAACACAGCGGTGTGATATAGTCAGCATAGGGGACACATGGCATATGTTTTTGGTGTTTTCAAGTGTTCAAGTGGGCCAAAAATGGGTGACATGTATCACAATTATGGTGGAACCACATGGCATTGATAGCGTAAGCATGATGTCACCCCGAGAGGTCTTACCCTAGATGTTTTCGTTGTGGTGCATATGTGAAAGAGTCGACCTCACTCAGTGTCGGGTTGTCATTGTAGGAGTAGGGCTGCAAGAGTAGTTAAGTGAGGATGTGATCTAGTGGACCAATCAAGAGTGTTAGCCATGTAAGAGGAGAGGCCCACCAAGGCATGTAAACCTGAAGGCTATTACCCAAGAGAGTAAATCAAAGTGCACACTTAAAAGGAGTGGGATAATGTAGTCCTAGGCTACAGTGGTGCACATGTTATCTTGAAAGTTTAATCATTGACGCAAGGCTAGACCCACCTTATAGGTCATCCTAAAAGATTGACCCTGGAGCATTTGTGAGCACATAAGAGAGGAAGGTCCGGGTAATAGAGTCTAGGAAATAGTAAATATTTTCATGAACAAGTGATTTGTCAATTGTTCCATAGACAGGTCAGCCCGAAAGGCTGACCTCAAAGCAACTCTTGAATGTGTAAAATGTTAAGGGTCGGGTAATGGAACCTGGGAGATGGAATGTTTCTAGAAATTAACATTCATCAAATAATCAAATAATCACATATATTAATATAAGGTTATCGCAAATAGGTTGACAAGTAAAAATACACACACACACACACACATTGATCAAGGTGTATATTGGTGGCCACCCGCCTATTCCACTTGGACCCCCACCATTATTTCTTTTAGTTTTTTAGTTTCCTTATTTGTAGCATTATTTACTATTTTTGGTAGTTTTTTGGGTCCTAAACTTCCGGAGCCGTTTTGAGACCCTAAATGAAGTTTTTTGGGAAAATTGGGGCCAACATGGGACGTGGACTGATTTTGGCCATTCAAAAGTTGTAGTCCTTGTATAGATATTTCTAACGAGGTATTGTGCACATCAAATGGAGATCGTATGCAAAAGTTACGACCCCGGGAAGTTGATGTACCAATTTACCCAAATGAGGCCCATAGTTTGGCGCTTCATCTCCTAGGGTTATGTTTTTGGATGTTTAGGGTTTTCCATTGTTTCTCAATAATAAATAGGCTTTCGAGGCTCAATGTAACATAGTTTAGAGGCATGTAACCCCCACATCTCTTCTCAGAGATAAGCTACCATCGCCCAAGCTAGTCTTATTTCTATTATGTTTGTAAGCATACTTCAGTATTTGATATTAATGAAATTAAGTGTTATTTCTGTTGCATCTCTGTATTTATGGTTATACATGTAATTTGTTCCATTCTTGTTTAAATCCAGATCAATGTTATCAAAGCGGTCTGCTCTTTCTTTATTTTTCTTTGCATGTCCCCAACAAGGTTGGGATATAAGGAGTTAGGGCTCCATCTGGTTGAACCTTTGCAAGATCGGCCTCGCAAACCCCGATGGCCGCCCATGGAGGAAGAAAATAAGGATGATGAAGCAGGAGATCCTATCAAAATATTGCTCAAGGAGGCCCTCGTGAAACAAAGGAACGCGACGATGGATAACTTTGCCCAGATCCTTCAACGGTTTCCCACCGACGGCGCATCCACATCCAATAACCACTCTGGAGGCTCCACTCCTTTTAAGGTACAAGTAAAATTCGACATTCCCATATTTGAGGGCCAAATAGATGCACATGCTATAGATAAATGGTTAAATCCGCTAGAAGGATATTTTTATGTTCATGATTTTTCAAGCTGGGAAAATATTACTTTTTCTCTTCTCAAAGTCACCACCCACATCAAGGACTGTTGGGAAACCTACTGTGAGCAAAAGGATGAAAGTACGACCTCACTATTTTCAGCCTCACCCATTTGGAATTCATTCTGGGATGCCATCAAGGATTAGTACTACCCTATCGGGAGCTATGAGGATAATCACATAAAGTGGACCACGCTGCAGCAGGGGAGGGACATAGATGTGTCAAAGTTTACCAATTTTTTTCATACCCTTCGCATGAATTTGGGTATCAAGGATTCTGAGAAAACTTTGGTACTCAAGTACCATGGATCCCTACACAGGTACACCCAGGACGAGATGGAGTTCCTAGACATCTCCTCGCTTGGTACGACATATCGTTACACTATCAAGATCGAGCAAAAGTTTAAATAGAAGAAGCGAGACTTTGGATCTACAAATCCAAAGCAAGGGAAAGGTGCTCCCAAACCGCAGAACAAAGGACAAAGCAAAGGTGGGGCAACCCAGGACAACCCGTCAAATCCGCAAGCAAAGAACAACACTGTGAAGCCAAAGAAGGACATGAGAAAGTGGTGTGAGTTCCATAAGAGCTCCACTCACAACACAAATGAGTTTCAGGCCAAGCAGTCACTGGTGGCCGAGCTTAAGGCATCAGAATCAGATGCATGTTCTAACTCTGAGTCAAAACCAGACAAGGGGAATGACAAAGGGAAGTAGATTATTAATGCGGAGCCTAATGCCAGCATTGCCACCACGAAGATCCAGAAGGAGGAACCCGAAGATCCAGAGGAGGAGGAGCGCCTCTTCCACTCCCAGCTATGGATAAAGGATTCCCCGCTACAGTGCATTGTCGATAGCGGGAGCCAAAAGAACCTCATTTCGACAGAGGTTGTGAAGCGGTTGGGCTTACCAGCCACAACACACCCACAAATGTACACCATCAGGTGGCTTCACTAAGGACAGGATATTCACGTGAGCTAGCAGTGCTGCCTTCCGTACAACATCAATCCCTTCACGGATGAGGTATTATGTGATGTTTCTCCCCTTGATGTTTGTGATGTATTATTAGGCCAACCATACTTGTGGAATTGACATGTTGTGTATGAGTCAAGGCCTCACGTTGTTATTATTAGCTTGGGAAATAATTTGTATAGGATACCAGAGGTAGCACTGCCTACTGCAATCTCTTTGGGTACTGCAAAACAATGCAGTAAGCTCATTTACAAAACCGGGTAATTTGTTTTCCTGATGATAAGCCCTCATGGAAAGAAAAAGACGGTGGCCATGACCTCCAGATAGGGACCCTTCACATGACAACAACAGATGGACAAGGTCGTGGAGAAGTACAAGGACATCTTCACCTCCCCTGTAGGGGTGCCTCTGCATTGTCGGGTCAAGTACTCCATTGATCTGACCCAAGGTGCGTTGTTGCCCAATGGACCAATCTATCGTCACTCCATTCTGGAGAACGACGAATTCAAGAGGCTGATTTAGAAGCTACTGCAGAAAGGTCACATCCGACCAAGTTCATCGCCCTGTTGGAACTCGATCATGTTGGTACAGAAGAAGGATGGGAATTGGAGACTCTCTATTGACTATCGGGTGCTGAACAAGATCACTATCCAGAATAGTTACCTGATCCCACAGATTGATGACCTTCTGGACCAACTCAAGGGGGGAAAATATTTCATCAAGATCAACTTGAAGTCCAGATATCACTAGGTACCAATCGAAGCCTTTCGGGTTCACGAATGCTCCTGCAACCTTCATGAGGCTGATGGATGACATATTGCGGCCATTGAACAACTCATTTGTAGTGGTATATTTGGATGACATCTTGATCTTTAGCCAGAGTTGGGAAGAGCACCTCCACCACATATGACATGTTCTCCAAACACTACGACAACACAAGCTATGTGCCAATTTGGAGAAATGCACTTTTGGCATGACCCAGGTTCAGTATATGGGATACATTATTAATGAACAGGGGGTGCATGTGGATCCAACGAAGATCCAAGTCATTCGGGATTGGCCAACCCCAACCACTCTGACAGAGCTCTGCAGCTTTCTAGGTCTTCCCAATTTCTACCACAAGTTCGTGTTGGGGTTCTCTCATATCACTTGGCCCTTGAGTCAAGTCACCAAGGGAGGAGAAAAAGAAAAATTCTTTTGGTCTGAGTCTCAACAGAAGGCATTTGCAGAGTTGAAACATCGCCTCTGCTTTGCACCAGTGCTCACATTACCATACCTGCAAAAACCACTTGAGATCGAGATAGATGCCTCTGACTATGTTATTGGGGCGATCCTTACTCAACAGGGGCATCCAGTGGCATATCACAATGAGACACTTTTAGACATAGTCCGTAAGTATCCCACTTATGACAAAGAGATGTATTCCATTGTGTAGGCCTACTAACAATGGAAGAATTACATTTTGGGGAAGGAAACGATCATCCACACAGGCCACCGACCCCTGTAGTTCATACAAATGCAAGGGAAGTTGTAGAATGATCGCCATCAGAAGTGGTCCACATACCTAGAATAGTTCCATTTGAATATCAAGTATAAGAAGGGCAGCACCAATAATGTTGCAGAGTGCCTCAACTGATCATGGCATTAACCACCATGCTCAACTCTTGTGGGCACGAGACTTCTGATTTGCCACTGCTCTACAAAAGTAACCCAGAATTCAACCACACAAACCAGACGCTCTTGGAGGGTCATAAAGTTCCATATTTTCACCTCCAGTATGCCCTGTTATGACCCCTGGGACACCTTTGTGTTCCTTCAAGAGAGCGTGCCAAGATGATTTGGGAAGTGCACTACAATCGGGCCACTGGGCATTTCAAGGTTGAGAAAATGGTGGCAGTACTGCAGAAGTATTTCTATTGGCCAAACCTTCGACAGGATGTGGGGAAGTACATCAGATCCTGCACTGCTTATGCCATTGCCAAACCTACCATCAAGAAGCAAGGCCTCTATATCCCGTTGCCTACCCCTAGTTGATCTTGGGAATCCATCTCCATGGATTACATGTCAGACCTTCCTTCTACTAAGCATGGCAGTGACTGTGCTTTTTTGGTCGTCGACAAATTCTCAAGGATGACCATTATGGCGGCCTGCAAGAAGAATATCACAGCAGAAGCCACTACTAAACTCTTCTTTGAATGAGTGTGGGTAAACTTTGGGATCCCACAGCCTATCATCTCAGATCGGGACAACATGTTCCTCAGTACATTTTGGTCTAGTCTCTACTTGATGCTGGACACCAAGCTCACTAATTCCACAACTTTCCATCCCCAAACTGATGGTCAGACAGAGGTCGTCAACAAGATGATCATACACATTCTTCGCATGTACAACTAAAAGAATCTACTCACAGGGGATTAGAGCCTCCCCTATTTCCAGCATAACTACAACTAGGCTCTCCATAGCTCGACTGGCCACAACCCTTTTCAGGTGGGCTTGGGATTCTAGCCACTATGTCCCATTGATGTGGCCATACCATTTGCAGCTACTCAGGTTGATTCGGCTCATGTCCATTCCGAAGCTGATAAGGAAAATAAATTCATTGAGCACATCCAACACATCTTCCAGCAGGTCCACGACATTCTGGAGAAATCAAATGCCAAGTAAAAGCATCGAGATGATCAACATCGGGTGCCACACAAGTTTCAGGTGGGCAAAAAAGTCAGGTTGCATTTGCAGAAGGAACGCCTTACAGGAGCCTATCCGAAACTCAGACCACTTTAATATGGTCCTTACACCATTACCAAAGTTGTGGGAGATAATGCATTTGAGCTCAGTATTCCCCCATTCCTTGACCTGCACCTCATGTTCAATGTGGACCGCCTTCGACCATACTTCCCACCATTGTTGGACATATCAAACGTTGTAGAACAGCTCACACCTATAGAGTTAAATCCAGCATGGAACAAGCCACAACTGATCGGATCATGGACACGTAGATCAAGAGAACCCGATAGTAAAGGATCCAATTATATCGAGTTTTCAAAGTAGGACAACTCCTTCACCAGGGAAAGTGCCCCACTAGGGACCAAGTTCAGTAGAAGTTTCATCATCTCATGGAGGAACTCAATGCAATGGGGACCATTTCTTCCTAAGGGGGGAGGAATGATCCAGGTGGATATTGGTGGCCACCATCTTATTCCACTTGGACCCACACCATTATTTATTTTAGTTTTTCAATTTCCTTATTTGTAGCACAATTTACTAATTTTGGTAGTTTTTCGGGTCTTGAACTTTCAGAGCCATTTTGAGGCCATAAGCAACGTTTTTTAGGAAACTCAGGGCCAACATTGGGATAAGTCCAATGCAACCAATGTTTGCCAATAAAAAGTTGTATTCCTTGTATAGATCTTTCTAACGAGGTTTTGTGCACGTCAAATGAAGATCATATGCCATAGTTACAACCCTGTGAAGTTGATGTACCAATTTACCCAAACGGGGCCCATAGTTTGGCGCTTCATCTCCTAGGGTTAGGTTTTTGGATGTTTAAGGTTTTCCATTGTTTCTCAATAATAAATAGGCCTTTGAGCCTCATTGTAATACAGTTCAGAGGCATGTTGCTGCCACATCTCTTCTCAGAGATAAGCTACCATCGCCTGAGGTAGTCTTATTTCCATTCTGTTTGTAAGCATACTTCAATATTTGATATTAACAAGATGAAGTGTTATTTCTGCTGCATCTTTCTATTTATGGCTATACCTATAATTTGTTGCGTTCCTGTTAAATCCAGATCACACACACACACATATATATGCACACTTAAATGTAAAACCTTTGTTATGAACCGGTCAATAGTTAATAAACATTTTCCAAGTGGCGTTGTGAGGTTGGTTAGGTAGCCACGTGGGCCCCACATGGTGAGTTGATTTCGTGGCACCCTCTGATTTGTCAGAAATTAAAATGATCATGTCTCTTGATCCAGAGGTCAAATTGAAATAAATATCACTGGAATCACCTCGTCCAGATGAACACAATGGTGAAATTTAGTTTGATTTTTAAAGATAAAAAATATTAACTATCCCATCTCTCTAACTGTACCAAGGAGATTGGATTAACAAGTGAAAACTTTTCACCAAGGTTAAGGTGGGGTATTTAAGGGTGGTGTCAGAGAATCTAGGTTCAACACTTGGACTGGATGGGCTCTATCATGGGAAAGTAGTAGTAGGCTCCTACAAAGGGGTTCCATGTTGAATTTTAGAAAATTATAAGTACTAACATTTAGGTGTTAAAAGGCGTTCTGTGAATATTTTATTTCCTGAATCATTTATGTGCTTATTCGATGATTGATCATGTAACATGGACTAACAATTGATATGTTCCAATTGCTATTGATAAGCTAACAGCTTGTGTTTACATGTATATTTTGTTGACTATGCAAACATTTATATTGATGATAGATAATGTTGATTGACTAACATTGTTGTGCTAACATGGAATGTTTGTTGTAGTTGGACTTATTGTAATAGCTTGGAAACAACAAGAGCATGAGAATGATTTCTTGTCATTCATTGTGTGATAATGTCTCAAACAATTATGTGTGAATGAAAACACACCAAAAGTAGCGAAATAAAATAAAATATAGAAGAATGAGCACCAAAGTGGTACAATATAGCTCTTATCAATCACAACATGGAAATGAAGAGGCCAGGAAAAATGAAGAAGAAAGACGAGTTGGCCAAGGAGGAAGGGGGAAACTCTCCTGATTTGATGAATACCTTAAGGAGTCCAAGGGATGAGGTTATGAATTTTAAGGAAAACAATGAAATATTGGTAAGAGCTTAGGAGAGGCACATTAAAATAAATGTATTCATCTTGCAAACCCTCTCAGACTTACAGAAACAAAGGCAACATGAGTTGGGAACTAGTCATATAGACAAGAGAAGCCTTCGGGAATTAGAAGAGAAAACAAATGGGGAAGATGGTAGCATGTCCAAGAAGAGGCATAGGCGAAAATGAAGACACTATGAAGAGAAATGCATCACTGAGTACCCCAGAAGAAAGGACTAGCACTCATGTGCATCACTCGAGTAGATATTCCATCTCCAATTCCGGGAGGAACCAACATCACCATCATCATTATCAAAGGAAAAGAGAAAAGGACTATATGCCCGAGAAATTTAAGAAATCCAAGCTACCCAAACATTTGATGGAGATATGAAGAAATTTGAAGATGTAGAAGCTTGGCTACTTGGCATGAAGAACATTTTTAGAATCCATGATTATTCTGAAAACATGAAAACCAATATTTCCACCTATAATTTGAAGGGAAAAGCCGACAGATGGTGGGAATATTTGAATAATGTCAGAGGTATCGATGAAGGGGTGTTAACTTGGTGTGAATTTGAAAGGCTCTTTAGAAATCATTATTTATCAGAGTGATAGTATGACAACAAAGCAAAAGAATTTTATGAGCTTAAGATGGGACAAATGTCAAATGATGAGTATGTCACTAAGCTCCTAGAATATTGAGATACGTGCCATATCTTAAGGAGGATATGGACAAGATATAGAGGTTCATCATTGGCATGCCTATGACATTCAAAGACCAGATTGAATTCCTAGAACCTCAAACATTGAATGATGCCATTAAGAAATTGAAACACTTCTATGAGAAGGAAAGGCGTAGGTTGGAAATTAAAAGTGATTGGAGAGAAAAGAGCAATGCTGGAAATAAGAATAAATGGTCCAAGAAAATTGTGGAAAACAAGAGAGGCACACACCCAGCCAAGTCAAGTCGATTTAACAATAAATTCAACCTAGCTACTAAAGGCCATACCTATCATCCAACAATAGATCAGTATAGAGATGAGACAAAAGAGAAATTAAAATGTTGGACCTATGGTGAGAACCACCAGAAAAAGGACTGCCAACACTAGAAAAACACAGGGCCAAATATTTACAATGCCCATGAAGCTCATATAGTGGGTGATGTAGCACAGAGCTTGTCCGGAATTTATGTAATTGTGGGAAATCGCTAAGAAAACCACCAAGCATCCATCATTAAGATGGAAGGCAAGTTGTGTAATCAATTCCTTTCCATTTTAATTGACCCTTATTCTAATTACAACTATGTTAGTCTGTAGCTCGTGGAAAAATGCAGATTGACTAAATAATTGCACACAAAGCCATTAGCTGAATTGGAGACAGGAACAAAGAGAAAAATTAGTAATTAGGTGAAATCGTGTGCCTTTGAGCTTAGCAGCATGCCCACAACAACACATTTAAATTTGTTGCCATTGGGTGCATATAGCATGTTATTCGATATGGATTGGATGTATATGCACATAACTAAGGTCGATTGTTTTGAAAAATAATTTGAATTCCTAGATGATGCTGGGGAAAGAAAAATTTTACAAGGAAAGTGAAACCTAATTTCAGTGAGGTTGATCATAGCAATGTAGGCCAAATGCAATTGCATGAAGGGTTGTACATTATTTGTTGTGTAGATATCCAGTGATAAGGAAGCTAGTGATAATGTTGGGCAAGGAGAAATTGAGGTGCTGAAGAAGTATCTGGTACTAAATCAATATGAGGACATATTTCTAGCTGACATACCTAGTTTACCTCTTCATAGGGAAGTCAATTTCTCTATTGAATTAGTTCCTAGAGCAACACCAGCATCCAAAGCACCATACTAAATGAGTACGTTGCAGCTAGTTGAGTTAAAATTATAGTTGAAAGAAATGCTTGATAAAGGTTACATACGACCAAGTGTGTCATTGTGGGGAGCTCTAGTGTTACTTGTGAAGAAAAAGGATGTAACGATCTAACTCTGTATTAACTACAGGAAATTAAATAAAGTGACAATCATGAATTGGTATATGTTGCCACAAATTGATTATTTATTCGATCAACTAAAAAGAGAAACAATATTCTCCAAGATCGATTTGAGGTATGGATATCATCAAGTACGTATAAATAAAGAAGATGTTCACAAAACTGCTTTCTGGACGAGTTATGAGCACTACGAGTTTGTGGTGGTACCCTTTGGGATTACTAATTCCCCTACCACTTTCATGTGTCTAATGAATAGTGTGTTTCATACTTATTTGGAAAAAAAATTCATTGTTTTTGTTGATGACATATTGGTGTATTCAAGAACTGAAGAAGAGCATGAAAAGCACCTGGTTATAGTGTTGCAATTGTTGAGGGAACAAGAAATTTATTGAAAGCTTAGAAAATGTGAATTCTTCCAATCACAAATACATTACTTGGGGCACATCATCTCCAAGGAAGGGACATTAGTTGCCCCAAAAAAAATCAAGGGCATAATGGAGTGTCCAACACCAAAGAATGTGAATGAAGTCATATCATTCATGGGATTGGCAGGTTACTACAGGAGGTTCATTAGGAACTTATCCAATATAGGACACCCCATTACATCCTTGCAAAGGAAAGGAAGAAATTTTGAGTGGACAACTAAATGTGCAACAAGCTTTGAGCATTTGAAATAGTTGATCACTAATGCACTTGTGTTGAGGATTGAAGATTTGGACAACTATTTTGTGGTATGTACAAATGCCTGCAAGGAAGGGCTTGGTGGAGTCTTAATGCACAAAGGACAAGTAGTTTTCTATGAGTCACGTAAATTAAATGAGCATGAGGTAAACTATGTGACTCATGATCTAGAGTTGGCTGCCATTATTCATGCATTGAAGATGTGGAGGAATTATTGCCTCGACGGAAGATTCACACTCATGACAGATCATGGTGGGCTTAAATATTTGTTTGATTAACCTAAGTTGAATTCAGGACAAGCTAGGTGGCTGCCATACTTAGTGAGTTCGACTTTGAAATCAATTATATCAATGGAAAGGAAAATAGGGTTGTTGATGCACTCAATAGAAGGATTCAATTGAATCATTTGGTAGACATAAGCTCTTACGAAGTGTACCTAGGGTAAAGGGTAAAAAGTGTAAGACAACATGATGAGAAATATCATCAAGTGAAGGAAAAGCTACTGCAAGAAGGTGAGGATGAGGAATATCATCTCATAAATGATGTCCTAGTCAGATTCAAGAATAGTATATACGTACCAAATATGGATGATTTGAAAAGGCTTATAATGAGAGAGTTCTATGAGAAACCCTATTTTGGTCATCTAGGATATCAAAAGACTATCATGACCATAAAAAAGTTTTGTTATTGTCCTAATTTGAAGAAGGAAGTGGTTGATTTTGTTGCTAATGCATAGAATGCTAGTAATTGAAGGTTGAATGTAAACATCTAGCAGGATTATTGCAGCCCATTCCCATTCCAAAATGGAAATGGGATGTAATATCCATGGATTTCATTACTGGTTTACCAAGAACCTCCAGACAACATGATGAAATTATGGTGGTAATTGACAAGTTGAGCAATGTTGCCCATTTTGTGGCATTCATATCCAACAATTAAGCTAGTGAGGTGGCTCACATTTTATAAAGGAAATTATGAGGTTGCATGGAATCCCCAAGAAAATCATCTTAGATAGAGATGCCAAGTTCACTTTGAAGTTTTGGAAGGAACTATTTGTAGGTTTGGGAATAGACTTGGCCTTTACTACAACTTATCATTCACAAATAGATGAGAAAACATAGAGGATAAATAGAATCCTTGAAGATATGTTGAGGATGTATGTGATGCACCAACCCAAGAAGTGGGAAGATTATATTCCTCTTGTAGAATTCACATACAACAATGGATACCAAGAATCCATAAAAATAAGCCCATTCAAGGCACTTTATGGGAGGAGTCTCCATAATCCTATCAGCTGGAATGATCCAGTGAATAAGGTCCTTATTGGACCTGATGTTGAAAGAGATGGAGAAACAAATGTAGATTATAAGATAGAATTTGAAGGTGGCACAAGACAGGTAGAAAATCCATGTGGATCAACATAAGGTACATAAAGAGTTCCAAGTTGGGGAACATGTTTATTTGTAGATTAAACCCAAGAAACATTCCTTAAATATTGGGTCATGTGACAAACTAGCACCACAATTTTGTGGACATTTGGAGATACTTGAAAGGATTGGACTAGTGGCTTATAGTATGGCCTTACCTCCATCAGTAAAAGTCCATGATTTTTTTCATGTTTTTTTGCTTAAAAAGATATGTACATGATTTTAATCATGTGATTGATTGGTTTGTGCTACAGGTGGAACTAGAGGGAGAGTTCTAGCTAGAACCATTATGAATCCTAGATTGAAGGAGCATCACACTCCAGAATCGAGAAATAGAGAAATTCAAAGTGAGATGGAGCCACCTTGGGCCTGAGGAAGCCACTTGGGAAATGGTTGACTCATTGAGGGAAGCATATCTTTTTTTTTCTAGCTGAAGAAAACATATATAAATTATAAATATTGTACAGAGCTATGTTTATAAAGCTCCATAAATAGTATGTGTTTGTTTTAAGCATGTCTTTTGTGTTTCATATGGGAAAATAACACTGAGGACGGTGTTCCCCCAAGGGGGAGGGGTTTGTGACAACCCATATTTCTTGCACTCATGTATGCAATGTAAATATTTTATAAAATCGGTCGAGTAATGGGACAGAGATTCCAAAGACTGAGGAGGCTAATTGTTATGACAAGCAAGAAGGCAGTTAGGTATGCATTCTAAATGAGTTGAAGCATTCCATTAAGAGGAAGTTAGACAAGATAACAAGGGCCATGCTTCCTTGAAGAAAATTGCAAGCAAGTGAGGACACAAAAAATAAAATGAGGATGATAGTGTTGTCGAGTAGTTATGCCCAGAGCACGCAAGTGAAGACTGAGTTGTTGGAGTGCAATTAACAGACAAGAATGTGGGGAGATGTGGCGCAACCCCATAGAATAGGAAGGTTATATTCTGAATATATCGTCAAAAATATGAAGTTGGGGAGCACAATAGTTGATAGGAGAATGGGATCTATGGGAAAAGGCATGGGAACAAGAGGAGAGACTGAACATCAAAGAGAAGGAAAAAAGGAAGGTTCGAGCATCCTGATAGGGGGAATATAGATAGAACATAGAGGAGAAAGGATACAACTTTGGTTGGAAAGAAGTTAGGAAGAAATTTCTTGTTAAGTCCCCAGTGGCTAGAGGTGGAGATGGTGATTCTCAACAAATCTCGAAAGGCTAGGGTAGAGGAATTATTTTGGGGAAAATTCCTGGAGGGTTTATGGATGGATTCCTTGTTATATTTTGATTTTTTCATAGTTAAGGAGTCCCCAATTTTGGTGGAACCACATTGTTGAGTTTCAAAGGGTGAAGACAGCGAGTCTCTAGACTCCCTGTGCATTTTATTTCTTACAAATCAATTGGAGAGTGCAAGGGGAAATATCTCTATAGTCCTTGCATTAATTGAAGGTTGTGTTTCAACCCTTGAGCAAAAGATTCCCTTAGTCTCTCGAATATGGATCAGGGATCATAGTTGCAAGTGATAACTAGCTATAGTTATCTATGGTTGGGTGGAGAGTCACAATCCTAGACTTAGTTTCCCAAATATTTACAAGATAAGTTTTCCTTATGTATTTCCCATGATAATGAATGTGTGTTACATTTCTAGTTTGAAATGGTGTTATTAATGCATGAGACATTACTATGTGAATAATATTTACAGGATTGACTAATATGTTGTGTTATTGTTTAAAGGCATTAAGATAGCATGTAACAATATTGGTTATTGCAAAACAATATTTAGCATGGGAATTTTTTCTTATTGCAATATGGTGATTACATTGATTACAAGCTTTCATTAGCATTGTTAATGTTTCAATGTGGTAACATTGAGAATTTCCTCCTCTTTCATCTTCATTGACCTGCTATTTTATATAAGGGTCTTCTTCAAGCCTTCAGTGATGCATACCTTAGTATTGGGTCTACACATCCATTTTATCAAGGACTCGATCTAATAGATCTATATTTTGTGTTGTGTAAGGCATCACCTCATGATCTTGAACGACTTGATTCTATATTCCTATACTTCACACAAAGTTGCATCTCTGCTATGCATGTGTTGATGTTGAATCTCCCTAAGTTGGGTTCCATATTTTGTATTTTCTCTTGATGCATAGATGACGTGGCAAATCCTTGCTTGAATGGTTGGTTATAGCCATGGTGCTCAGCTTAATTGGTACCCTACTAGTGGGTATTTATATATTGGTTATTTATGTTAACAATTTTCCTATGAACTCCTTCATAAATTGCAGTAGAAAGAGCTTGTTTGATTGTAGAATTTCCTCAACACTACATATAATCTGGGGTAGAATAATGGATATTTCTTCCCCCTCGCTAGCTTGTGGGTTTGTTTATGTTATATGTGTGTTTCTCTAAGCCTTCCAATAATGTATACCCAAGTTCTTGGGTTGGTATTTTTACTTTCCCCAATCTTATGGCTGAGAGGGTCGGGTTCTCGTTGTTGTAGATATGTTTGCTTCAGGGACTAGAGGACTTGGTTTTATACTTCTTGGATGGGAATGAAACTACCTTCAAGCCAAAAGAATGATGGGGATTTGTTTCCTTACAAACAAGTACTTATCTATGTAATTACGGATGCCTTCATAGGTTTTGGTATGCCAATCTGATTACCAAGGGGAGACCACAGATTTCTAAAGGGTTGAATGGACAAGTCCTTTGCCTGGATGGATAAGTATTTGATTAGTATTTTTCATTACAGTCACCATGAACCCGAAGAGGGAAACCTTGTTGTAAGATCGGGAGGGATAACTCATGTGTGTGCTTCATAAAACCTTAATGGCTATGGTTGGACTCTGTCACAAGTCCAAACGTTTGTAAAACCATCAAAGCTGAGCCATGGTCAAATTATTTGGAAAATGGTGCATATTGTAGAGTGGGAGAAATACCCTATCTCATATGATCAACTTTTCAACCTTATCCATCAACTCCAATGATTTTATCGGACCACACAATGGTCGACTAGAAATCTAGGTCGCTAACCGTACAATCACAAGCCATAACCTAGCACAAGGGAAATGCAATGAATGGCTAAGATTAAGTGGGGAGATCGACGGCTAGGAAAGGGCCCGAGATGATGTAATCTCAGGTGTTGCATCCCGTAAGCCCACAGAATGTTGCGAAAGATAAATGTCGGGATGATAAGGACTAGGCTAGCATGGAAGAGTTGGCGGGGTGAAGAAGGTTGATCGTAGATCCCATTATACATAATATTGGTAGGAGGATTCCCAGATGGTTCACAAGTCGCATAAAAAAGGAGTTCCCATGATGATGTAAACCTATGAGGAGTCGAAAGCGGAAAGGGAGGCAATTGGCGGAGGTTCAGAGCGGGAGGTTCTCATGGGACAACTCATTCTGGGAGACCCTCCCCGAAGGAATCAAAGGTGTGTTGGAGGAGATTCCCGAGATGAAATAGGGCTGAGAAAAAAATGCCATATGACTCAACACTTGATGCAACAACCCAAACCCTTTAAATTTTATAAAGTAAGTCAAATCAAAATTGAGGCCCAGGAAGCCCTTCTATCTCTGTACCTTGATAGCATGGACGAATGGGAATAAGAAAAAGGGTTCAATGTGGTTGGTTCATGGTGATGACATGGTAGACATAATGGCATGATTACGTTAGCGTGATGTTCGCACAAGGGACAAGTGGCATGTGTTTTTAGAATTTCTAGGTGCCCAAGTGGGCCAAATATAGGTGACACATGTCACCACTTTAGAGGCACCACGTGACATTAAGAATATAAGCATGATGTCTCCTTGGGAGGTCTTACCCCGAAGGTTTTCATTGTGGTACAGATGTGAAATAGTCAGGCTAACTCAGTGTCGAGTTGTTGTGGCAAGAGTAGGGTCACAGGTGTAGTTAAGTGACGGTGTGAACTGGTGGGCCAATCAGGAGCGTTAGTCACGCAAGAGGTGAGGCCCACCAAGGCATGTAAGCCCTGACGCTATTCCTCGGGAGCACAAAGCAGAGCGCACAGTTAAAAGGAGTAGGATGACAGAAGCTCGGGCTATGGTGGTGCACACATGAGCTTGATATTTTAATCATTAGTGCGAGGGCAGGCCCACCTTACAGGCAAGCTCGAAAGACCAACCCTAGAGCATTTGTAAGAATGCAAGAGAGGAAGGTCTGGGTAACAGAGTCCGGGAAATGGGAACGGTTTTTGTCAACAAGTGATCCTTCAATTGATCCAAAAATAGGTGAGCTCAGAAGGCTGACCCCGGAGCAACTCATGAATGCATAAAATGTTAAGGGCCAAGTAACGAAACCCAGGTGATGGGAATGTTGTGGGCTATTAACTTTAGTCGAATAGCCGAATAAATGCATATATTAATATAAGGTTGACACAAATTAATCGACTAGTGTGTGTGTGTGTGTGTGTGTGTGTGTGTGTGTGTGTGTGTGTGTGTGTGTGTGCACTTAAATGTGAAACCTATGCTATAAATGGGTCAGAAGCTAACATGCCATTGCCAAGTGGCACTGGGAGGTTGGCTAGATAGCCACGTGGTGAGTTGATATCATGGCACCTTCTAATTCGTCAAAAATTCAAATGATCACATCTCTTGATTCAAAGATTGGATTGAAGTAAAATTTTATATCACCAGAATCGTCTCGTCGAGATGAACACAATGGTGACATTTATTTTGATTTTCCAAGATAAAAATATTAATTATCCCATCTTTCTGACTATACTAGGGAGATTGGAGTAACAAGTGAACACTTTTCACCAAGGTTAAGGTGGGGTGTTTACAATTATATTCAAAGCAATCTTGGCTCCAAGAACAAATAATTCATGTAAATGCGTAACTTTAAGAAGCATATTAAAACTAGCAATAAAAAAGGGATTGATCATTTGTAGGTTTTTATGCGGTTATTCCCTTGTCATAAATTTGAAGAGAGGTGACAATTAGATTTAGAATGTGATTCTGAGACTACTATCAAATATCTGAAATTAGCCATTGAGACTTTTCTAAATATATTCTATACCCATAAATTTAGATAACTCAATACAATAGAAGATGGACCCTCTATGGAATGTGAACATGTTAGGGTTGATCTATTTATTTTGGAAGAGTCATTAGATGGAGTTCTATAATATACTACTTAATTGTGACATGAATAAATTGTTTAAGAGTTGCTAGTATCTTTCTTTTGTTTTCATGATCTAGCAACATTGTTTTTTTGTTTTCGTTTAAATATGAACTTTAGTAACTAGATTGAAATTTCAAGAGAATATGCTAAGAGGTTTCTATGTTATCTATTAGATTGTTGTTTCCTTCGAGGAATGTAGAAAGTAGATGGTTAGTTTAAGATGACAATAATTATGAACCAATATTTCTTCATAAGGTGCCAAGGGCACCTAAAGAAGGTAATTATCCAATCAACTATGAATATAAGTTACACCTTTTTCTTTGAAAAATTAAATAATAATATTAGGTAATTATCCAATCAACTATGAATATAAGTTACACCTTTTTCTTTGAAAAAATAAATAATAATAAAAAACTAACCAAATGTTGACATATCTTTATTCCATACTTTAGGTTGGCATTCACCAAATCAATGATGTTATCATCTCTCGAATCATGACATCAAATTTATAGGCAAGATTGTTGACTTTTCCTAAGGAAGATTTTTATTGAATAGTTAGGCAATTTTCTGTATAATAATGAATCAATGTTTGATGCTGAAGTAATTTCTTGATGTTGTAGATAATGGTTTAATAAAGAAACTTTCTTCTTATCTAAAGGATCATCAATGATTACATGCATGTTCTAGACGTTGTTATTACAACTAATATATTCTTTCCCAGAAGATGAAATAAATTTATAGTATTTGAAGGACCAAACCAAATATTGCAAATACAAAGAGATGAAATACATGTGTATATATTATCTAATTACATTTCAAGGTTTAATAAAAAATTTACGCTAGATTATTACCCAAAGTATATTACATTGCATTAGTTTTGGTCCCTCACATTATAGTCGTAACATATTCTTGTACAGTGATTTGGGATATGTTTATCTTAGCTAAACTTAGACTAATTGAATTTAAAGCTAATTTCATAAAGGATTATTAAATAAAGAAAGATGAAATTTCATTTCGAAAATAGAAAAAAAAATAAAGGAAAAAAAATAAAATATATATATATAACTTTTTATTTAAAATAGAAATAGGTATAGACACATCAATTATAGTTGTTCAAATGACATCACAATGCTTCTTAGAGACTAGAGACAACGTTAATATCATTATAAAAATAGAGATTCTAAAAATTTACCCATAGAGCATTAAAAATAAAGCTAAGAGAAGCTCAACAATGCTTAATGATCAAAGCTAGTAAGGAATTACTACATCATAGGAATAGGAAGTAACTAAGCCCATGATATTTGAAAATATGTATATTAGGGAGATTAGGTGAGATCTCGTTTCCTTTGTGCTCGTCCATAATCAATTATCCATATTGTAACTCACTTTCTCTCTTAGATAAATTTTCAGGTTCTATGTTGTTTTATTGAAAATACGATAGAAAAATGATCTATAAAAGGTGAAACTATCTTGATTATTAACCTTCATTACATCTTGAAGTTGTCAAATTTTCAATTTATGGTAATCATACATACCCTCCTAAAATAATATAAGAAATTTGAAATCATTTTCTATTATTGAGAATGTAAGGAATGATATGTTTATAAAAACATTAGATTAAAAAAATAAACAATAAGTCGATATTGTAGCAACTAATCACGCCTTAGGTGTTTCTTAGCTCAAAACTATAAGATTATATAAAATTTACTTTCTATTTATCCAATACATTGTTCCAAAAGTCTCCCTCTCTCTACTTTATAAATTAGGAGAGATCCTTACAAAAATAGATATATTTAATAAAATAATATAGGTTGACTATGTTAAAAGGCTAACTCATCTAGACAAGTGCACCTAGATAAGATCACTCTTTAGACTAAGAGACCGAAAGACCAATTTGAATTCACCTTGGATAAATTGCTTGACTTGAGTACAATTAAATACCATTCTCATAAAGGATAATAATGTGCACTAAGTGTGGTTCCTTGTGCATGCACAACTAGTAGAAAACCAACTATCCCTTAGTTCTACTTAACTAGGTCAAAAAAGGAGTTGTCACATGTAAAATATATTTAGGTTCAATGATAGAGTTGACTAAGGATAGGATGATCTTAGAAAAATGAAAGAACTAAATATAGAAGTTACACACATCACTCCTAACTCCATATAAATAGAAAAACCCCAAGAATGAGACTAAAAGTTAAAGGATACGGTTTCGTAGGATAAAAGAATAAGTGAATAGATTTCTAGATATGATTTGTCTCCAAAAATATGAAATAAGTGCACACTTATGAATAATGAGGATAGGGATAATGAAGTGTACATTGATGGGAAATATAGGCATGTCACTACCTAGTGATTTCCCAATCATTTCCACGTGTTATCCTACATAGAGACCCCTACTAAAAATATACATACTATAAATAGTAAATAATAAAAATAGTAGGACATCCTAAAGGGTAGGAAATATAGGGTAAGTAGTGTGCATGTAAACCAACAACCCCCTAAACTAGAACTAGTATATGGACAGTAAACAAGTCGTGGCAATTTTCACCCATGTTAGGTAATCAAGCACAAAACAACTATATGAGTCCCTACAATTTGTCATCATAGAAAGTATTCATGTACTAAAAACTTATACAAAAAAGAATATGACAAAAGTGAAGTAAAGAGGAAAATACAATGGGATGAACATGCCTCCCCACCCTCCTCCCTCACTTCCTTCATGATACATAATATGTCTACTATGTAATTGTTATGAAGGATGACAGTGTGTTGATCATCAACCCATCATGGATTTATCCATGATTTTTTCTTGTTCCATCACGTGAGAAGATATTGTTGAGCCTTGTACTTTCTTACAATAGTAGTGAATTTTCATGGACTACCAAAAAACTAAAATCTAATTCTCTTTGTCTCGTTAGCATCGCCCACTAGCTTACTAACTACCTATAAAGTAAGATGTACCCTTTCTTTCTTGTAATCTGGATCTACATTAGGATTCTCATGGAATTCCTAATTAGAACCTTAAATTTGATTAGAAATATTACTTGAAGAGTGTGTAAAAAATATATTGAAATTTTTCCTTAGGGAGAGGTGAAAATGATGCAAGTGATTCCTCCTGGAGTGCATGCAAGGGGCATTCATTAAAAGTTTCATCTATTTTTTCTCTATTTCCTTCATGCTCATGAGTTAGAAGATAAGCATAATCTAATTTATGAATGAAATGGGAGAACATATAAAACCTAGAATGATGATCCACTTCCCCACCTACAACTCTGGAACCATCTGCTTTTTCTTTGAAATTATCATTGAATTTAGAGTGAACTCAACACACTTTCCTTACTTAAATATGTAATCTAATAGATAGAGAAGATATTACTGAAGAGATTTGGATCATGTAACACATTATTAAATGTTATATAAGCAAGGTTCATAATGTCTTTTCTACATACATTCATAGGTGTTTTGTTTCGCAACATCATATCACATCTAGTGCAAGGTACCAAGGAAGAACAATAATGCTTTAATATAGATATATGACTAGAGGTACTTGAGTGTAAGATCCATATATCAAAATATGGATTAATATTTGTCAAAACATTACCCTTACTTTTATCCTTTAGTGGCTTGTCTTTAGTCTTCGTCTTGAGATTGTTTGGTATGCAATCTACAAGGTTGTGTTGTTGAAGTAATTTTTCTATAATATCAATGGCCTTGTAACACACTCCTCCCACATTTACACAAGTTAAATGGTTTTCTAGGGTAAACATGTGACAAGAGGTTGCTATGATCGAATTCAACTCCTCATGTGCAATTAAGGAAGTGGAACCTTCTACACATGTTACAAAACCTTCAAGAGCCAACCAACCCTCCTAGGTGGCAAATCCCTGAGGAAAATTAACATTTTACTAACCTAGAGCCTTAGCTTCTCCCATGACATGGGAATGCATGCGACTGGAACCCTACAGTTGTTCCCACAACAAGGGAATCCATGCGAATGGGGTCTTTTTAAGGTAGTTATATGCTAGCGACCCCAAATTCTATGCCACTTTTTTAGGGCCAGGATTCAGGTCACTACCTAGAACTCCATGAAACTTCCAGAAATAATAAATAACATAGAAAAAACGTACTGATTCAAACATTCAATGACTTGACTAGACCCCTACTAGCCATGACAAGCATTTCATCGAACATGTCACAAATATGCATTCTACAGGTCATAACAAAATATTTGAGCATAGAGGTCTCATAGTTATCTAAGAATCGCTAAGAAGAATTGATGCCTTATCAAATTAGTTGCATTATCATCTATTAGGTCATATATTCATTGTTCCTTCATTCACAAATCAAAACATGATGAGATTCATACATCATCAATGTGATAAAACATACTCATAACCAGTATATAAACAATAGAAATAACAAGGATATGACATCCATAAAATCCACATATAAACCAGTACATTTACACATGAAATACCAACGAAATCAACTCTTATTAGTGAGTGCAAATGCCAACCAAGTTTGGGACTTCCATGTACAACCCAACCATAGATTGGCTAAACCAAATGTTTCTTTAAGTCAATCACCCCTGTGCCATATTCCAAGCATGAATGTGGGACTAGTAACCAAAATCAACCAGGGCTTCCCGAGGCTACACCACCTTACTCTCATTAATAGAACCAGGATTTACCGCAATCCCCACCAGATCACTAGGCCCTAAACAAGAATGGATACCACTGGATTTCTCCACCTACACTCTGAGGAATTTTCCTATCTCCCAGTCTCTAGGATTTACCGTACATTCTGCCATACAAAAATTGAGGATCCCTAGGCCTAATCAAGACTCCACCCTCAGGCTTTACCATATATCCTACCATTCACTAACCAAGGATTCCTAGGCATGATTGAGGGAACCCACCTCTAGGCTTTACGGTATATCCTGCCATTCACTGTTTGAGGATTCCTAGGCCTAATCGAGGGCACCCACCTCTAGGCTTTACGGTATATCCCACCATTCACTGGTCGAGGATTCCTAGGCCTGATTGAGGGAACCCACCTCTAGGATTTAGGGTATATCCCACCATTCGCTGGTCGAGGATTCCTAGGCACAGCAAGGTAACACAAAATCCAGCTTTATAATAACCCACAGTCCATTTCAGGGGTTACTAGGCCAAGTCTTTACCAGAATCCACAGTCTGATTTTGGGATCACTAGGCCATGTGTTATTTCTTTCAGAGACCACCTCACTCAATTTCAAATCCATCCAGGAATCCAGCTCAACCAAAACATGAGAACCCCATCTCACCATGGCTATCTGGAAATGGCAAGGCAAGGTTCAAGAACAATGTCACACTTGGAAAAACCCACGCCAATGATAGTAACAAAACTAAGAACACACATGCATAACCATGCATGCCAAAACGAGAAAGAAAATAATATATGCAACTTGATACCTGCAAATAATCACGTTGTAGCCGCTTGATCTTAGTCTTCCTTGATTGATTTGGGCTTCCTCTTTCCTTGTTTTCTTTTCTTGTTCCAATGATGAAGTGCTCCAAGAATGCTTTATGTGTCTAAGAGTGTGTGTGAGAGAGAATAGAGAGAGAGCTCCAAAACTGAATTGACAAAAAGGTAAAACTGACAAAAGGTACCAACTGATCCTCAAAAGCTTTTTTATTAATGAGGCCTCTGCTTTCTTCAATTTTCCATTATTTTCCTTCATTTTCCTCCTCACATGCAACCTGTGACCTTTCACCTTCCTTTTCTCCTAATTTCCTTTATTTTCATAAATAAAATGTCAGTTAATGCCTTGTGCCTTTCCAAATCCTTTGTCATTTCCTTTTCCAATTTCCTTAGCCATAATAAACCAAATGAACACTCACACTAGGATGTCTTTGCCAAACATTCAACTTGGAATAAGTGTCCCATGACCTTGGTTATTATTTTTCCTTTATTAACTTTATTACATGGAATTTTTACCAGGGTTGTTACAGAACCCTCCCCCTTAGGGGAACACCGTCCTTGATGCTCAATGACACCTACAACTAACAAAATTGTTGAAAACAAAAAATACTGTACGTGGAGCTTTATAACTTAGCTTGATGTAGTATTTACAATGATCAACCTATTGACAGGAAAACCAACATGAAAAAATAACAACGTGAAAACCATAATGACATGACACCCATAACACTTATTGGAGCTTCATAACACATCTCATGGAGGTATTTACATCCATATACATATGTACATATACCAAAAACATTCGCTCAACTAGCGAATAGAGAAGGATACATAGCCTGCATCTGATATGCCATCTCCCATGTAGCTTCATTGGACCCAAAGTGCTTCCACTACACTTTAACCTGCTCGATTGGTCAGTTTCAGAGCATGAGCATATTTCTCTACAATATACACTGAGGTTTAGGCTGGAATTATCCATATGGCTCCGCCTACAATATAGACTAGTCAATCACATGATCAACATCTTTAACATACTTCTTAATCAATGACACATGGAAAAAATCATGGACTTTCACTATTGGAGGAAGTGCAAGTTGATAGGCTATTGTTTCAATCCTTTCAAGAATATTGAAATGTCCACAAAATCGAGGTGCCAACTTGACACACGATCCAATCCTTAAGGATCTCTTCTTCTACTTGATGTGCAAATACACTTGTTCCCCAACCTGAGATTCCTTAAACAACCTGTTCAAATCTACATAATTTTTTTGTCTATCCATGTTGCCTTTAGATTCTTCTTGATTACCTACATTTCATGTTCCATCTCTGCCAACATGATCGGTCCAATCAACACCATGTTCATTGGATCACTCCAACTGATGGGAGTATTACAACTCCTCCCATACAATGCCTCGAACAAACTCATCCTCAAATATTCCTGGTACCCACTGTTATAAGCAAACTCAACCAACAGAAGGTACTCTTCCCATCTCCTTTGTTGATGCATCACATATATCCTCAACATGTCCTCCAATATCCTATTGACTCTCTCTATTTTTCCATCTTTCTATAGATGATAAGCTATGCTGAAGGCCAACTCTATACCCAGACATGCAAATAAATATTTCCGGAATCTAGAAGTGAACTTGGCATCCTTGTCTAACACAATCTTCTTTGAAACACCATGTAATCTAACCACATATCTCATGAAGACCTGTGCTACATCACTAGATGAATAAGTAGACTTCACTGGAATGAAGTGCACTACCTTTGTCAACCTGTCAACCACAACCATGATGGAATCATGTTGTCTAGATGTCCTTGGAAAACCTGTAATGAAATCCATGGAAATGACCTCCCACTTCCACTTTGGAATCGCAATCAGCTGTAGAAATACACCTAGATGCTTACATTTTGCTTTTACCTCCTGACAGTCTAAGCATATAGCTACAAACTCTACCACATATGTTTTTAGATTCATCCAATAATACAACTTCTTCACTACTGTCAATGTCTTCTGGTATCCCGGGTGACCTGAATACGGTTTCACATGAAACTCTCTCAAGATAGTCTTCTTGAGCTCACTATTTTCTAGCACATATATATTGTCCCTAAATATGATCAAACCATCTGGCGTGAGATGATAATCCACATCTTGATCACTTATACCCTATTGTAATATGTGCATAAGCTCCATGTACATGTCATCCTGTTGAGTTGCTTGTGAGATCCGATCATTTAAGTCTATCCCATAAGAACTCATAATTGCTATATGATTCACCTTTATCCGCTTGCTAAGAGAATCTACAACCATGTTCTCTTTACTCTTGATGTAACTAATCTCAAAGTCGAACTCACTAATCATGGCCAACCATCTAGCTTTACTAGCATTCAAATTCGGTTGATCAAATGAGTATCTCAACCCAGTGTGATCACTCATCAATACAAACCTCCTGCCAAGAAGATAGCGCCTCCACATCTTCAACACATGGATGATCACTGCCAACTCAAGATCATGTGCCAGATAATTCTTCTTGTGCTCATTCTATTTCCGTGACTCATAGCACACTACCTGTCCCTTCTTCACAAGAACTCCACCAAATCCTCTCTTGCAAGCATCTATACATACCACAAATTCTTTGTCTGAATCTATAATCTTTAACACTGGAGCATTTGTCAACAACTGCTTCGACTGTTCAAAACTTGTTGCGCATTCCTTTGTCCATTCAAATTTCTTATCTTGCCTCTAAAATGAAGAAATAGGATATGGAATCTGAGAGAAGTTCCTGATGAACCTCCTATAATAGCTCGCTAGCCCCATAAATAATCTTATCTCATCCACGTTTCTAGGAGCTTCCCACTCCATGATAGCCCTTATCTTCTCTGGATCCACTACTATACCTTCCTTGGAGACCACATGCCCCAAGTAATGTACTTCTATCTGAAAGAAACTACATTTACTAAGCTTAGCATACAACTGATGCTCTCTAAGAAATCACAACACTGCTACCAAATGCTCGGCATGCTCTTCCTCATTTTTAAAATATATCAAGATGCCATTAATGAATATAATAACAAACGTGTCCAGATAAGGACATAATACATTATTCATCAAGCACATAAAAGTAGCTGGAGCATCAGTCAAACCAAATGGAACTACAAAAAACTCATAATTCCCATACCTAGTCCACAAAGTTGTCTTGTAAATATCCTCTTCTTTAATGCGTACTTGATGATATCCTGATCTCAGATAAATCTTTGAGAACATTGTTTCTCCTTTCAATTAATCTAATAAGTCATCAATTATTGGCAACAAATACATGTTCTTGATGGTTACCTTGTTCAAGTGCCTGTAATCAATGCATAAACTGAGAGTACCTTCCTTCTTCTTCACAAACAATATCGGCGCACCCCAAGGTGACACACTTGGCATAATGTATCCCTTGTCAAGCATTTCCTTCAACTAGTAACTTCATCTCTACTAAATCTAGTGTGCTCATCCTGTATGGTGCTTTTGATGTTGGTGCTACCTCTAGTACCAACTCAATAGAAAAGTCCACTTCTCTTTCAGGCAGAAACTCTAAAATATTTGTTGGAAACACATCCTAAAACTGCTGCAATATCGAGTACATGCTCAATACCTCTGCATCCTCAACATGCTTACCTTTATCACTAGAAATATGCACTGCAAATAACACACACCCTTTTATGTGACTACACTTTTCCTGCATAGTTGTCACCATTCTAATGAATGTTTCCTTCTTCTTACCCTGCAAGATTCTATGTTCCCCAATGTCATTCAAGCACTTAATGGCCTTGTCATAACAATCCACTTTGGTCCTATGAAGATACAATCAGTCTATGCCCGAAAGCATACTATATGATCCCAATGGCAATACATTAAAATGTGTTGAGGTAGGCATACCATTCAACTCGAATGCACAAGCTCTTACCCAGTGATACACTCTCTTCTTTGTACTTGTAGCCAATTGCACTTACCAGGATTCTGCATGCACTTCTTTATTTAAACCACACATATCCACCAGGTCAGGACTAACATAACTATAATTAAATCTAGGTACAATAAAAATGGAAACAACTTGATCACAAAGCTAACCATCCATCTCAATAACAATTGCCTGGTGCCTTGGTGCTCTGCCTACTTGTTATCCAACACTACATAAATCCATGGAATGATATCCCAACATCCCCAACTACCTCCACTTCTTGTGCACTGTAAATTTGAGGCCTACTACCCTGATTTTGTGGACAATCCCTCTTAAGATCTTCCTTACCACATGTCCAACACTCCAATCGTCATGTACCATCACCTCTATTTTGTTGATGTGACCCTTGTCCCTGTCTAGTTATGTTGAACTTCTTGTATAGTGCAGCGTTCTCTTTCTCTTCTATATTTTGAGGCCTTTTTCTTTTCCACTGCCATTTAACTTTACCTTTAATTTTCCCTTTCCATCCTTGCTGATATTTTGTCTTATGCTTTGACTTCTCGTAGCAATGCTTCAATTTCCCAATAAATTCCTCAAGTGACGAAGGCTCATCATACTCAATTCGATCTCTAAATGTTGATGGAAATCCACTAACAAATCTATGAAATTTATCTTTCTCATCTTTAAGATAAGGTACATACCTCAATAACTCTTGGAACTTGGTCATATACTCCTCATTTGTCATCGATCCCATCTTTAGATCATAAAATTCCCTGGCCTTACTGTCATAGTACCTTTCTGACAAGTATTTCTTCCTGAAAAGTCTCTTGAATTCATGCAAACTCAAATCTTTTGTCCTCATGTCTCTGAACCATTTCACATATTCCCACCAGATGTTTGCTTTCCCTTTGAGGTTGAAGATAAATCTTCTAGCCTTCATATTCTCTATGTATTCATGCATCTCAAATAAATTCTTCATTCCAAGTATCCATGCCTTTGCATCCACCAGCTTCTTCAAATCTCCATCAAAGGTAGGTGGGTTAGCTTTCTTGAACTCGTCTGGAAAATATCCCCTTTCACTCCTCCTGTAAGGATGATAATGATGACAATCATAGTCCCTGTCAGAACCATAACTATAATAGTATCTATGTCCATCACCTCTCCTATCTAGAGTATCCATGAGCCTGCCATCTCTAACCGTGTCATCCATCTCTGACTTGTGACCACCATGAGACCTACTACCATATGCCCCACTAGTCCTATCCTCTTGCCCATGGTTGATCCGAAGTGGTCCCTGTCTCTGCAACTCTAACAAACTTTGAAGGATTACTGCATTGACTTCTGCTTGTTTCTCCTGTGCCTGAATGATTCTAATATTGTTTGTGTTACAAATTCTTATTTGTTCCTTCAAAATTCTTAATGTATCTGCTAAGTTAGAAGAGTGCCCAACACCATGTTGCTCATCTGATCCATAAGGAGAATCTCGTGAACTGTAGTCTACCATCTTGCTAGTCATCTTTGATCTCTTTCCGCCGATCATACCTTGTCAACTAAACCAAAATACAAACATAATCAACATACCTCAGTATAGTTCAAGGAGGATATCTCATATGCAAGATCAACCAGATTAACAAAATACATGTATAAACATAATCATAACAATACATAAACATCATTTCAACCATTATCAATGCTTGACCATATTGACCACATACCATGACCTCATGCATGACAACTACAACCATATCAATGCATGCATAAAAATATATAAGCACTGACATGTATAACCAATGCATAACCGACATACACTCATGATGACCACATCCAACAACACACCATCCACTTTTATATGGTGACACTACTGTAGCCATGATCACCACCATGCATACACAACAAGTACATAGACCACAAGCATAGAGAATACATATATGCAACCGACATGAATGCATGACCAACACACTGTCCACCCAGTCCAAGGGGTGAAACATGCTCTGATACCACTCTGTGGTATCAGATATCACCCAGAGAGAATGGAAAACAGACACAACCCAAAGAGAATGAAACTTGCTCTAATACCACTTTGTAACACCCTTCTTCCACATTTACCGAAGTTAACCGGTCTGCTGGGGTAAACATGTGACAATAGGCTACTATGATCTGATTCGACTCCCCATGTATAGTTAAGGAAGTGGAACCAACAAAACACAACCAATCTGACCTTCTACACATGTTACAAAACCTTTAGGAGCCAACCAACCCTCCCAGGTGACCAACGCTTGAGGAAACTTAACATTTTACTAACCTAGAGCCTTAGTCGCTCCCATAACATGGGTATGCATGCGAATGGGATCCTCTAGTCGCTCCCACAGCAAGGGCATCCATGCGACTAGGGTCTTTTTCAGGCATTTTGTGCCAGTGGCCCCAAATTTTGTGCCACGTTTTCAGGGCCAAGATTCAAGCCACTGCCCAGAACTCCATGAAACTTCCCAAAATGATAAATAACATAGAAACAAAGGTACTAATGCAAACATTTGATCAATGACTTGACTGGACCCCTACTGGCCATGACATACATTTCGTTAAACATGTCACAAATATGCATTCTGTAGGTCATAACAACATATCTGAGCATAGGGGTCTCATACTTATCTGAGAATCACTAAGAAGCATTGATGTCTTATCACATTAGTCATGTTATCATGTACTAGGTCATATATTCAGTGTTTATTCATTAACAAATCAAAACATGACGATAGCCATACTCATAACTAATATATAAACAACAAAAATAACAAGGATAGGACATCCATAAAATCCACATATAAACCATTATATTTACCCATGGAATACCAAGGAAAAGATCTCTTATTAATGAGTGCAAAAGCCAACTAGGTTTGGGACTTCCATGTACCACCCAACTGGTGACCATAAATTGGTTGAACCAAATATTTCTTTCACCCAATCACCCCTGTGCCATATTCCAAGGATGAATGTGGGACTCATAACCAAAATAAACCAGGGCTTCCCGAGGCTACGTTGTCTCATCTTCATCAATAGAACCAGGATTCACCGCAATCCCCACCTGATCCAAGTGGATATTGGTGGCCACCCACCTATTCCAATTGGACCCTCACCATTGTTTCTTTCAATTTTTTAGTTTCCTTAATTGTAGCACAATTTACTATTTTTGGAAGTTTTTCAGGTCCTGAACTTCTGGAGCCATTTTGAGGCCCTAAAGGATGTTTTTTTGATAAAATTCCTTTCTGGTCATTACTTTTGCAATCACTTTGGCTATTTTATTCCTCGGAGAGATCTTTCCAATGAAGTATCATACGCGTCAAACGGAGATAATATGACCAAGTTACGACCCCGGGAAGTTGGCTGTCCAACTAACCCCAACGGGGCCCATAAACTCTTGGTGTTACATATCCTCGGGTTAGGGTTTTGGTTGTTTAGGGTTTTTTATTATTGTTCAATAATAAAAAGGCCCTTGAGCCTGATTGTAACTCAGTTCAGAGGCATGTAGCCACCACATCTCTTCTCAGAGATAAGCTACCATTGCCCGAGCCATCTTGTTTCCATTATGTTGGTATGCATAGTTCAATATTTTTCTATTAATGAGATGAAGTGTTTTTATGCTACATCTTTGTGTTTATGATTATATCTGTAAGTTTTAGTGTTATTGTTTAAATTCGGATTAGTGGTATCAGAGCGATTTGATCATTCTTTGTTTTTCTTTGCATGTCCCCAACGAGGCCAGGGTATAATGAGTTAGGGCTCGATCTAGTTGAACCATTGCAAGATCAACCTTGAAAAACCCGATGACCTCCCATGGCAGAAGAAAAGAAAGACGAGGGGATAGGAGATCCGTTCAAAATGTTGCTCGAGGAAGCCCTCGAGTGACATAGGGATGTGATGATGGATAACTTTGCCCAGATTCTTTGACGACTACCCATAGGCGATGCATCTTCATCCAACAGCCACTTTGGAGGCGCTACTCCTTTTAAGGTACAAGTCAACTTCGATATTCCCATATTTGAAGGCCTGATAGATGAAAATGCCATAGATAAATGGTTAAATCTGTTGGAAGGATATTTTCTGGTTCATGACTTTTCCAATCGGGAAAAGATTACTTTTGCACTTCTCAAAGCTGTCCAACATGTCAAGGACTGGTGGGAAACGTACTTTGAACAAAAGGACGAGAGTGAACCCTCACTATTTTCCGCTGCACCCACTTGGAATTCTTTCCGAGACACCATCAAGGAACAATATTACCCTGTCGGGAGATATGAAGATAAATACATAAAGTGGACCATGCTACGACAAGGAAGGGACCAAGATGTGCCTAAGTTCACAAATACTTTCCATACCCTTCACATGAAGCTAGGTATCAAGGATATTGAGCGACATTTGGTGCTCAAGTACTGTGACTCTCTATACAAGTACATCCAGGACGAGATGGAGTTCTTAGACATCTCCTCGCTCGGCACAGCGTATTGGTATGCTGTAAATATTGAGCATAAGTATAAACAAAAGAATTGGGACTTTGGATCTGTGAATCCAAAGCAAGGAAAAGGTGCCCCCAAACCACAGAACAAAGGACCAAGCCAAGGCGGGACTACCTAGGACAACTCATCGAAGCAGCAAGCAAAGAACAACACCACAAAGATGAAAAAGGACACGGGAAAATGGTGTGAGTTCCATAAGAGCTCCACTCACAATACAAGTGAGTGTCGGGCCAAGCAGTCACTCGTGGCTGAGCTAAAGGCTTCCGAATCAGATGTAGGTTCTGACTTTGAATCAGAACTCGATAAGGGAACTAAGAAAGGGAAGCAGATCATTGATGTGGAGCTCAGTGCCACCATGGCCACCACAAAGATCAAGAAAATTGAGGCTGAAGATCGATAGGAGGGGGAACGCCTCTTCCACTCACAAATGTGGGTGAAGGGTTCTCCGTTGTAGTTCATTGTCGACAACAGGAGCCAAAAAACCTCATTTCAAAAGAGGTCGTGAAGCGGTTGGGCCTAAAGGCTAGAGCACATCCACAACCGTACACCATTGGGTGGCTTCACCAAGGATGAGATCTTTGCGTCAGCGAACAATGTTGCCTTCCCTATAGCATCAAGCCCTTCATGGATGAGGTATTGTGTGACATTGCTCCTATTGAAGTTTATGATGTATTGTTAGGACAACCATACTTGTGGAAGTGACATGTTGTATATGAGTCTAGACCTCGTTCTGTGATTATTACTTTGGCTAATAAGTTGTACAGGATACCGAAGGTAGCCCCGCCTACCGCCATCTCTTTGATCATTGCAAAGAAATGCAGTAAGATCATTTCCCAGACCAGGAAATTTGTTTTTCTTATGATTCGCCCCCAAGGCAAGAAGAAGGTTGTGGCCACGGCTTCTAGGCAGGGCTCCTCTGCACAACAGCAACAGATGGACAAGGTCATGGAGGAGTACAGGGATATTTTTGCCTCACCCATAGGGGTACCTCTGCACTATCAATCAAGCACTCCATCTATCTAACCCCTGGTGTGTCATTTCCCAATGGACCAATCTATCGACGCTCTGTTCTAGAGAACGATGAGATCAAGAGGAAGATTCAGGAACTACTGCAGAAAGGGCACATCAAGCCAAGATCATCACCCTGTGGGAGCCCGATTATATTGGTACAAAAGAAGGATGGGACCTAGAGGCTCTGTATTGACTATCGGGCATTGAACAAGATCATTGTCCGGAATAGGTACCCAATCCCACGAATTAATGACCTTCTGGACTAGCTCAAGGGGGGAAATATTTCAACAAGATTGATTTGAAGTCAGGTTATCACCAGGTGCCTATCGAACCCTCCGATGTGTGGAATACTACCTTCAAATCCAAGGAGGGCCTTTTCGAATGGTTGGCCATGCCATTTGGATTGACGAATGCCCCTGTAACCTTCATGAGACTGATGGGCGACATATTGTGACCCTTCACCAATGCATTTGTGGTGGTGTATTTAGATGACATCTTGATATTTAGCCAGAGTTGTGAAGAGCACCTCCACCATATTCGACAGGTCCTTCAAACCCTTCGACAACACAAGTTGTGTGCTAACTTGGAGAAATGTACCTTTGGCCTGACCTAGGTTCAAAATTTGGGGTACATCGTTGATGAGCAGGGTGTACATGTGGACCCATCTAAGATACAATTCATTCAGGATTGGCCAGCCCCAACCACTCTCACAGAGCTCTGTAACTTTTTGGGTCTTGCCAATTTCTACTGTAGGTTCATGTTGGGATTCTCTCATATCACTTGGCCTTTAATTCAAGTCACCAAGGGTGAAGCGAAAGCAAAGTTCTTTTGGTTGGAAAACCAATAGCGAGCATTCTCCGAGTTGAAGAATCGCCTCTGTTCTACACCAATGCTCACATTACCAGACCTGCAACAAGCATTTGAGATTGAGACAAATGCCTTCGACTATGATATTGGTGCGGTTCTTACTCAGCATGGGCATCTAGTGGCTTACCATAGCGAGACACTTTCAGACACAGTCTGAAAGTACCCCACTTACAAAAAATAAATGTATTCCATTGTGCAAGCCTATCATCAATGGAAGCATTACATTCTGGGGAAGGAAACGATCATCCACACAGACCACCGACCTCTACAGTTCATACAAACACAAGGGAAGTTGCAGAACGATTGCCATCAGAAATGGTCCACCTATCTGCAACAGTTCCATTTGAACATTAAGTATAAGAAGGGCAGCACCAATAATGTCGTTGATTGCCTCAGTCGACCACCGATCATGGCACTAATCACTGTGCTCGACTCCTGTGGGCACGAGACATCGGGGTGGCCGCATCTTTACAAGAGCGATCCAGAATTCGGCAGCATATACTAGACACTCCTGGAAGGGAAGCAAGTTCCAAATTTTCACCTTCAAGATGCACTGTTATGCCACTTGGGACACATTTGTGTTCCTTCAAGTGAGTATGCCAAGATGATTTGGGAGGCGCACTACAGTCAGGTCACTGGACATTTCGGAGTAGAGAAAATAGTGGTAATATTGCAGAAGTATTTTTATTGGTCGAAACTTCATCAGGATGTTGGGAAGTACATTAGATCCTGCACCACCTACGCCATTGCCAAACCAACCATCAAGAAGCAAGGCCTATATACTCTTTTACCTAGTCCTAGTTGGCCTTGGGAATCTATCTCTATGGATTATATGTCAGGCCTTCCTTCTACTAAGCACGACAACGATTGCGTTTTCACGGTCGTCGACATATTCTCTAAGATGGCCATCATGGCAGCTTGCAAGAAGAGTATCATAGCAAAGGCCACTGCTAAGCTCTTCTTTGAGCATGTGTGGGTACACTTTGGGATCCCATAGTCCATTATCTCAGATCAAGGCAACAGATTCCTAAGTTCATTTTGGTCAAGTCTCTGGTCTTTGCTGGATACAAAACTTACTAAGTCCACGAATTTCCATCCCCAAACTGATGGCCAAATAGAGGTTGTCGACAGGATGATCGTACAGATTCTGCGGATGTACAACTCAAAGCATCCACACACATGGGATGAAAGTCTCCCCTATGTCCAACACAGCTACAACAGAGCTCTCCACAACTCAACAAGCCACAACCCCTTTCAGGTAGGGTTGGGATTTCAGCCATTATGCCCCATTGATGTGGCCATACCATTTGCAACCACTCAGGTAGATTCGGCTCACGTGCAGTCTGAAGCTGAAAGGGCTAACAACTTCATAGAGCGCATTAAACACATCCCCCAACAGGTCCACGATAGATTGTATAGAGCTAATGCTAAGTACAAGCAATGCCATGATCAACATCGAGTGTCGCACAAGTTCCAGGTGGGCGACAAAGTTTGGCTACATTTGCAGAAGGAGCACCTTGTTGGACCCCACCACAAGCTTCACCCGCTCCGATATGGGCCATACACCATCACCAAGGTCATCAGTGACAATGCCTTCGAGCTCAACATCCCACCATTCCTTGGTCTATACCCAGTATTCAATGTATATCGTCTTCGGCCATACTTTCCACCATTGTTGGACACATTTGACATTACAAAACAACTCACACCAACATAGCTCAACCCAGACTGCATGGAACATGCCACAACTGATCAGATCATGGACACACAGATCAAGAACACTCGGCAACAGAGGATACAGCTATATCGAGTTGTCAAAGCAGGCCAACTCCTTCACCAAGGCAAATGGCTCACCAGGGACCAAGTTTAGCAGAAGTTTCCTCATCTCATGGAGGAACTCAATGCAATGGGGACCATTTCTTCCTAAGGGGGGAGGACTGATCCAGGTGGATATTGGTGGCCACCCACCTATTCCACTTGGACCCTCACTATTGTTTCTTTCAGTTTTTCAGTTTCCTTAATTGTAGTACAGTTTACTATTTTTGGTAGTTTTTCGGGTCTTGGACTTCCAGATCCATTTTGAGGTGCTAAACGACATTTTTTTGGAAAAATTCAATCAGTGATTACTTAAGCAATCACATCGGCCACTGTATTCCTCAGAGATATCTTTCAAACGAGGTATCATATGTGTCAAATAGAGATAATATGACCAAGTTATGACCTCGGGAAGTTGGTTGCCCAACTAACCCAATGAGGCCCATAAACTCTTGGTGTTACATCTCCTCGGGTTAGGATTTTTGTTGTTTAGGGTTTTCTCATATTGTTTAATAATAAAAAGGCCCTTGAGCCTCATTGTAACTCAGTTCAGAGGCATGTAGCCGCCGCATCTCTTCTCAGAGATAAGCTACCATCGCCCGAGCTATCTTATTTCCATTATGTTTGTAACCATAGTTCAATATTTTTCTATTAATGAAATGAAGTGTTTTTCTGCTGCATCTCTATGTTTATGATTATATCTGTAAGTTTTAGTGTTCCTGTTTAAGTTCGGATCACCACTAGACCACTAGGCCCTAAACAAGCATGGATGCCACCGAATTTCTCCACCTACATCGTGAGGAATTTTCATGTCTCCCAATCTCTAGGCTTTACCGTACATCTTGCCATATAATGGTCAATAATCCCTAAGCCTAATAGATACTCCACCCTTTAGCTTTCCCATATATCCTGCCATTCATCGGCTAAGGATTCCTAGGCCTAATCAAGGGTAACCACCTCTAGGATTTACTGTATATCTTGCCATTCACTGGTTGAGGATTCCTAGGCCCACCGAGGTAACACAAAATTTGGCTTTACCACAACCCACAGTTTGGTTTAGGGGTTGCTAGTCCAAGGCTTTACCACAATCCATAGTCTAATTTAGGGATCACTAGGCCATGTGTTCTTTCTTTCAGAGACCACCTCACTAAGTTTCGAATACATCCGACAATCTAGCTTAACCAAAACATGAGAACCCCATCACACCATGACTATCTCGAAATGACAAGGAAAGGCTAAAGAACATTGTCACACATGGAAAAACCCATGCCAGTGATAGCAAGAGGACCAAGAACACACATGCATAACCATGCATGCCAAAAACACTAAGGAAATCATACATGCAACTCAATAACTGTAAATAATCCCATTGTAGCCACTTGATTATGCTCTTCCTTGCTTGATCTATGGTTCCTCTTGCCCTATTTTCTTTTCTTGATCCAATGCTGAAGTGCTCCAAGAATGCTCTAAGTGTCCAAGAGTGAGAGAGAGAGAGAGAATAAAGAGAGAGCTCCAAAACTGAATTGACAAAAAGGTAAAATTGACAAAAGGTACCAACTGATCCTCAAAAGCCTTTTTATTAACGAGGCCTCTATTTTCTTCAATTTTCCATTATTTTCCTTCATTTTCCTCCTCACATGCAACCTGTGACCTTTCACCTTCCTTTTCTCCTAATTTCCTTTATTTTCATAAATAAAATGACAATTAATGTCTCATGCCTTTCCAAAGCCCTTGTCATTGCCTTTGCCAATTTCCTTAGCCATAATAAACCAAATGAACACCCATACTAGGATTCTTTTGCCCAACATTTAGCTTGGAATAAGTGTCCCATGACCTTGGTTATTATTTTTCCTTTATTAACTTTTAATACATGGAATTTTCACCATGGCTATTATAGGCCTTCACCATACAAGAACACTCTAGATGATTTTTTTTGTTATACTAGCTACACTTTCTTCTATGTTTCTTATACCTTTTAGGGTTTAAAGTTTCCTTAGTGTATTAAATTCTTTCATTGTCTATGTGATTAACATCTCTTGATTTTTACTTGTTCTTGTTGCCACTATCTTGTACTGCGAGAGCACAGGCCTTCAATCTCTTGAGACCCCACATCTAATTGATCTTATCTTGCTCATGAATGAGTGAATATATGAAGCCAACCCAACAGGAATTCTTCCAATATTTTCCCATATAAATTCTAGTAGTGTGGAAAGAAGAATCAAACACAAAATACTTGGTTCGTAGCTATGAAAGAATTGAGAAGATAAGTTTCTTCTATTTTCTATCAATGCCACATGATTGAACATGTTTAATAAAAGTCATAAACATGGTAAAAAGTACATGTAGGGTATCAAAATTTCTTGGGCTATAGGATATAAGATTGTTTTCTTACCAATGTCCTCTTATATCATCTTTGTTTCCAAACAATCCCTCCAACCTGGTCCATACTTTGATGGGAGTTGAGCAACATTCAATATGAAAACACAAGTCCAAAATGGAAAAGCATAGAGTTCCATAGGCATCACCCATTTTATTGAAGTACTTTTCCTTCTCTATATTTGAAGTGGGATTTACTTCAGTTCTCATAGTGATTGTGTTAAGTTCCTTATTGTGCAATAGAAGTAGGACCTTGGGCTTTCACTCAAATTAGTTGAATGGAGTAAGAATCACACTAATAGTGAGTTAATCCATCCTTGTTAGGCTATTCAATCATTTATGATATACAATAATATGAGTTTATTTATCACAAAATCCTTAAAATATTTGATGCAATATAGGATTTTAAGTATGAGCCATGATTTAATTAAGACAGAAAGCTACATTAGTAGTTATAAGAAAAGAGAGAAGAGAGAATGAAATATCACCCATTAGACAAAGAGATTGAAATACCAGTTCTAACCCACTTTGTACAAAATTATTTGACTTGGATACAATTAATTAACACTCTCATAGAGAGTATTATTGCACACTAGATGTGGTTCTTTATGCATGCATAACCAATAGAAAAGCAACTCTCCCTCATTTCACGTTAACTAGCCAAAAAATGTATTTGTAGGGTATAAAATAGAGTTAGGGTTAATAATAGAGTTGACTAAGGATATGATCATCCAACAATAAGTGAGAACTACAAATAAAAATCTCACACATCACTCTTAACTCCATATACATATAGAAACCCTAAGAATAAGATTAATAGTAAAAGGAGAAGGTTTCATGGGCTAAAGGGATAAGTAGATACAATTTTGGATCAAATTTGTCCCTATAAATAGAAAAGAGTTGTACACTTATCGATAAGGAGGCTAAGGATAAGGTAGTTCACATTAATAGATATAGCCATGTCACTGCCCAATCATTGCAACATGTCATCCTACATGGGAACCAACACTATAAATATATATACTATAAATAATAACTACTAAAAATAATAGGGCCTCCTAAAGGGTAGGAAATGTAGGGTAGGTTATGTGCATATACAACAACAATATTTTGATTGGAATAATATTATGCTTACAAAATGAATAAATTTGAAATATTAACAAATATGTAGGAATTTTACAACTTGATGCAGTAAATAGGGTTTCTATCAACAAAATAAAAAAGACTCAAGGCTTGAAGGATCCTGAGGAAAAGGGATTTCCCTATGTTGTAGCTCTCTAATATACTTGCGGAGTCCAACAATAGTGCTTGGCCCAATATCTTAGGGTTTTAAGTAAGGAGGGTCAATTTTACCCTTAGGCATACTACCTGATTACCTAGGCATTCAAGAATATTATTCCCGAGTGTTGTTC